>CM033469.1:398320626-398733223 GCA_019447015.1 Hymenochirus boettgeri | reverse complement strand
ATACCGGTATGTACTGTATAGGCTATAAATATACTGTATAGGCTATATATGTACTGTGTAGGCTATAAATATACTGTATAGGCTATAAATATACTGTATAGGCTATATATGTACTGTATAGGCTATATATGTACTGTATAGGCTATAAATATACTGTATAGGCTATAAATATACTGTATAGGCTATAAATATACTGTATAGGCTATAAATATACTGCATAGGCTATAAAAAGACTGTATAGGCTATATATGTACTGTATAGGCTATATATGTACTGTATAGACTATATATGTACTGTATAGGCTATATATGTACTGTATAGGCTATATATATATACTCTCTCTAGGTGCTGGTGTGGGAAGGTGGCAGGTAAGAACCGCCATACAGGTGACATTTATGGGAACTAGACTGTCATCTAATAAAATAAACAGGTGATTGGAGCGAACCGGACACAAAGAGAACCGGGTCCCGAATTACTAGTTAAAGGGCATGTCCACCCCCAAAACTATAATCCCCCCAACTACTGGCCCCACCATGTAGTGTAGTTTAATCCTTACCTCACATCCCAGCTCCATAGGGTTCTCCTGTAGACCCCCCCCCAAAGTCCCAAAACTAACCACCAGGAGGATAGCAGGGCTCTGCCTCCTATCTTGCCTCCGGTAGATATTTGCCATGCGCACAGTTATCTGTCCGCAACCCCAAGTGCTATTTTACCAGCTTATTACATGTATTTGTAAATGAGTTCTGGCAAAGGTATCCCTTTGCTCAAAGAGGGTTTTTTTTATAAGCTTGAGCATGTGCAGTGGAGGCAGTAGGGAATCAGCAGACAACCATTTGCTGTGATGTCAGCAGTCACAGCCTTGATTGACTGCATGGAGGGAGGAGCCAGCTAACTTTGCCAGAATGGAGGCAATAATTATCCTTAAATATCTGGTTAATAATGAGTGGAATATATCAATTGAGGTAGGGGGCAGGTATCAAGTTTTTTCTTTTAAGGTTGGACATGCCATTTAATTGTAAAATGATCCATTTAAGGATTGGAAACCATGATCCAAAGTAAATATTCGTCGGAGTTTAAATTATAGGCCACAAAGCTCCTTGTCCATTAAGACCAGAAAATGTGTTACGGTAGGCATACATGGCATCAATGTTCCGATCAATTCAACCGAATTGATCAGATTATCGAAGACACTTTCCCTGGTTTTTCATCAGGATTTTCCATCTTGCCCGATCAGGTTTTATTGGATAGAACGATCAATATTGCCGATCGAATAAAACCTGATCGGGCAAGATGGAACATTTCCTATCGACCCCATCTACCAGAACCAAACCTTCCATAGATTTCAGCTTAAAATCTAAAAATGGAAGGTTTGGTTCTGGTAGATGGGGTCGATAGGAAATTTTCCATCTTGCCCGATCAGGTTTTATTGTCAGTGAAAGGTGATGATATTCGATCAGTTCTTCCTATCGGAAGAATATTGGACCGTGTGTGTCCACCTTTATATGCCCC
This sequence comes from Hymenochirus boettgeri, assembly GCA_019447015.1. NCBI lineage: Eukaryota > Metazoa > Chordata > Amphibia > Anura > Pipidae > Hymenochirus > Hymenochirus boettgeri. The sequence goes on along the minus strand of CM033469.1, from coordinate 398,731,714 downwards.
ACTCTTGAGCTATCACCTATGAACAGCAGAGGGTCCTAGGAATAGTCTACACAATAACACAATATCTGCATTGTCATAATATGTCATCTAGAGCAATAAGTATCAGCCGCAAAGCTTGTCAGCTTGGAAGAAAACAATTCTCATCAACCAAAACTGTCCACCCTTGGAAAAGTAACCCTACCATACTGACAACCAACAGCCTAACTCGGTGTCATGTAAACCTTGAATTACTTTCCATCAAAGAAACCCAGTACATCCTGCATTTCTCAAGGAAATGTCCAATGGACTCATCTACATGTACGACAATTGTCTGATTCGGTTATGTTTACATTACCAAAGAGTATGTGCTGTAAACCAATACAACCAACCTGGTCGACCCAATCTCCCTTCCATCCGAAATTCTAATTGGCTCGCAGGCTTTGAGGGAAGTCTGGTAGGTAATTAGAACGTTAAGACCCCTAATTCCCGAACAGTTAGAATACAGATCTAGAGAATTTACACTTGTTTTGAGGATATCCAGATCCTTTCTATGATCTGCCATGTAGAATTACACAGTAATCCGGATGAATTACATCAGGGTGAGTTCCTCGGAGATTCCACTGGAACTGAAACATAAACATATCAGCAGAAACTTTAATTTAAATCAATGTGTGTACTGATGACCTGAAATAAGCTGCACATCTGCAGTATAAGAACACTAGACCCGGTACATGGCCTTCATTAATAATGGTACGGCTGGTATACATATTAAACCAGTGCACAGATACCACACATACCCCTTCCAAGGTGATGGGACTAGTAAGGTGGGGACCATAATAAAGTAAGGCTTGGTGTTCCCCTAGATTGGTTGTTAATACTGAACATCTAAATTTGTAGGCATGTAACAGTGCTTGTGATTAACTTTCAATGAACGTTCGTCTGTCACACGCGTGGCCAATCATTTTTCAATAACAGAGATTCGGTAATGAACGCGGGTAGCCAATGTACCTGGACATTTCAACCTGGCAACTGACTTTTGAAATGGTTTCCTATTGATGTGTATCGAACTGTTATAAGGTGATAATTTCTCGCCCGTTAGGAAGCTTGTTTATTCAGTGTATTTTAACGTGGCTCTCTAATACAGTCCATTCATTTTTGGAGACATTCCTTATAAAATGACAAAGAAAAATGTTGACTTTCCCACAAATCCCAGGAACATTAAGAAATGAGCTAAACCAAGATGAATGGGCTCCAAAGCCTCAGTAGGACCCCTCCATGGATACACACACCTGTATGTAATAACTCCGGTACTGTGCCTGCCAGATTGGGGCTTACTGCTAATCTCCACTTAATTAGTGGTCACTAAGAGAAGTTAAACAAACAGAGCCACGTCTGTGTGTCATGCTATTTGGCCTTGTGTGGCGTCTGTCCCCACGTACAGTTATGAATCGACACGGAATTGCTAGTCGCATGTGGACATAACTAATGTGTTTCAATGACCTGAGCCTTTTGTTTACATCTCCAGAGACTCCACTTCAGATTCACCCTTGGAAAGGATTTTTCTGTAATGTCACATGTGGCCCTAGAAAGACCAGAAATTCTATTCACACCTTGAATTATAACCTTATCAATGAATCGTCCTCCAGTTCCTGTGTAACTCTCTGGAGGCCTTAACAGTAAGGAGGCTATTGGTTTAAGACCAATAAACAGCCTGTTGTTGGATCCTTGTAATCAAGTTAACAAACTTAAAATTGTGAATTTAGACATTGTACTTCAGTTAGACAGTGAGTTCAGGAGAGGAGATCCCTCCCACCTTACCAATGGGTCTCTGTAGAGGTTGGAATATACTGTGCAATACTGAGGTCTTCTGGTATCCAAGCATCTAAATGCCATAGATTTCCAGGGAGTGAGTGGCTTGTTCATCGGGTCAGTTGGAAAGAGACCTTTCTTGCAGTTGGCCTCTTACTAGTTGAAGAGAGCTGCATGGTGGTGTGTTGCACTATGAGCTGTGCAGTAGCGTGTTGCAGTATGAGCTGTGCGGTGTGTGTTGCCGTATGAGCTGCGTGGTGGTGTGTTGAAATATGAGCCCTTAAAGCTTAGGTATAATGAAAAAATTAATTTGCATCATCTTAATCTATAAGTAAATACATGTAAGTAGCACTTACTCAGAGGTGTGTGTGTTGCTGCATGCCTTCAATACAGAACTTGTTTTGCTCAGGCTCTGACCTCTGAGCAGACTATTTTCCCACATACCAACTGTCAAAACTGCATACAGCACACCAACTGTCAAACCATTCTAGCAACAGCAAAACTGCTTACAGCTATTAAGAGACATCTATTTGTCGAGGAAAATAGTAAGAGACAGCTATTGGTCTATAAAACCAGTAAGAAACTTCTATTAGTCTAGGAAACCAGTAAGAGACAGCTCTTGGTCCAGAAAACCAGTGAGAGGAAGTTATCGATCCAAGAAACCAGTAAGAGACAGTTCTTGGTCCAGAAAACCAGTAAGAGGCAGTTATCGATCCAGGAAACCAGTAAGAGGCAGCTCTTGGTCCAGGGAACCAGTAAGAGATGGCAATTGGTCCAGGAAACCAGTAAGAGACAGCTATTGGTCCAGGGAACCAGCAATTGGTCTGGTAAACCAGTAAGAGACAGCTTTTGTTCCAGGGAACCAGTTAGAAATAGCTATTGGGATATATCTTATGGGATATGCAAAGACTTTCCTTCAGTGTAACATTGGGCACATTGAAAATAAAGTTATTAAAATAATAACACTTTTTTATTATTAGAATTATTATTATTATTATTATTATTAATCTGACTGGAGGGTTTCAGGTAGGACATCACTACATTGGCTTGATTGCTCTGGGACCACAGATCCCATAAGATGATGATCCATAAAAAATGAACAATCACAGCTAACTTTTCACAAACCCTTTCATAAAGCCATGTTAGGTCTTTGAAATCAGTTTAATAACGAGGCCAATTTTCCAAATGGGACATCTGAAGGTCATCTCCCTTTTGATCATATTTCAATGTTCCTCTCCTACATTCCTTACCTTCAGCTTCTCGTTGGAGATGGACGTCCGTAGCTAAAGATCCTCCCTAGAGTGCATTGCAATAACTATATTATTCATCATGCTGTAGCTAGATTAATAGAGCTCCTGGCCTCTTCCTTCATCTGATTGTCCCCTCTCTGCCAGAACTTTTCTTCTGAGTTGTTTCTCCCCTGGATGTCCTTACAACGCCTTCCCGTATCCATTAGGTGAATAAGATGTAAGCACAGAGTGGGAATTTCAGGGAACTTGGCATGTCCTATTCATCATCCCTTACACACTCCTCCTTCCCCCTAAATCCTTACTGATAAAATCCTTTTACTCCAATTGCCAAATGGAAGTGGGGGATTCTGTTATGGGAGCAGAGCCATCCTATCTGCAAAACAGGGGAGTATGGGAATGACAGCAGGAAATTGAAACTTTATTTTATTACACTGTTAATGGAAAATATACATTGGGCTTATCTTGCGTGGACAATTGTGCACCTCAGACTGCTAAATGAGAACCTGAACAATCAGTATATACACCCAAGGAGTCATCCCAAGGGCAAATCTACAGACCATTGCTATTACATGTGATGCTATTTTGGCTCCGTGCAGCTGCTACTTAATAATTAAAGTGAATTTATTATGACAAGAGCTATGCCGAGCTCATCTCAGGGGCGCTATGATGACACCATGTTGTCACGGACCAATACATCTATCACGCTGGGGTGCCAGATAACTATCATAGCTCTGTCATAGTATCCCAGTACAAATGTCTATCTACGTACTATCACATGTCATATACGAATCAGATGACCCACATACACATGACCGCTTAGAATGTACTCGTGCTAGATTCCATTTCACAATTCCTCCGTAATCCCATTGTTTTTGGTGAGTTCTATTCACTGTTAATTCCTTCGCACGGCCCCATTTATCTTGGCCTAAGCGGCACATCTCGTTATGTCATTATCATATTACATTTCATATCAATTAAGAACTTTGTGTCCTGAGGCAAACTGAGGCTTCTGCTTGCAAAGACTGTTCAAGTGGGTGAAAGCCTGTCTGCATTCGCTCCTATTTATTGTGATGGGTCTAAACTGCCCATTTCCTTTGTCTGCATCGTTGTGTCATTATCATATTCAATTTCGCTTCAATTGAGCATTTTGCTCCCAGAGGCAAAAGTGTCATCAACTTGCAAAGATTGTTCAAGTGGGTGAAATTCCTTTTGCATTTTCTAAGAAATATATGAACTTTAAAGGGGAAAACATACTAAACACTGGGTTTTTTGTTGGGAAAGTGAAATTCACAGGCTCTGGTATTAGCATTGAGGCTGATCCTACACATGGCAATTTTTCCAGCAGATTGATAAAGGGGCCCAGGACATATCATACAAGCATCAGATCTTGAATGTTGGAACATCAGAGTCAGAGAGTCACAGAATCAGAGCGTTTTGGTTTTTGCAAACATATTAACATATTGGACTAATATCAACCATATGATACCAGGATCGGATGACTGGCATTGTTCTGTATGTGGGCTCCTTAAGGGTAAGGTCACACTTCGGATTGTGTTTTGCGCTTCCGATTCCCATGCAATGCTATCAGAGTGTCCCCACTATGTGCATCGCACTCCGATCTATTATTGGGTCACATGAATGCATGATTTTTTGTGCGTATCACATGCATGACAATAACATAAAGCTAGATGTGTACAAGAAAGCAGTGCACATAGCAAGTCCAGCATGGCAGCACATACTAGTGGGACCCCTAAATGTATCTGATCGTTTCAATGCAGAACCTTGGATAATTTCTGTGGATCGTACAGGTATGGGACAAATTTTAGAGACTCCTGTTTAATCACATGAACAAACGTTTCCAATTGGTGGATTATCCGTAAAAAAAATCACACATAATAGTAAAAAAAAACAAAACATCAAAGTCGGGATCTGTAGTTCGGGAATCCATTCACTCAATAGTTTTATTTAAAACTATAAAAAACTATAAAAATGAACTTTTAAAAAAACAAGTAGCTGGGACAGGGAGGTATGATTGAATATCAACTCCCAATATTGTATTGTTGAGCAGCTACAGCACATACAGTTTTCATCTGCCAGGTTAGTGTCCTGGGCCTTCCTGTATTAAAGATAGCGCTGAAGCACTCAGAAAGCCTGGCAAAAGCAGTTTTTCATAGAAATTATATTGGGAGGTAGAAAATACCAATCCTACCTCCCTTTCCTAGGTACTTTTTATTTTAACTTTTTTTATTTATCATTTCATCATTTTATTTAAATTTATTTCATCATTTATCATTTTTTTATTTATCACTTTTATCATTTAAAGTGATCAAACACATTTTTATTCAGAGATAACAATATATTTTTGATGGTTTGTCCCAAAAAACTCTTATACTACAGTTGTTTGGAACATTTCACTTAGTACGCCAAAGATGTCCTTAAGTGTTAATAAAACCGAGTGCAAAACCATGCTGTCCAATAAAATCTGTGGAAATGTGAACTGGTTACAATAACACATTGAATACAATAACTTTATTGATTCTGATATCTTGTTAAAGAACTTTCCACCAAACACATTTCATAGGAATCCCATGATCCAATGATTTGCTAGGATCTTTAGAACAAAAATCCAGCCAGTAATGAAAATAAAGACAAGCTCGGTAGCGCCATGACCCCTGGGCCAGAAGAGCTTACAATCTAATTAGCTACTTGACATCCCAAACAAAAAACATCTGGTATGAATGTCAGTGGTTATAACTGCAATATGTATAGATTAAAACCTGTGCCCCTGTATGGTCTAATAGTTCAGGTCAAGGCAGCTATAAAATTGTGTTATTTATGGCTAAACCCAGAATACCGAGAATGTCGTATTAACTGCTGTTTAATTGAAAGGCAGCCAAATCTCTACACACTCGCTGACCTATCGTATTTTTATTTAGAAAGGAGATAATTGCAATGTAACTAGTAAGCAAATATTTTATTGGACGGATTAACTTCCAAGCCTGCTTCCCATTTTATTTATTAAGCACATATAATTATATGTCGTATAATCTATGGCTTCTGGCCCTCTGGCATCAGCAACTCCCAGCATCCTTTGCAAACCATTATGATCACATTTACATTATGTTAATGAGGTTTTAGTTTGGTCTGCTGGGTAGACTGGATTACATTAAGAACCTTGCAACAGCTTTCTGTCTGCATGGAAATACCTTGACTATCCAAAGATAATTTATAGAGATGAAGCCCCTGCCAGTACTAACAGCAGTAAATCACACTGTCCGTACCCTATAATATGTGACTTTCCTAATGCGCCATGACAATAGAGTTGGGTATTGCTCCTGGGGGAAGAATATTCATCATCTTCTGGTTTTTCATGACTTTGCTCTTTTCTAGATATATGATCATGGCGCTGGTCTGTCTACTAATTTATTGTAGATTTACTTATGTGACAATTCATTCTTAAAGCTAAATTCACAAAGGGTTGGCCTGGCTTGGTTACAAACAATCACCTCTCACAGATTATAAGAATCCCCTAAAGGTTGCCTATAGATGTGGTTGTATAAAGTTTCTGGCCACACACAGGTTGGATATAACATTGATACAATGTGCCAGACACCAAGGGCATAATGTTGACCACAAAATGGTCAGTCCAGGTGGTTGTTAAGCCCAGCATAGAATGTGCCTGTAAATTCAATCCCCTGAACAAACATCTGACCAGCTTAATCTTGGAAAAAGCTTAATTACAGTTGCCGGATGATGTCAGAAACTTTTTCTCCACTCTTCCAGTTGCTTAGTTACTGGGACAGAATACCCCATGACATCACAATGTGATTCATGCATCATCACATCAAAGAGAAACGAATTCGCCCTTCCTGTATTTGGCACCAGGATTTAGCTGGTCACATCTCAGTGCAGAATCCCTTTCATAGCGATGGAACCATTTTTCATACGCTTCAGTTTGGAGTTTATATTTAAACAATGAAATATGGAAGAACTATATTTGGCCTTTAATAAAATTGTAATGTATAAACTGTGTTTAATAAAAAGTCCCATGTCAAACTACTATGCCACGTTCACATAGAATGTCTGGCAATTACAAAGGGTGCTGAGCTCTTATTAAACCCAGTGACTTGGAATAATCAGGCCAATTACTATTTAAATTTACACTATTATCAATTCTAATTTGAATGTATTAGCATATATGTGATCAAACAGATAAGACAGTGATTAATTGACTGTACAATTCCGCAGACTGTAGTTCTAAAAGTTAATAATAGTGAGAAGCCTTTTACTTTTTAATAGACAATTCCAGGGCAAAGCTACGAGAGACCCTCCTGCTGCGTTGTTATATCGGTTATTGTGACGGTAACTCCCTCCGTAACCACTCTTGGTGCATCGCCCCCTTCCTGTCTAAGGGGTAGAGACGAACAAAACTGGTGAGTTCTTTTCCGATAGCGGTTCCATGGAACCTCTCGAAGTTTAGAAAATCCAATTGAATTTTCGAAAGGAAATTTCTAAGTTTCAAATGGATGTTTCAGTTTCGGGGCACTATCACTTATAACTATCAGAGTGTCCATCACTATAGGTTCCATTTAAAAAGTAGGGGAGATTTCTCACATTTACTTAAATGGAGACTGTAAATCCCAAATCTACCCAAGGAGAGAACATAAACTGGGTTTGCCCTAGATGCCCCATACCAATCCTCCAAAGTTACAATTGTAGTCCTGGTCTGGCCGTGCCCCTCTCACAGTCTATGAGAGTTTCTGGACTGGCCAATGGCAAGACATGCTGGTCTATGGGAGGAGACAGGGCCAGACTGGCACTACGATTGTATCATTGGAGTGGTATGGGGGATCTTGGGCAAACCCAAGGGTAAGGTACTCACATTCTGTATTATTAAGTGAGGGGGTTGTTTGGGGGGTCAGAGGAGACTTTAATGACTTTCTTGCCCTCCCCTGATTGACAGAGAACACAGAGAATATACCGGGTAGAATGTCTGAGATGTGTATGTATCGGAGAACGGAAACCAGGAGTTTAAAAGAAATGTCCCCAAAATTCCAACGTTAAAACCCAGAGATTAGATTGTAAGACCCTGGGACCAGAGAATGTGAATATTATTGTGTTTGGCCGTAAACCTGGAGGGAATTATATCCACATGTACAAGGACACACGTTCAACATCCCTGGGAACTTGGATCCCAGAATTTACAGAGCTAATAAATAGGAATCAGACACTGAGCACTTCTAAGGGAGAAATTCTTTGTTAGGAGCTTGTGATTCACACAGAAGATAGATTATTATTATTATTATAATGTCGCTCCTTAGATACAAATATAAACCACAATGAATTAATACTGGGCCCTGACGTGGGAACGTGTAGGGCCCCACCCTGAGAAACTAACGTCCTATATAACACGGCTCCCCCTGATTGGATGGTTTGTATGACATCACATGGGATAATGGGTGATGAATCCAGAGAGCGGACAGATTTATGAATGTTTAGTTATATGTGAATAATACGTCTTGTGAAGTTTATAAACATGTAACAAATGGAATACAAATCTGTAATGGATGTTTAGGAAAGTAATACATTTCTTTAACCCCTCCCCATCATTTTACTGAATAATAAAACTTTATTTAATGCCACTGGACGTAGAATTTTTATTGCTTACTGATAATCTGCCAGGGTCGGTGTTTGGGCTTTGTACACAGTGACAGCCGTGATCCTGGATCTACCCAACAAGTTAAATGAGTTCTCATGTTCAGAATCAGGTTAGCATATCTTATGTAAAGAGAGGTTTAAAGGGTAACTCCAGCCCACAAATAACTTTACATTTTCTGAAGTATCACCCTCCCAAAACTCCACTTGTAGGTTCTTGTAACTCAGCGAATGTTGGGGGAAGAGTTTACCGTGCAAGTGGGGGGTGATCCTTCAGAATATGTAAAGTGATCTTAAGTTACCCTTTAAACCTCTCTTAACATAAAATTTTCTGATTCTGAAACTGTTGTGATAAATCTGGATTAACAAACTAATTAATATAAAGTATGACAATTAAACAAACTGACCAATAAAACCCCAGGACCTGATGGGAAACACCCCCAATTACACTGAGCATTAGCTAACCACGTCTCTCAGCCACCAAACCGGATGACTCTGGCTTCTCAGGGATTAATGTCTCTAGTGTACCGTAATTACTTTGCTAACCATGTTACATGTCATTTTATTCAGGACTATCACCCAATAGAGATTACATTAAGAAAATACATAGCCTATGATTGAAACCACAAACTATTCTGGTATCACCGGATAAACCGCAACTGATTATCAAAATATCTCTGGGAATTTATCCTCCTGTGACGATTTATCATGTGCCATAAAGTACAGTTCATTAGTCCGTCTGGAGCGCTATTCATTTCTCCATCCACAGTCAGTGAAAAATAATGAACGGCACCTCATTAACATCCTAAATCACCCAATAGGCAGATGGTTAATCGCAATACGAACCCAGTAATATCCAGTATATGACAATAAATATAACCCTGCATAGACAGACAATCATCCGCAACTATCCTACATCATCAGATTCCTACTATGTTAATAGGGGTATATGGGGAATGTATTGTGTAGTGTACAAATACACAGCATTCACACATACAAACATATGGGCATTATCCCACACGGTAAACAATAGTGTGCACAGAAAATTACAATATTGTCTCTTTGAGTCTCTGTGACAGGCACGTGATGATCTGTGTAAAAGACCCCCCCCCCCCCCCCCCCCCAAAAAAAAAAGATTCAACCTAGATACAGACCTGCAATCATTCTCTGACCTCTGCCTTAAAACACTTTAGGGTTTTTTCTTTAGTTCCCCTTTAAGGTACCCAACCACAAGTTGACTTCTGTTTTATTGTATAACATTTCAACTGACTAGTTTGATAAAATGGACGACTGCATAAACCGCATCTGCCATTCGATTGGATGGAAAGAATGACCTGTGTATGGCTAAGCCTTACTTTTTTGCGTAAACACTGTGAGGAAACTGCCATCATTTTACAGGTATCCTAAACATGGTTGGTCCAGGAATATGTTAATATCCCCTCTTCTTTCCATTGGAGTTTGCTGTAGGTTCTTTTTCTATTTGACAGTTTTACTTTTTAGGGTCGTTTGTCAAACCGACCGATAATGATTTAAAATATGAAATAATTAGCATCGGATTTCTGCCCACATTACGCAAGGGGCCATTATTCAAAGGTAAATTCCCAAAATGTAGTTATGAGACACAAAGGAACATAAACAGATGAAAAGACAGAGCGGTACCAGGTCCCCTTGCCGATAAGAGTATTTCTAGTTTTTTTTTAGTTTTTTTTTTTTTTAACTTCGTTTTTAAGAAAATGTGCAAAATATCAGGTTATTCCCCAGCGGGTTTTACATTTTTCTGCTTTCTGTTTCACTCAGGTCCAGCTGTTTTCTGGACATGTTCCAAACACATCACTGTTCACATACTCAACTTCTGGAGTGGAAATTTCAAGAACATTTTACGCTTTAAGGAAACATCCACGCTAATTAATGTTGTCTTTGTGGGCCGAAGCAGATCTGCATATCGGGTGTATTGTTACGGACGATAGATGGGTAATGATGAGCGGCATTCGCACTTTAATTCTACTAGCAGAAGCAAACCTAGGTTTTTATTACCATTCGTCTGCAGAATAAAACATAGTAATATGTCTAAATATCTCACAGAAGATATGATTGAATTCAACCAATTTATAGAGAGGTCCCTCAAGGTTTAGAAGAGAAGCCACCAGAGACATGACAGAAAATTCTAAACACACCAGGAAATCCATCAAAATTCAGGAAAGGAGAAGATATGATGGAAATAAATACAATGAGACGTCCAACAAAGTTCATAATAGAAACCTGTGAATGAAATAAGAGGGTTCGGCAAAGTTCAAGAGAGTAGAAAACAGGGAAGATATGATGGAAACCTATAAATACAATGAGACATCCAACAAAGTTCATAATAGAAACCTGTGAATGAAATAAGAGGGTTCGGCAAAGTTCAAGAGAGTAGAAAACAGGGAAGTTGCCCAATGATAGGTCAGCAGTTTATTTGTGCCACACATCAAATTCATGAACTTTTGGCAATTTCCCACCAAGCTGAAAGAACTTCCTGTAAAGTCATCACAATAAAGTATACATACCACAGAAAGGCCACACAAAATAGGATTAGGGTATGATAAAGTATTAAAGGGTACCTCCACCCTTAATAAAAATCTTTGACATAATGTAGGCCATCCCTGCCCACCACCAACCGCAATATTAGAGCTCTAAAAAAAGATTCAGATTGCTACTTACAGCCCCTCGCTCCTGATGCGCAATGATCTGGCTCCCTGCTTGCCGGAACTAGCAGACAGGGGACAGACCGGCAGTCACGTCTAAGATTGGCTGAGAGGCATCCAAGCAGAGATGTGACTGCTGTCAATAGAGAGGGCAGTGGGAACAAAGGGCTGTACGTACAGTTCAAAATCTTATTTTAGTAAACTAACATGGCGGACTTGGCAGTTGGGGTTGTGGAGGGGTAGCTTACACTACAGCAAAATCTTTTCATGCTAGGTAGAAGGGCAGCAATGGATGGAACCAGATGCTGGGGTTGGGGAGTTCCCCTGCGCATGTCACACTAGTGAGGCAGAAACCTTTGGACAGGAAGACGCCTCCTACTCTTCAGTTTCCTAGATTAGAACCATTAGAGAACCATAAGGAGCAGAGATGTAAGGTAAGGATTTTACCACTACACAGTGGGGACAGTAGTTTTAGTTTGGGGGTGGACATGCCCTTTAATGGTGGTAGAAGAAAACATTATGGGAAGATTTCCCCAGAGCCATAGCCACACTGAGTAGATCTTAATAATGAGATTCACCAGCGGCTGTACAGCTCTGGGTAAACCCCATAAGGTATTAACAGGGAGATGTAATAAAAGTTCTTATTAAAAATGGTGCTAATTTTGCCCCAACCAATCAGATGTTAAGCACCATTTGAAAGCTAACATCTGATTGGTTGGGGCAAAATTAGCACCATTTTTAATGATAAGAACTTTTATCACATCTCCCTGTTTGATGGAGGTGTAAAGAGCACGTCTTACCTGACTGAAATCCCGTGAGGTAAAGCCTTGCAAAGGAGTTTACAGCATTGTGGGATCGCAGTCTGCTATGTAGCGCGCCTTTCCTTACTACATTGACCTGTTACTCTTTGTTTAAAAGTTTTGAAAGGGTAAATATGCCCTTTAATCCTGGTGCATACCATTTGACCGGGACCTGATATTCCTGCAGTCAGACCTAACAAACTGGTGGGTAGTCAGTCAGTCAGTCAGGCATTAAAGTGCTCGTATTAATATTCTGGCCTGATGGATCTTGTGGTCCATTGAAGATGGTAGGGATGACTGATCGTCTAAAAATTGATTGTGAACATTCTATTATGTCGAACATGACTGCCGATATATCCAACATATCGTCACATGTGTGCCACGCACCTTTAGATTTTATACAACAGCCATTCAGGGCACTCAAAAGAAACGGGGGAACCAATAAAGCGTTCCATCTGCTCCGAGTTACTTACTTTCACATACGTCCAGAGCCACAACTGTGCATTTTACTCTGTAAATCTCTCTCTTTTTTTGCACAGAAATAGAATTTATTTAGCTAAATGTCAAATCGCTTCCCATCTATAGAAGAAATAAAAGAAAACAGCTTGCATATTATTAAATTCTTATGGCTACATAAATTAGCGTGAAACAACGCAGCTGACATGTCAACTGTGTCCGATAAAATGCAATCATGTTCAAACAGTACGATTACTGTAAAACAGATGTTGTGCAGCAAATTAACATTTATTTATAAATGTAAGACTTTTATGTTTAATATAAAGTTAATCTGCACCAAATCAAACAGAAATAAATCATATCTAGGTGTCCATATGTGACTCTAGGTTGAAGGTCTGTAAAGTGATATAAACACCGTGCAGGAGATTTAAGCATTACAAAAGAGCTTAAATATTTTAAGGATTTGAAGGTGTCTAGAAATCGTAAGGCGTGTAGATGTGATCGCACAATATGTCATGACCTGAATATGCTCCTCTTGCGTTTGTTATTAGTTGGCTAAAAAAATATACATGTAAACGTAAAGTAGAACAAAAGACTACATACAAGTTTAGGTGAGGTGATTCAGCTTAGTAAGGAGACCTGAAATGTTGTAAAAAAAAAAAAATGTAAATGCCCTGCTTTTCATTTCTGGTTTTCACACATGGTCACCTTCTTGGAAATTCTTCCAGACATGGTCACCTTCATAGAAAGTCTTCCAGACATGGTGCCTATACAGTATATTTATAGCCTATACAGTATATTTATAGCCTATGTAGTATATTTATAGCCTATACAGTATATTTATAGCCTATGTAGTATATTTATAGCCTATACAGTACATATATATCTTATACAATATATTTATATCCTATACAGTACATATATAGCCTATACAGTACATATATAGCCTATACAGTATATTTATAGCCTATCCAGTATATATATAGCCTATACAGTATATTTATAGCCTATACAGTACACACATAGCCTATACAGTACATTTATAGCTTATACAATATATTTATATCCTATACAGTACATATGTAGCCTATACAGTATATTTATAGCCTATACAGTATATTTATAGCCTATATAGTATATTTATAGCCTATGTAGTATATTTATAGCCTATACAGTATATTTATAGCCTATACAGTACATTTATATATTTATAGCCTTTACAGTACATGTATAGCCTGTTTAGTATATATATAACCTTTACAGTCTATTTATAGCCTATGCAGTATATTTATAGCCTATACAGTATATTTATAGCCTATACAGTATATTTATAGTCTATACCGTACATATATAGCCTATACAGTATATTTATAGCCTATCAAGTATATTTATAGCCTATATAGTACACATATAGCCTATACAGTACATATATACCGGTAGCTTATACAATATATTTATATCCTACACAGTACATATATAGCCTATACAGTATATTTATAGCCTATACAGTATATTTATAGCCTATGCAGTATATTTATAGCCTATACAGTATATTTATAGCCTATACAGTATATTTATAGCCTATGTAGTATATTTATAGCCTATACAGTATATTTATAGCCTATACAATATATTTATACCATATACAGTACATATATAGCCTATACAGTATATTTATATATTTATAGCCTTTACAGTACATGTATAGCCTGTACAGTATATATATAACCTTTACAGTATATTATATAGCATATGCAGTATATATAGCTTATACAGAATATATGTAGCTTATACAGTATATATATAGCCTATACAGTATATATAGCCTATTCAGAATATATATAGCTTATACAGTATATATATATAGCCTATACAGTATATATATATAGCCTATACAGTTATATATATATATATAGAGTCCTGATGACGGCCTCGGTGGTCGAAACATGTTGACGGAATAAACACTTGTTTGATTTTTTTGTCAAGACCTGTAAGTGCTTCTATTTTTCTGTGGAGATCTTAATGCAATTGGGACAGCACCCAGTCGAGTATACCCATATGATGGAGTGCAATCGAGTTTTGAATATAGCTATATATATATATATATATATATATATATATATATATATACATACATATATATATATATACAAACATAGAAAAGATAATCAATGCACATTCCTAGGCCCCATACAATATCATATTATCTGCACACTGGCATACTTTATATACAAAGAGGTTTAGCCTATACAGTATATATGTAGAGCCTGTAGCCACTGTTTTGCTTCTATTGTATTTTTCGTTTCCACATCTGATCTGCGTTAGTGTTATCATTCTGCAAAGCTGCGGAACCTGACATCTAATATGATAAATACTGAATAATAAAGGAAAGAATTCAAAAAAGAAGCAGCCAGAGACCTGCAGATAATCACGTGGAGTTGTCTGCCTAGATTGGGGCGGCTGACATGTTGGCAGTAAAATGTATATATATAAAAGGGATCGATGTCCTTAGGAAATCTTCCCCAAAAATTGTTTCATATAAGTGATTTAACAACAGGAAAATTGGCTTCACGGTACTACAGCTAGTTTACATTTGTAACCACAGATAATATCTGAAACCTTTCAAATCACTGACAGCTGTGGGGATGTAGCGCGGTCCGGGATACAGGAGAGGTGGGGTCCCGGGAAATGAAAGAGGGAAATACGGAAATCAAAGGCGGCCCGTTACACCCCATGGGACAACACTCACTGCCAGTCAGTGGGTTCTCGAATGTATATTTTGGTGGGCACTGATACAGTTTGGGAGGGCTCAGGCATTGGCATCTATGAATGAATGAAAATATCCAACCATTTTTTTAAGATGAAGGAATGTGGAATTTGGATTGGATTGGATACCCACTATGAGGTTGGTGGCTTAGAGAAATATCCAGTCTGCCCTAATCTACAACCAACCCTGGTTAAAAGGGCACATCCACCCTTAAACCAATAACTGGGCACTTGTCATTTATTTGCCCCTAACTGCTATGTTTAGCACTTTACATGCATTTCTAACCAGATATTTAATAATTATATATTGCCCTTGTTCTCTTTGGTAGAGATTGCCACCTCTTTTTAAAAGCTCGGGAAGCTTTTAATAGCTTGAGCATGTGCAGAGGAGGCAGCAGGTGAAACAGGAGTCAATCATTGGTTGTGATGTCAGTTGTCACAGCCTTGATTGACAGCATGGAGGGAGGGGCCTTGCTTCCTCTGCCAGAATGGGGACAATAATTAAATATCTGGTTAGTAATGCAGGTAATAATGAGCTGAATATATCAGTAATATTTGGGGAATGTTACTGACAAGTGAATAGTTTTTTGTGTGTTAAGGGTGGACATGCCCTTAAATGTTCTATAGGAATGTTGATAACAGATGGTAATAAACTAAAGCTGAGATTTTCCAAGGTGGGTACACACATTAACGATAAAGTGCCGATACCATTGGATCCGACGGTATCAGACCCTTATTGTTAGCTCACTGAATATTCACCGTCGGCCTCAGGATTGTTCGGAAATGCCGGAAAAAGGCCCTCGCCTGCGGTCTTCTCCCTGTACTAAATTATAGGGAGTCGGATATGGCTGAGGGAAATCTGCGGTCCTGATGGTTCTCCCTATGCTTTACACAGGGAGTAGCGCGATCATTAGAAAATGACAGAATCTTGCAGATCCGTCTTTGTGCAAGTGTTAACCCACCTGTATATAGATTGGGCAGCAAACAGCACCTTGCATGGCAGCCTTTACTGATTCACTGATTTCAACACCATAAACAGGGTGTCTATGCACAGACATGATTGTCTTTTCATGTAAAATACATTGGGGCTTAGTTGGTAAGAGGTGGGAATGTTTCCCTGGGCTATTAATCTGCAGAAACCAATCAGATGGTACTTTTATTGGTCTATTGCAATTAGAAATCATCTGATTGTTGCAGCTCCAGCGCCGCTGACAGTCTCCGACGCCGCTGACAGTCTCCGACGCAACCCCAGTCCCTTGCATTGTGCGCACCAGTGCAAGGGAGCGTGGACGCATTGGGTACTGTCAGAGAGAAGCCGGCGCTGGAACAATCTGCAGTTAGTTCTGTCCTCTCTCCTGCAGGTTTTACTGAAGAACAGGAGGTAAGACATAGTTCATTTGGTTTGTTACATATCAGCACATGTTACATATCAGCACAAGTTACCATATTTCTTATCTTGGCAGTTTTTACTGAAAGAACCAATTGTAATTCCCCACCTTGTGCCAACGATCTTCCATTGATTGCAGCTTGAAAACTACGGAAGTTCGATTCTGCAGTAGATAAATTTACAGCCTTGGCCAATCAGTTTTTTGGATCGATATCGCCTGTCGGTCTATCAAAAACCCAGCCAAATGTTTTCGGTATTCCAATCAATTCGATTGAATTTGCCAAATCGATTGCAATTTTGATGCACTGGCAGATTGGCAGGCAATATGACCAAGCAGTAGGATTGATTTCCACTCGAATATCTGTTGGTCAGTGATCGCTTCTAACGTTTCATATTGCACATTCCACATCTTTATTGCTAACCAACAATGAAGTGCGTTGAGCTCTGAATTTCTGCCTTATCTGGCACAGCCCAAAACCACCAAACAAGATGACAGCAAGATCCGGCCTGTAACAATAATAACTATCACAATACCAAAACCAACTCAATAGCAGTATAGAGTTTGTAGTCTCCCAGTAGAGGTCACAATGTCTCGGCCCAGAATCCAGACACTTTCTTTGGTTTTATTATTATTCATTGTGATTGGAAGTTAAACCAGTGCGGGGCAGAATAGAAACAGAACATTCTCCGTACAATAGGTTGACACTATAAATAAAGACAGTTATAGCTGTAAGGACTCCCAGCATTCCCGGGCCTTATTAAGTTATATTTAACTGGGTTCTTGGCTGGTCATAGATAAGAAGCAATGTCTCTTTAAAGGTTCCAGCTATGTTTCTGATCACTGTGATTCTGATGTTCCTCCTTTCCCTGATAGGAGTAGAAATACAAAAACGTAAACCTTGTATCAGCAGTGAGCACATTGAGTAGGCTCTACTATCCAGTGGAGGGCCTCACCGCAGCCCAATATTAATGGAACAAAGCACAAGAGTACTGGAGAGAGCAGGAAATGGTATTCAACTCATCGGTGTCAAAAGATATTTGTACATGATATTTGAACATGTTTTGGTCCTGAGGAAGGATCACATTCAGGTCCGAATCATGTTGTGCTCCATCTTCAAATAAATATCCATTGACACTGATGGATTGAACACCATTTCCTGGCTCTCTCTAGTACCTGACTGGGATCTACTTGTGCTGACATTGGACACATCATGGATAATTGTTAAGTCAGGTGGTCTGTAGCTCTGTATTTATGGGCCTGTCCTCCTGTGTTGGACTGCTGAGCCCTTTCCCAGGTGATGCTTGGGCAGTCCTGGGTGGTCCGTGGTATAGATTGGTCCCACCTGTGTTTCTTCTTGTTACCTATGAATATTTGGAGGTAGATGGTTTTTAATTCATATTGTTTAGACATACAGGAGCTTTTTAGACTCACTGGGTTGCTAAGCTAGCATAAAAACATTAAGAGGTGTAAATTTCAGGATATCAGAAGATGCAGCGACCACCAGTCAAACTTCTTTCTGGGATGCAACTGCCTGGTCAATAGGAGGTCTGGACTAGGTGCAAATAAGTTTCTCCAGCTACTGGTCCAGTCATTCAAAGGGGGTTGCATTGCTAATGGTGGTGATGTATCATTACCCCCACCCCTAATGGGCAAATTACAAACTTCATATCTCAGAAAGAGAACCACTGATCCAGGTTGGATTCCCATTTAACTAACTTTAATAATAGTGCGTGATCAATACTTACTTCTCTAGGCCAACATCAATATCATGATCATGACATCTCCACATTTCAGCAGTGATCTCACTTTCAGGTAACCGGCCATGAGATTTATTGATTTCTCCTGCAAAGCTTAGAAAGTTACAGATGTTTCAATGTAATTTATCTTAATAGACTTGGACATGCATTCCCCTTTCAACTCCTTTGGGCTCCTCTGGCTGTGCAGCGGGGTAAACCAATCCTTGTTTAAGGTGGAGGGGGGGTATAGTAATCATGGCAGATTGCTACTTTTATACCCTTCTTTGTAGAACTAATTTAACATAACATTGCGTGTAGCAGTTGTTTTAACCAGAACTTCGACCCCCATTAACTGTAAAACTTAATATACTTCAGGGTTTTCTTTGTGTTTTGTATTAACATCCAGTGCTCATTGAAACCTTTCTTAGCTCTCCGTTAAACAGCTGGAATCTTTAATGTCCATTCACCCTTTAACATAATCGTGTAAGAGTTGATCTTATTGGATATAAAGCTGTTTTTCAGTATATAAACATTTATAGACAGTTTGTTAGTTAAATTCTATAAATAATAAGTTGTCAATAGCCATTGTCAATTGGAACTGCCCCTTTAAAGGCAAAGAACCAACAGGAATGCGGCTCTCTGTACTTTCTGACAGAAACTTTGGCTTGACTTTGCGGTAAATCGATTGCATCTGTTGGGCGTGGGCCTTTTTGTCAACCACCACAACCACCACAGTTTCATTCATGCCAAACCATTGGGTGTCTTTAAAAATATAGCAATCCATGATACAAAGCCCCAATAGACTTATCTGCTTATCTCTTTTCTTTTGTGTTAGTCTAATGTAACATCCCAGAGTTCTGTACTGACCACTAGTCATGACCAACGTCCCAAACATACCGTAGGTACCCTCCAAGCCTTTCTACGTAGGGAAGGTTTACAAGTATGAAGCGTGGCCTTTAAACTTTCTGTATCCTACATCACCAGAGAGGTTACTTCATGTTCCCTCAAAGGACCACTATAGTCCAGAAGAAGTCATATGCATAAGTTTCTAAAGTATGGGAGGTAGGAGTATTTGGTCAGGTTAGTAATGAGGAATTTCTTCACTCTCGAGGAGTTAGACAGATAAGGCAAAATTGAAGTCCTACCAGCTATCTTTAACCGACTGCTCTGCATGCCTTTAATATCAGGAGGATTAATACTTTGTCCTATCTCCCATACTACTCTACATTTTAGGAACTCATTCTGGAGTATAGTGGCCCATAATCTCCCACCAGAGGTAGCAACATGGATTATTCAAGTCCATAAAAGCTTAGTAAGGGCTAGGCAATCCAAATTTTTGCAGATTGCATGTGCTTTGCTAGGGCAACATTGCGTGGCTCTCACACGCGGTACCGTCTGCTCTAGTGTGGGGGAATGTGAAATAAACCAATGCCATATGGCAGTATGTAGAGCCTTCTAGCTCTGTCTACTCTGGTGTTCTGCTGTTAGGAATTCTGTCCAGACCAGACAATACATCTGATTAATCTAAGTTCCTTTTTACTGCACACGCATTAGGCCTGGATCTATTGACCTCATTAATTATCGGTTGTGAACTATCAGCCTCTCGGTTAGGGAAGGTAAATTATCACCCCAAAGCCTGAACTTTAATCACCTGCAAATTTACGACTTTTTCAACTTTTCTTTTAGCTTTTGAGAGCAGTAGAATGAATGGGGGCCATGTCTGATTACTTGAATGAATGCTATGTTATGTTGATGGGATTTTTCATGTTATTACACATCAGATGTAGGAAAATCTCAGTTGACAATTTATATAAAAAAAAAATATATATATATATATATTTAAAGGGTAAATGAAAACAGCTGAGCTGATTCCCAATTTATATCCTGTTACTAAATTTCTTCCCATCTCCCTGTGCAGCAGAAATGCTCTCCTTTAGGCTGGGTGCACACAAAAGGACTTTTTGTCCCAACCAACTGAGCTTCATAGGGAACCACACGATTGGCTGTGATATACCAACAGGGCCGATCTCCCGTTAGTCCAACCTGGATGAACGGACGACCGAGCTTGATCTTGGCTGCCCACAACATGTGATATTTACGGCCAGCCAACGATACACGTTATGGTCGGCTAAAAATATTGGATGGTGTGTATCCAGCCTTAGTCATCTGACAATAGGGGAAGCTGGCACATCTACACACTAGCTCCTCCTGTTGCCATTACAATAAGGAAGTAGTAGTAGACCATTCTATGAAGGGCCCGTGATGTCACATCCTGAGCTCCGTGGTTACGCACCAGAGAACTATTGAGATACCTATTCTGCATATTAAGATTGGATCCAGGAAGGGAATCATCATGGGAACGTTGGGAGAAATGTTCCCTCTTATTTTAAATTGGTTTTGTGCGCAGATTTCTATTGTGTGCTCATAATGCAGTTTTGCACGCTACACGTCGCAGCACTTATATTCCAGCAGATTTTTTGAGCGCACCACTTTAACATGTGTGCGCTCACACGGAGCTTAGAGGTAACAATGGACGGGAGGTAAAACCACCATTGAGTCTGTCTATAGACATTACACAGACGGTGAAGCGTTGAGTCTATCCAACGCCTTATAAGTGTATGGTCAACACTATTATCCTCAAAAGGATCTTCCCGACGGTAGAAAGAACCTCACTGGAAATTACTGTACTTTATCTCCTACATGTCAGATTGACTTTACGATTCACTGGAATAATAATAGTGAACTGCTCGGTGTTATAATAAATCACGTAAGAAAATCAAATGAATCCTTAAAGACTTTCCCCACAATGCATTGTGCAGTGTTAAAGTTATAGGCTATGCTTCTCCTTACACAGTCCATGTAGCATAGGGCAGTCACCCTGCACCTGCATGGACATTGTTGGCCTTCAGTAATGAGCGCCACATGGTGGCCAACTGTGAAGCAGCACCTTATATGTATGGATGTTTTGGGGCAGTTCAGATACAGGGTGGAGTGTTATTCTCTGCTCTTCTCCAGCTGGTTGCATTGTCCTCTGTGCTGGAATGGGCCTGTCTAATGTGTTTCTAATTCATCCTCTGTTCACACACCCACTTGTTCCTCATTTTTACCACATTGGAAGACTCTGCAAAACATGTTTTGTTTTTCCTCTGTGTTAACTAATTTACCCAATTGGTTTGGCCTTCGCAACGCAGCCCCGCAGCCATTGGTTGGGCAGCTCCATTCACTGCATGGGATTTAGACCATTTTCTGCCATTCCCACTTGTGTCAACTCCGTATTATTTTCACATTATTTTCCTCTCTTGCTCCGAGGCCTGATAGTAATCAGATGTTCTGCAGTATCGGGTTCTATGGAGCCAGGTTCTGGGCCGTGTTAAATGCTTTGTGATGGTTGGTAAATAACCAACTCTGGTGTTTTTGTTCGAACAAAAAATGTAGTTTGGGGTTTTAAAGTGTTTTCCGCTTTACAGAGATATTGTGGAATTTCTCTAATGTGGAAATATTCCGCTTGCGTCAGGGTTTATGGGAAGTAATCGTAGGGCAGGATTCTGCCCCATTCAAAGAAAACGCTCTTGGTAAAATTCCCTCCCATTTTTCTTGGTGTGTTCGGTCCCCATAGGCCTCCTGCATTATTCTGGAGTTTCGACCCCCACACTAGGACTTACTTGGGTTTAGTCAACCATGGTTGTGCTGCTCTGTAAAAGTCTTTTGTACAATTTTGACCTAATGCTGGCCATAGACTTATTAGACATTATATTGGGCCATCAGTTAAAGGGGAAGTTCAGTGCAAATACATATAAGAAAAAAGAGCAGTGTTTTTCCATCCCAATGACCTAAACCTGCCCATTCAGCAATGTGTCTGTGTAGAAATAAATGCAACCGAAATACTGACTTCCTGTTTGCAGGACCCCTAATAGAGACCGTTATAGTCTTACCCTTGACCCAGCGCCTGGGTTGATTCAGTTGCTCAGTAGAGATCTGAGCATGTGTGACCCATCCAACAGCCAATCAGTAGAAATTACTGTTAGGAACATTCCAAGGTAGAGTGCATTCTGGGAAGAAGAAGGACTGTTACAGAACCTGAAATGGCAGCTCACTAATGTCAACAGCAGGAAATAGCAAGGGGAATAAATGTATTTATAAAGTTGACTGATATTATGGCATGTGTATTTTGTAAGATGTATACAGATTTAGAGCCTCAGTCACAGGCAAAATAGCATCAGCGCATACGAGACTGTACCATTGACCATAATTTACCTACATGTCCGATTGTCCACGCATACTAAATAAATCTATGTTCATTATTTTATTATGTTTAATCTGTTTATTATTATATTATTAAATCTAATCTAATGTATCTATATTGTAAATCTGTGTTCCATTAGCAACCATGACTATAATATGTATTGTAGCTCCACCCCCTTTTGGCCCAGGGCTTAAAGGATATGTACACTGTAAAAAACCCTTTAGGTTAGTGGAAAGCTGTGGCTTTAAAGCTAAAATTGTCTAATTTTTTTTTTGTTCTATCCCCCTCAGAGTCTACCTTTACTGCTTGAATCTTGCTGGCTTCCTCCTCCTGTGTAATGGTATCTGGAGCTCCGCCCCCACGAGATCTCCTGCTTCATTGTTCACGACGCGTGACACGCGCAATTGTTCGCGGCAACGAGTTTGTGCACCCGTGGTACAACCGGAAATGACCTTTTGCGACCATGGAAGCAGGAGATCTCGTGGGGGCGGAGCTCCAGATGCCATTACACAGGAGGAGGAAGCCAGGAAGATTCAAGCTGTAAACGTGGGGGGATAGAACAAAAATAAAATTAGACAATTTTAGTTTTAAAGCTACAGCTTTCCACTAACCTAAAGGGTTTTTTACAGTGTACATATCCTTTAACAAATAGGAAGACTACTTGTCCACCCCCGCACCGACCCCTGAAGTTAAATCCCAAGTTAAATGTCTGCTCTCTATCTCTTCCTGGATGGGGCACCGCTGCCTTAAACTCAATCTACCCAAAACGGAATGAATCATTTCCCCCCTAAACTGGGACCTAGTCCTCCCATCTCCATCTCTATTGACAATATGGTCATTAACCCAGTTGAATCTGCCTTGGAGTGATCTTTGATTCCTCTCTTTCCTTCCATCATCATATTAACAATGTCGCTAGGACCTGTCGTTTTCTCCTTAGCAATATTGCCAAGAACCGCCCTTTTCTCTCTCTCTCCACTACTAAAATGTTCATCCATGCCCTTAGAATCTCCTGTTTTGGCTACTGTAACATTCTACTACTTGGACTCCCGGCCTCTCATCTCTCTCCTCTCCAGTCTAATTTAAACTCGGCAGCTCGGATCATCTCACTCTCCAAAAGAGAACTTGCAACCCCGATACTTCAGTCCATAGGGTGGCTTCCCATCAAACAAGAATCATATTCAATACCCTGCTTTTAACCTTTAAATCCCTTCGCTCTACTGCACCTCCCAACTTATCTTCTCTCTTGGTCCCTCGTGTTCCTGCACGTGCCTTGCGCTCCTCACAAGGAAATCTTCTCTACAAACCATCTACAAACACTGCTTTCTCCTCTGTCTTAAACCATTCTCTCTTGCTGCTCCCTACCTTTGGAACGCTCTCTCCCTCTCGCTTCGCCTGGTGACATCCATTAATACTTTCAAATCTAGACTGTTATCCTACCTTTCTGAGCACCAGCACTATTAATGATTGTTAGCTCTCTGAGCACTTTATCCATCCCCTCACTTGTATCTGTATGTTGTCCCTTCCACTTAGATTGTAAGCTCTTAGGGGCAGGGATCTCTTTCCTAATATGTCAAGGCACACCTCAATTATATGTAAATTAATGTATCTGTATAATGGCTTGCACTTATCCCCTTGTTTGTATACACTCATGAACATTCAAATAAAGTTCTTATCGTTTAAAATGGTGCTAAATTTGCCCCAACCAATCAGATCTTATTTAACATTTGAAAGCTAACTTCTGAATGGTTGGGGCAAAATTAGCACCATTTTTAACGATAAGAACTTTTATTGAATAACCTTGTCTGTATTTTATAATGTACAGCTCTGCATACCCAAATGGTGCTTAATAAATAAAATTATACATATATCGTATTTAGCTTTTAACTGCGTGGATGCAGTTTTATAACATCTCATTGGCTGCTGCAGATAAATCAAAAACACACTTTTTCAAGGTTAAAATATACTTTAGATCAGTCGCTGTGGAACATCGAGTATTTCACGTTCTGTTCATCCATTAAGGTTTGATTCCAAGATGCCGTCCACACTTTGCTCTCTCTGGGAGTTCTGCATACTTTAATCCTCTCGTCTGTGACATAACGTGGCTTGTAGACTTCTTGTGACCTAGAAATTGCAGAGAATGTGTTTTGCTTTTCAGGTTTTATTAGCTACGCCTGCAAGCTCATGAAAAAACAAAGTATTGGCCCCTCTGGGGTGGAATTCAATCCCCACATCAAAGGCTTCTCTGCAGATAAACCACGTGTCATTAGCTGCAGCTTTTCATTATGTGTTGACTAACAAAAATAAAAGGTGAATTCAGCAGTTAAACCTTTGCTTGCCCTTTGAGACTCAGTCCCTGAAGCAGTATGCAAATGTCTGGGGAAACCAATGAACTTAGTTATTTATTTATGTTAGGAGCCTTTATCTCTAAAATACTGATCATTTTTATTAAGAAATGTGTTTGCAGATTTATCATTATGACATCATAATATGTCACACGGGGCAAATTTCTTAAAGGGCAATTTACCCCAAAACTAAAACTTTTTTTTAATCTCTAATATACACCCCAAAGCCCCAGACCACATATTTTATTAATAACTTATTAAAATCAATGCTTTCTTTAAAAAAACACAAAAAAAAGTCAGTAGGTCTTTATAAACTGTAAAGATCTCATATATCTGTTATAAACACTTTTACACTTGTGTTATTAATTTGCAACAACCAATCAGATGTTTCCTAACTGCAGTAACACAGCTAAAAAGCTAAAATCCGATTAGTTGCTGCAAATAAATAGAATGGGCAAACCTTTGCAACTTTTATTGCCTTGGCTCCTAGTGTGTAAAATGGCTGTAGCGCTCTTGTGATTATAATTAAATAATAACCATTCACTCAGTGTCCTACAGAATGAGCTGATCACAGATAACAGTTTTACTTTGCTCAGGATCCATTGAATGATAACATTTCCTCAGACTGTATTCTGTATTTATTTTGTAAGAATAAGATTCATTATAACAAAACATGAATTTCTAGTACTGTGCCTTTAACGTCCCCCCCAGTTAATTAACAGCGTTTCCAGTAAATTGATGCCATACTAAGATGTTATTTTAGGGAATGACATTCCTGTACTGAATAATTAGGGTTATAAATGGCTCCCACCAGAATAGAAATGTGCAATTTGTAAAGTTGATTGATAGGATTTTTTAACTTGGTAAAAGTCCATCACTGAAAAGGACAAATCACTACGAATAAGAATAGAATAGTAGACGGTGAATATAATGAAAATGTATGCTTATAAATGGTGCTTAGTTATGTCATCGCTCATCATTCCTGGTTAGTTATTTGACACATCACTTTTGCGTATTATAGGACGTCACATTGACCTATTGCTTTGTCCTTTTTGGTCATGGATTTTTTTTATAAATGTTCCTTTTTGTCATGCTAACCTGTTATCTATCAAAAAAACTGGGAACTGTGGTCTCCAAACAAGTTATGGTTATGGGGCAAGTACAGTGACAAAGTTGAATTTAAAACTATTTTCAAAGCCTTTTCCTCCTTGGATACCTGAAAATGGTCCAATTTGCCATGACAGTTGCCCTTTAAGTAAAGGCTGCTGTCTTACCTTTAAAACAAACCCTAAGGCTGAGGCCACACTACAATGTAATTGTGGACGCAATCGCGCATGATAACGTGCAAATTCGGTGCGATAGTGCACGTTTTGCATCTAAAATCCCAAAATTCTTTGCCTTATATTTTCACCAACCTTGGTGGTGCAACTGAATACACAGACCAATCCTGATCCTATCCCCCCGATAAGGCCACAATATCACATGACCCAAGATTAAATCTTTTACGGGCCCCTTTAAATCAGCTCTGATTGTACCTTTAGCTATATCCGTAATTAGGATGGCTGCAGGGTTGGTCTCTTCTCCATGACATGTACCGGTAGTCCCCCTTCCCTCTCCCCACAACATTACAGGGTCTGTACACACCCTGAAATCTACAGTTTTAAAGGGCATGTCCACCCATTTTTTTAAATTTTGATATATTGTAGGGCTTCCTCCTCCAGCCCCAACCGCATTATTATTATTTCCAGAAACTCACCCGATCTTTACTTACCTTCCCTCTTTCCTCCGACGCACTGTCTCGGCCCTCTGCTTGCATGAAACTGCAAACGGGTCCGGACCGGCCGCCGCGTCTGTGATTGGCTGAGAGGCATCCAATCGCGGCTGCTGGCAGTTCAGAACGCTGGGGGAAAGAGGAAAGGTAAGTAAAGATTGGGGGAGTTTCTGGACATAAGAATAATGTGGTTGGGGCTGGGGGATCAAGCCCTACAATACCCCAAGGGGATTTTACACTAGGGGGAGGGAGAGGAAAACAGGTGGGAGAGGGAGGGGGGAGGGCTGCACTGGGCATGTGCAAATTCTCCCGGAGGAGAGACAGGAGGCAGAGTCCTATATGGACTCTGCCAGGCTCCTGGTGGCCAGTTTTTGGGACTTTGGAGGGGCATAGCAGGGCAGCCACTTGGAGCAGGGATGTGAGATAAGGATTTTTATGCACTACAGAGTGGGGCCAGTAGCGGGTGAAATTATAGTTTTGGGGGTGGATGTTCCCTTTAACTGCACATGCCCTTTGTACAGTAAAATGACACATCTATTCTGTATGTGAAAGCATTGTATAATTATAATAGAAAGCGACTACAGGTGGGCGATGAAAGGCCATGGACACTTTTAAATCATTTTCCCAGGTCCTCATTTAAATCTTTACATCTGTTTGTTGTCAAACTGGTAATTATATTGTGCATGGCTGGTAGACACGGCAGGTTTATTTTATTAAGTATCCAGAGTCCTTTTTCTTGCTGACACGGCGTGTTAAATCAACCTTAATTATTCTATTACGTGTCCCGCTGTTTAAAGCTGCCACGAACCTTCTTTGAAATCCAATTTACCTTCTTTATTGTGCGGACAATTTAGAGATTCCTTGGGCCGATCTGTTCGTTGAATGGGGGTGTTGGTGTGATACTGGTGGTCTGTAGGAATGTTGGTTATCTTGGAGTATTTCGTATCTCTGGCTGTCCTTGTAGCGGTTTCGGCTGTTAGTGTATCTTCAAAGGTGGAATCCGGTAGAGAGGCCAGAAAACGATTAATTGGCTTCTTCAAACCAAAGAAACAATTACATTAAAATAAAAAGAAACCACGCAGACAGGAAAACTTGAAAATAATATGACTGGGAAAGGAGAGACACATTTTATTTTATACGCGGCCAAAGAAGCTCCCTGCCGTACAATTCTCCATTGGGTTAATTGCACTGAATTCAAATAATAGGGCGATGTAATAAAAGTTCTTATCGCTAATTTTTTTTTTTTCCCCCCAACCAATCAGATATTATTTACCATTTGAAAGCTAACATCTGATTGGTTTGTGCAAAATTAGCACCATTTTTAACGATAAGAACTTTTATTACATCTCTCTGTAGTAACTTGCAGGGTTATTTAATAAAAGTTCTTATTGGTAAAAATGGTGCTAATTTTGCCCCAACCAATCAGATATTAGCTTTCAAATGTTAAATAAGATCTGATTGGTTGGGGCAAAATTAGCACCATTTTAAACGATAAGAACATTTATTGAATCTCCCTGATGATTTTTAAATATCCTATTGTGGGTTCTATTTAATGTATATTTGGGACTTGATTGATCTAAACGTTTAAAACAATGTATCACTTTTAGATGATTCTTAAAGGTGGCTATTGACCGATCTTGGTCAAAATA
Source organism: Hymenochirus boettgeri (assembly GCA_019447015.1). Taxonomy (NCBI): domain Eukaryota; kingdom Metazoa; phylum Chordata; class Amphibia; order Anura; family Pipidae; genus Hymenochirus; species Hymenochirus boettgeri. The sequence continues at coordinate 398,703,189 of CM033469.1, read as the reverse complement.
ACCAGCCCAATTTCTACACAATACACAGTGGTAAGTGGTAACAGGGCAATACCAGATATCGGCCCATAGTATGGCTACATCTATCGCATGGTTTTCAAAATCTTTCGGAATCTCGATGAGCATAACGTCGAAAAGACAAAATGTTGATAATTTAGTGTCCTAAAATTTAAAAAAATCCACTTTAATTAGGTTATTAGGCGAATATTTGGTTCTGTGGAATTCTGACACATTGCATGGAAGCGCTGGTGGAACAATATTTGGCAGTTCCAGTAAACAGGGGTGTTCCTAGGGTTTTTGACTCCTGAAACAACTTTTAAATGGCACCTATCGGCAGACAGATGGCGGCATGTTAAGAGGGCATGGCTTCATCAGGAAACATAGGCGTGGGTTGTGGAGGTGAGTGTTGTGGGCTGACTTAACACTGATTGGTGGACTGGAGGGCTGACTTAACACTGATTCGTGGACTGGTGCTGAAATGCAGTATTGGAGGAAGGAGGATTTTTTTTAACGGCCGCCTTTCAGTGTTCTGCAGGGACACGCCCTCAGCAAAAGTTTCAGTTTGCTTCATGATAGGGGCACCCCTGCCAGTAAACATTATCATTTATTTACCTGCCGCCCTTACTACGTAGCAAATTACCTACAACTTGCTGAGAATTGTTATAAACCTTTAACCTGTCATTTGTTGGGGTCTAATTATTATGTTCCACATTTTTATAGCTGTTAACAAGTTTCCTAATCATTTTATATTCCCTAGAATTGCTTTTTTGCATAAGATCTCCGTCTTCTGTGGGATTTGATATATTTAGGGACTTAGTTTCAATATTTTTTGTTTTTATTCGGTTACTCTGGGTACAGACAGTCTACTCTCTGTATCATGCCATGGTCAGCACTTATCTATGTGTACAGATCAGATGGAAATACACTGTGCTATGGAGCAACATTATCTAGCGCTGGGGAATCTCCTGACGATATCATTGTGGCATCATATCAATGGGTGGATTTCTGGCTCTTCATTGGTGCAAAAGAAACCACGTGGATCTTGAGACTTTTAGGATTTTATTAAATAAACCAGAATATTAGTATTTTATTAAGATACATTGCAAATAAAGGATTAAAATCTCTTGTTGTCTAAATTTGTTAATTTTGGACTAGTCGTCTTAGAGTGGAAATTTTGTTAGGTTTTGTGGCATTGATCTCAAAACATTATCTGCTTCCTATGTTTCCAGCCAACATGCTAATTTTTGGCATTTTAGTGCTCCTTTAAGTGCTTAACAGAAAGTACAGTAGGTTTCAAGTTGGTTTTACAGGTGGGAAGGAAATATATTTGCCATGAGCTACTTTTTTGGCTCCATATTTATTCATTCCTGCCCTCTATTACCCACAGATTATCCATCCACATACTCCATTAATTACCTTCCAGTCCATATAGACTTTCTGAACTCTGTATTACCCAGCAACAGTGTCCATCCCGTCCAAGGGGCTCCAACCCTCCCATTTCTTTTCTTCCTTCTCTGTCTCATGTTCAAATGAAGATCTGGACATGTGTGAAATTCATTTAATCAGACACCTCCAAAATACTAACAATAAAGAAACCAACAGGATAACCGCTCAGGACTGGTTTACCTACCATAGAAATGTGTCACCTGGTTGCAATTTAATACACATTCTTTTTAAAGGTTCAATGCTGTCATTCAGCACAAAATCATATTAAAGCACAGCTACAAGTACCTGGTGGTATGATTGTTTCATTGAGGAACTACAGCATGTACAGTTTTAATCTGCCAGGTTAGTGTCCTGGGCCTTCCTACATTAAAGATAGTGCTGAAGCACGAGGAAGCCTGGCAGAAGCAGTTTTCATCATGCTGGCACCACAAGCAATGTTGGAGGTAGGAATTCGAAATCCTACCACCCTGCCCCTGGTACTTTTTATTGTAACTTTTGATTTTTTTTTTTTTAAACTTTACGCGCTATAGTTTTTCTTTCATAACAAATACGTATTATTATTAATTTAACTGCTATAACTGAGAGAAAAGTGACTGTAACTGTAAATGAAAAGTTATTAATTTTTTAACAGCTATTTTAACAGCTATTTTAACAGCTAAGCTACTTTACTTAACATTACACAAGGTTTCCAGGCAAAGATACAAAAATGTAATGGTTATAACATTAGCAATACCATTTACACGTTAAATGAAAACGAGACATTTGGCTTGCGGAGATCTGAATTACCCTAATGACATTTCCAACAGCCCAACGTTTTATTGTGTATGTTGTAGGGGATGTCTATATGGAATATCATGGAATTTCTTTTCTACCTGGTCCCATGAACTGTTTAACCTTTGGCATGGTTACATAGAGTAAACTGTTCACTATGGCAGCATTCCTGTAGTTGTTGCTGACCTTACATTTTAACATCTGAATTGTTTAATGGAGCAGTTTTTGGAGAAAAGAATGAAGTATAGCACCGATAATACCCAATAACACAATGCATTTCTTGTAAGTTAGTAATTCCTACAGATACATATTTGTCAAGTTAGTAACATCTTTCACTAAAACAAGCTCCAGTCACTTTTTAACGCCCCTCCCTCTTTCTCTCTGCCAGTGGTTACAGACATGCTCAGTGTGCTTCACTAAAGTAGAATCTCCAATAGCCTATTCAGTGCTAAGGGTTCTATATTATGTTTCAATAAAGCATAGGCTTTTATACCATTTATGGTTGTGCTAAAGCAATAAAAGGAAAAGGTGAAGTGAAGAAGTTACTGTATGTTGTATTGTAAGATTTTACTGACTTTATACCTTCTTATCTTTGTTTGGGAACGTTAAAGGGTATGTCCACCCTAAAATTCATCTTTTAATATAAGTTAGATACCCCCTGCCCACACCCAACCACCATGCTATCTTTAAAAAAAAACCGAAAAGAACAGTACTTACAGCCCCTTCGATTCACCGGCGTATTGATCCGGCCGACGTCAGTGGGAACAAAGTGCTGTAAGTACAATTCTGATTATTTTTGGCGGTTAGGTCTAGGCAGGGGATATCTATCTTACACGTAAAGGATTTTACACTAGGTGGAAGGTGAAGGAAGGATGGATCCAGATGGTGGGAGGGGGGGATGCGCTAGGGAGGATGAAGGCTGCACGGGAACGGAAAAGGCACGATTGTGGGTGACGTAAGAGAGCCTGGATTTACACAGAGCTGCCCCTGGTCTGCAAATAGAAGGTAGTAAAAACTTATGTATCTTAAAATTGGCTGAAAGGATTTTAATGATTTTTGGCTTGTTTTAAAGCTAGACTAATGGTCAATACTATATTAAATTATTGTTATGGGAGTGGACATTCCCTTTGATCCTGTTTTTAGGTTTAGCCGCTTGCCAGGTCATATACGACATCTCCCTCCCTTTGAATGATGTTAGTTATTAACTGGGACTAAGGTATAGTTTTTAGGGCAGGGATTATTCATATTCTAGGACATTCTATTCTAAAGGGGTTTTGACAGATGTATAATTCCCGTTTCCAGCGACTTATTCCAGATTTCTGTCTGTATTTTCTTATAAACAGACCCAACATCATATTATATCCAGTCCCACAGTTTAACTTAAATAAAATCCCAAACAACTAAATGTGACTAGAGAGAAATCGAATTCTCCGGAAAATTCGATAATTCGAAAACGGACCCATTGAAGTCTATGGGAGAAAATTTTTTGAAGGACAAATAGTAATAGTTACTGTAAATGACACAGAGACCTGGGGGATGGTCAGGGGAACCCGTAAATAGAACCAAAACTTATTTTAAAACTATATTTCCTCTCGATCGGGCTGTTTTCCAGCTTCCGCGTTCCATTTCCGAGGGTTACCGAAATCGATCATTACATTCGAGGATTAGATTTTCGGTAATCGGCTACTTTTGATTTTCCATAAAATTTTCGAAAATTCTGAAAATCCGAGTTCCGTGAAATCCGAGAGTTCTGAAAGTTTCCTCAGGACTTCGAAACCCTCAGATTCGATTTGAAACTGGGTTCTATTCAAACCCACATTACATCTCTAAATGTGACCTGATATACGTTCGTTGTTTTGATTTTTATACAAAGAGTTTACCAAGGCACAATAAATACTTGCCCCATAGAACTTAGAGCATTAGAATATAACAGGGCTATTCAAACAAAACCTGCACAATTGATTTCTAACCTGCAGGAACCAATCAGATGCTTGCTTTCATAATTGTTTCAGGGCAATGCAGGAAAAAGCCAATTGTTTATTGGTTGCCAATAGTGATGGCCCAGTTCGCAGATCCGAACCCGGTTTTTGCCTTCCGAATTTTTCCAAACGGCTTTTTCGAAAATTTTTGAAATTACGAGGATTTCTCATATTTTCGAAAATACAGGAAAATACGAGAAATCCTTATAAATTCCAAATTTCGCAGATTTTTCGCATTTTGGGACGGAGCAAGCCACATGTTCGGGTCTGTATTTCCGAAGAATCCTCGTATTTTCGAAGAATCCTCGTATTTTCGAAGAATCTTGCATTTTAATAGGTTTTAATGGGTCCGCTCACGGATTTTCGAATTTTCTAATTTTTCCGGAAATTCGCATATCCTCGTGCGGACCGGATTTTGTGAAGTTCGGACATCTCTAGTTGCCACCACACCCCCCCCCCCTCCCCTTTTTTGGGGGGGGCTTTTTTTTTTTTTGCCTTCCTCTAGATCAACTGTTAGGTAGGGTTAAAAAGGAGGGTGAAAACTTGGACTTGATGGGCACATGTCTTTATTCAACCTCAATTACTATGTTACTATATCGTAAGTTCTGTGAAAAACTTGGTAGATTGTAATTTTAGGTTTGAGGTGATTGAAAAGACAATGTTTTTTTGTTAAAACTGAATTGAATAGTATTTAATTGATAACATATTGGCTTCATTCTGCTGTGAATTCCAAGCTTTTTTTACTTTTCTTTTTTAATTCTGGCTGATGATATCATTAAAGGTGCTACACACAGTACAAATAATACCACAATTAGACTATAATTATCCACGTGTGGCAAGAAAATGGCTGAATGAACGGCCACTGAGATTGGTGGTGGCTCCTGTTGGCTGCTGTCGGACTCCTATACCAACATACGGGGATAGCTTAATGTGCGGCCACCCAAACAATTTCCCCTATACTAAGTAATAGTGAGATCAGTTGGGACTCTGTGTAACCATGTCTGTAGCAGATCACAGATGGAATCTAATGGAATCTCATTGATCTGTTCACATTGGTACACATAGGCGTTATATATACATAGTCAATTGATATCGTCTCATGGAAAGTAATATTACCTATTTTAAGAAAATATATATGCATCATCCCATATGAATCTACAATTACAACCAACATATACCCAAGTAGAGGCTAAGAATATAACAATGGAGGATATGGGCAAATAAATATGGCCGTGTTTTACAGGCAAGACTGATCTCTCCCATGTCCACCCCAAAAAACATTTCATATTTTGGTAGTACACTATAACCCTAAAACAGACTTACTTAGGACATGAAACTCTTCTAGGCCTTGATACAATGAGAAGGACTTGCTATATGTTGTGTGTGTTGGGCAGAAAACAACCTCAACTGGTTTTCCTACAAAAAGCTTTCTGTAAAAATATCAATATAAAATATCATTTTAACAACTTCTATATGGCCCGGCCTACGATTGGACTAAAACTCCTGCGTAGGGTAGGGTGGGCGTCCAATCTGACGTGGGTGCAGTAAAGCGAGGACATTTTTAAAGTTCGTGATTGGAGGATAGATTTTGTTTTTGGTAAATGTATCTTGTCTCCTGGCTTTATGTGATTTATTATTGTAAATGAAAATTATCCTGAGAACTATCCGCAGACAGAGCGTACCAAGGAAATGATGTATATGGGGAACTGGATCGGGTTAACGTGACAACAGTGCATCAGTCCACATCTTGGCAAACACCGGCGCTTTAAACTTATTGAAAAAGAAAAGCCAACAATATGGAAACCTTCAACGTATACCGCCAGGATCTGTAATGACGATGACCTCTCTGTGGCACTGAGTAAATAGAAGCCATTTTGTCTCTGGTGTACAGTATTACAATGTACTCGGACACATGGAGCAGAGCAGAATGGCGTTTGCAGATGAGAGTTTTTTAAAGGAGAAATAAACTAAAATGTAAATGAGCCCAAATGGATTCTACAATTCTTTACTGGCAGATTGCTCATTGTGCAAGAGAAAGAGATTTCTGGCATGTAATTATTTCTGCAGCTCCTCACTCCTAGTGAGTAACAACTGGTTTTCTCACTGACCATTCATGGTTACTGAAAGGCCATGGGCAGGTCACCCAGTACTGCATGTGCCAAAGTTTGCCTGTGTTATTAATTTGCATCAACCAATAAGATGTTCTCTGACTGCATTAACCCTGTAAAAAGATCAAATCTGATAGGTTGCTGCACATTTACAGTATAGTCCTTATGTGTCTGGGTCTAAGATCCACTCTGTAGGGGATACAGCAATTATAGCAATGATAGAAATCACGTAGGCCCAATCAATGCCCCTCATTGCCTGCACAACTTCAGAAGAACCACCTGGCCCGATTAAATTCCCATTAGTGTTGCTGCAGAACTACAACTCACTGCATCTGAACAGCTGTCATTAAACCTACAGTTTATTCTTGTTGCATTTATTTAAGGAAACTCTATTACAGTTGGGTGATCTCCTTCATACATCATTCTATATTTTATTATTTATGTTGAATCGGTTGGGCAGCTTCTCATTGCTAAGGGCCCCATGCGGGGAGCGATTCCGCGTCTCTCTGCTCAGCATTGCGCTGCATTTCCCCATCTGCCAGATCCATTGTACGGCCATTTCCGTCAGGGAAGCTGCCAAACAGACGTCTAGTTCAATGAAAATTTTGTGCGGATGATTTATAATTTTTGGTAATGTGAGTAAGCAAAGGCTTCGCAGTGAGTATCTCTGGACATTCTTTGTGCATGAATGATAAAAACATTTCCTACACTGCCAGAAAAGGCTCCTTTATAAATGAGAGGGAATGTGATGTAGTCCTGACACAGCCACTAAGTGTTAACTGTCACGCTCCGACGGCTAACTGGGGGTTAAAATAAATGAGTGGCTCGGGGGACAATGACTGTGAAGTGTTACTAATGTAGCAGCGTCCAATAGGAAAGCAGGAATTTGCTTGTAAAAAGAGTCCTGTGGCCTAGCTGGAAACCCCAATGGGATATTTTGACCTGAGCTCCCCACAAATTAGGTCCTGACTTGGGGATACATTACGATTGGTACATTGGCTGATAGATTGGCGCCTTGTATCTGATGGAGGTGTTTACAAATCCTTCTCGTGCTTGTCATAGATGGACGGTAATGTGAATCTTGCAATGAGCAGGAAAATGAACCAGACAGGAATTCACATTGTGATCCTGCATATAAGACCCTGCGTATAAGACCCTGCGTATAAGACCCTGTGTATAAGACCCTGTGTATAAGATCCTGTGTATAAGACCCTGTGTATAAGACCCTGTGTATAAGACCCTGTGTATAAGACCCTGTGTATAAGATCCTGTGTATAAGATCCTGTGTATAAGACCCTGTGTATAAGATCCTGTGTATAAGACCCTGTGTATAGCCTATACAGTATATTTATAGCCTATACAGTATATTTATAGCCTATGTAGTATATTTATAGCCTATACAGTATATTTATAGCCTATGTAGTATATTTATAGCCTATACAGTACATATATATCTTATACAATATATTTATATCCTATACAGTACATATATAGCCTATACAGTACATATATAGCCTATACAGTATATTTATAGCCTATCCAGTATATATATAGCCTATACAGTATATTTATAGCCTATACAGTACACACATAGCCTATACAGTACATTTATAGCTTATACAATATATTTATATCCTATACAGTACATATGTAGCCTATACAGTATATTTATAGCCTATACAGTATATTTATAGCCTATATAGTATATTTATAGCCTATGTAGTATATTTATAGCCTATACAGTATATTTATAGCCTATACAGTACATTTATATATTTATAGCCTTTACAGTACATGTATAGCCTGTTTAGTATATATATAACCTTTACAGTCTATTTATAGCCTATGCAGTATATTTATAGCCTATACAGTATATTTATAGCCTATACAGTATATTTATAGTCTATACCGTACATATATAGCCTATACAGTATATTTATAGCCTATCAAGTATATTTATAGCCTATATAGTACACATATAGCCTATACAGTACATATATACCGGTAGCTTATACAATATATTTATATCCTACACAGTACATATATAGCCTATACAGTATATTTATAGCCTATACAGTATATTTATAGCCTATGCAGTATATTTATAGCCTATACAGTATATTTATAGCCTATACAGTATATTTATAGCCTATGTAGTATATTTATAGCCTATACAGTATATTTATAGCCTATACAATATATTTATAGCATATACAGTACATATATAGCCTATACAGTATATTTATATATTTATAGCCTTTACAGTACATGTATAGCCTGTACAGTATATATATAACCTTTACAGTATATTATATAGCATATGCAGTATATATAGCTTATACAGAATATATGTAGCTTATACAGTATATATATAGCCTATACAGTATATATAGCCTATTCAGAATATATATAGCTTATACAGTATATATATATAGCCTATACAGTATATATATATAGCCTATACAGTTATATATATATATATAGAGTCCTGATGACGGCCTCGGTGGTCGAAACATGTTGACGGAATAAACACTTGTTTGATTTTTTTGTCAAGACCTGTAAGTGCTTCTATTTTTCTGTGGAGATCTTAATGCAATTGGGACAGCACCCAGTCGAGTATACCCATATGATGGAGTGCAATCGAGTTTTGAATATAGCTATATATATATATATATATATATATATATATATATATATACATACATATATATATATATACAAACATAGAAAAGATAATCAATGCACATTCCTAGGCCCCATACAATATCATATTATCTGCACACTGGCATACTTTATATACAAAGAGGTTTAGCCTATACAGTATATATGTAGAGCCTGTAGCCACTGTTTTGCTTCTATTGTATTTTTCGTTTCCACATCTGATCTGCGTTAGTGTTATCATTCTGCAAAGCTGCGGAACCTGACATCTAATATGATAAATACTGAATAATAAAGGAAAGAATTCAAAAAAGAAGCAGCCAGAGACCTGCAGATAATCACGTGGAGTTGTCTGCCTAGATTGGGGCGGCTGACATGTTGGCAGTAAAATGTATATATATAAAAGGGATCGATGTCCTTAGGAAATCTTCCCCAAAAATTGTTTCATATAAGTGATTTAACAACAGGAAAATTGGCTTCACGGTACTACAGCTAGTTTACATTTGTAACCACAGATAATATCTGAAACCTTTCAAATCACTGACAGCTGTGGGGATGTAGCGCGGTCCGGGATACAGGAGAGGTGGGGTCCCGGGAAATGAAAGAGGGAAATACGGAAATCAAAGGCGGCCCGTTACACCCCATGGGACAACACTCACTGCCAGTCAGTGGGTTCTCGAATGTATATTTTGGTGGGCACTGATACAGTTTGGGAGGGCTCAGGCATTGGCATCTATGAATGAATGAAAATATCCAACCATTTTTTTAAGATGAAGGAATGTGGAATTTGGATTGGATTGGATACCCACTATGAGGTTGGTGGCTTAGAGAAATATCCAGTCTGCCCTAATCTACAACCAACCCTGGTTAAAAGGGCACATCCACCCTTAAACCAATAACTGGGCACTTGTCATTTATTTGCCCCTAACTGCTATGTTTAGCACTTTACATGCATTTCTAACCAGATATTTAATAATTATATATTGCCCTTGTTCTCTTTGGTAGAGATTGCCACCTCTTTTTAAAAGCTCGGGAAGCTTTTAATAGCTTGAGCATGTGCAGAGGAGGCAGCAGGTGAAACAGGAGTCAATCATTGGTTGTGATGTCAGTTGTCACAGCCTTGATTGACAGCATGGAGGGAGGGGCCTTGCTTCCTCTGCCAGAATGGGGACAATAATTAAATATCTGGTTAGTAATGCAGGTAATAATGAGCTGAATATATCAGTAATATTTGGGGAATGTTACTGACAAGTGAATAGTTTTTTGTGTGTTAAGGGTGGACATGCCCTTAAATGTTCTATAGGAATGTTGATAACAGATGGTAATAAACTAAAGCTGAGATTTTCCAAGGTGGGTACACACATTAACGATAAAGTGCCGATACCATTGGATCCGACGGTATCAGACCCTTATTGTTAGCTCACTGAATATTCACCGTCGGCCTCAGGATTGTTCGGAAATGCCGGAAAAAGGCCCTCGCCTGCGGTCTTCTCCCTGTACTAAATTATAGGGAGTCGGATACGGCTGAGGGAAATCTGCGGTCCTGATGGTTCTCCCTATGCTTTACACAGGGAGTAGCGCGATCATTAGAAAATGACAGAATCTTGCAGATCCGTCTTTGTGCAAGTGTTAACCCACCTGTATATAGATTGGGCAGCAAACAGCACCTTGCATGGCAGCCTTTACTGATTCACTGATTTCAACACCATAAACAGGGTGTCTATGCACAGACATGATTGTCTTTTCATGTAAAATACATTGGGGCTTAGTTGGTAAGAGGTGGGAAAGTTTCCCTGGGCTATTAATCTGCAGAAACCAATCAGATGGTACTTTTATTGGTCTATTGCAATTAGAAATCATCTGATTGTTGCAGCTCCAGCGCCGCTGACAGTCTCCGACGCCGCTGACAGTCTCCGACGCAACCCCAGTCCCTTGCATTGTGCGCACCAGTGCAAGGGAGCGTGGACGCATTGGGTACTGTCAGAGAGAAGCCGGCGCTGGAACAATCTGCAGTTAGTTTTGTCCTCTCTCCTGCAGGTTTTACTGAAGAACAGGAGGTAAGACATAGTTCATTTGGTTTGTTACATATCAGCACAAGTTACCATATTTCTTATCTTGGCAGTTTTTACTGAAAGAACCAATTGTAATTCCCCACCTTGTGCCAACGATCTTCCATTGGTTGCAGCTTGAAAACTACGGAAGTTCGATTCTGCAGTAGATAAATTTACAGCCTTGGCCAATCAGTTTTTTGGATCGATATCGCCTGTCGGTCTATCAAAAACCCAGCCAAATGTTTTCGGTATTCCAATCAATTCGATTGAATTTGCCAAATCGATTGCAATTTTGATGCCGCTTATGGGGCCTTTAGGGCTGGCCCGCACTGGCAGATTGGCAGGCAATATGACCAAGCAGTAGGATTGATTTCCACTCGAATATCTGTTGGTCAGTGATCGGTTCTAACGTTTCATTTTGCACATTCCACATCTTTATTGCTAACCAACAATGAAGTGCGTTGAGCTCTGAATTTCTGCCTTATCTGGCACAGCCCAAAACCACCAAACAAGATGACAGCAAGATCCGGCCTGTAACAATAATAACTATCACAATACCAAAACCAACTCAATAGCAGTATAGAGTTTGTAGTCTCCCAGTAGAGGTCACAATGTCTCGGCCCAGAATCCAGACACTTTCTTTGGTTTTATTATTATTCATTGTGATTGGAAGTTAAACCAGTGCGGGGCAGAATAGAAACAGAACATTCTCCGTACAATAGGTTGACACTATAAATAAAGTTATAGCTGTAAGGACTCCCAGCATTCCCGGGCCTTATTAAGTTATATTTAACTGGGTTCTTGGCTGGTCATAGATAAGAAGCAATGTCTCTTTAAAGGTTCCAGCTATGTTTCTGATCACTGTGATTCTGATGTTCCTCCTTTCCCTGATAGGAGTAGAAATACAAAAACGTAAACCTTGTATCAGCAGTGAGCACATTGAGTAGGCTCTACTATCCAGTGGAGGGCCTCACCGCAGCCCAATATTAATGGAACAAAGCACAAGAGTACTGGAGAGAGCAGGAAATGGTATTCAACCCATCGGTGTCAAAAGATATTTGTACATGATATTTGAACATGTTTTGGTCCTGAGGAAGGATCACATTCAGGTCCGAATCATGTTGTGCTCCATCTTCAAATAAATATCCATTGACACTGATGGATTGAACACCATTTCCTGGCTCTCTCTAGTACCTGACTGGGATCTACTTGTGCTGACATTGGACACATCATGGATAATTGTTAAGTCAGGTGGTCTGTAGCTCTGTATTTATGGGCCTGTCCTCCTGTGTTGGACTGCTGAGCCCTTTCCCAGGTGATGCTTGGGCAGTCCTGGGTGGTCCGTGGTATAGATTGGTCCCACCTGTGTTTCTTCTTGTTACCTATGAATATTTGGAGGTAGATGGTTTTTAATTCATATTGTTTAGACATACAGGAGCTTTTTAGACTCACTGGGTTGCTAAGCTAGCATAAAAACATTAAGAGGTGTAAATTTCAGGATATCAGAAGATGCAGCGACCACCAGTCAAACTTCTTTCTGGGATGCAACTGCCTGGTCAATAGGAGGTCTGGACTAGGTGCAAATAAGTTTCTCCAGCTACTGGTCCAGTCATTCAAAGGGGGTTGCATTGCTAATGGTGGTGATGTATCATTACCCCCACCCCTAATGGGCAAATTACAAACTTCATATCTCAGAAAGAGAACCACTGATCCAGGTTGGATTCCCATTTAACTAACTTTAATAATAGTGCGTGATCAATACTTACTAATGGGATTCTCTAGGCCAACATCAATATCATGATCATGACATCTCCACATTTCAGCAGTGATCTCACTTTCAGGTAACCGGCCATGAGATTTATTGATTTCTCCTGCAAAGCTTAGAAAGTTACAGATGTTTCAATGTAATTTATCTTAATAGACTTGGACATGCATTCCCCTTTCAACTCCTTTGGGCTCCTCTGGCTGTGCAGCGGGGTAAACCAATCCTTGTTTAAGGTGGAGGGGGGGTATAGTAATCATGGCAGATTGCTACTTTTATACCCTTCTTTGTAGAACTAATTTAACATAACATTGCGTGTAGCAGTTGTTTTAACCAGAACTTCGACCCCCATTAACTGTAAAACTTAATATACTTCAGGGTTTTCTTTGTGTTTTGTATTAACATCCAGTGCTCATTGAAACCTTTCTTAGCTCTCTGTTAAACAGCTGGAATCTTTAATGTCCATTCACCCTTTAACATAATCGTGTAAGAGTTGATCTTATTGGATATAAAGCTGTTTTTCAGTATATAAACATTTATAGACAGTTTGTTAGTTAAATTCTATAAATAATAAGTTGTCAATAGCCATTGTCAATTGGAACTGCCCCTTTAAAGGCAAAGAACCAACCGGAATGCGGCTCTCTGTACTTTCTGTCAGAAACTTTGGCTTGACTTTGCGGTAAATCGATTGCATCTGTTGGGCGTGGGCCTTTTTGTCAACCACCACAACCACCACAGTTTCATTCATGCCAAACCATTGGGTGTCTTTAAAAATATAGCAATCCATGATACAAAGCCCCAATAGACTTATCTGCTTATCTCTTTTCTTTTGTGTTAGTCTAATGTAACATCCCAGAGTTCTGTACTGACCACTAGTCATGACCAACGTCCCAAACATACCGTAGGTACCCTCCAAGCCTTTCTACGTAGGGAAGGTTTACAAGTATGAAGCGTGGCCTTTAAACTTTCTGTATCCTACATCACCAGAGAGGTTACTTCATGTTCCCTCAAAGGACCACTATAGTCCAGAAGAAGTCATATGCATAAGTTTCTAAAGTATGGGAGGTAGGAGTATTTGGTCAGGTTAGTAATGAGGAATTTCTTCACTCTCGAGGAGTTAGACAGATAAGGCAAAATTGAAGTCCTACCAGCTATCTTTAACCAACTGCTCTGCATGCCTTTAATATCAGGAGGATTAATACTTTGTCCTATCTCCCATACTACTCTACATTTTAGGAACTCATTCTGGAGTATAGTGGCCCATAATCTCCCACCAGAAGTAGCAACATGGATTATTCAAGTCCATAAAAGCTTAGTAAGGGCTAGGCAATCCAAATTTTTGCAGATTGCATGTGCTTTGCTAGCGCAACATTGCGTGGCTCTCACACGCGGTACCGTCTGCTCTAGTGTGGGGGAATGTGAAATAAACCAATGCCATATGGCAGTATGTAGAGCCTTCTAGCTCTGTCTACTCTGGTGTTCTGCTGTTAGGAATTCTGTCCAGACCAGACAATACATCTGATTAATCTAAGTTCCTTTTTACTGCACACGCATTAGGCCTGGATCTATTGACCTCATTAATTATCGGTTGTGAACTATCAGCCTCTCGGTTAGGGAAGGTAAATTATCACCCCAAAGCCTGAACTTTAATCACCTGCAAATTTACGACTTTTTCAACTTTTCTTTTAGCTTTTGAGAGCAGTAGAATGAATGGGGGCCATGTCTGATTACTTGAATGAATGCTATGTTATGTTGATGGGATTTTTCATGTTATTACACATCAGATGTAGGAAAATCTCAGTTGACAATTTATATATAAAAAAAAAAAAAAAAATATATATATATTTAAAGGGTAAATGAAAACAGCTGAGCTGATTCCCAATTTATATCCTGTTACTAAATTTCTTCCCATCTCCCTGTGCAGCAGAAATGCTCTCCTTTAGGCTGGGTGCACACAAAAGGACTTTTTGTCCCAACCAACTGAGCTTCATAGGGAACCACACGATTGGCTGTGACATACCAACAGGGCCGATCTCCCGTTAGTCCAACCTGGATGAACGGACGACCGAGCTTGATCTTGGCTGCCCACAACATGTGATATTTCCGGCCAGCCAACGATACACGTTATGGTCGGCTAAAAATATTGGATGGTGTGTATCCAGCCTTAGACGTCTGACAATAGGGGAAGCTGGCACATCTACACACTAGCTCCTCCTGTTGCCATTACAATAAGGAAGTAGTAGTAGACCATTCTATGAAGGGCCCGTGATGTCACATCCTGAGCTCCGTGGTTACGCACCAGAGAACTATTGAGATACCTATTCTGCATATTAAGATTGGATCCAGGAAGGGAATCATCATGGGAACGTTGGGAGAAATGTTCCCTCTTATTTTAAATTGGTTTTGTGCGCAGATTTCTATTGTGTGCTCATAATGCAGTTTTGCACGCTACACGTCGCAGCACTTATATTCCAGCAGATTTTTTGAGCGCACCACTTTAACATGTGTGCGCTCACACGGAGCTTAGAGGTAACAATGGACGGGAGGTAAAACCACCATTGAGTCTGTCTATAGACATTACACAGACGGTGAAGCGTTGAGTCTATCCAACGCCTTATAAGTGTATGGTCAACACTATTATCCTCAAAAGGATCTTCCCGACGGTAGAAAGAACCTCACTGGAAATTACTGTACTTTATCTCCTACATGTCAGATTGACATTACGATTCACTGGAATAATAATAGTGAACTGCTCGGTGTTATAATAAATCACGTAAGAAAATCAAATGAATCCTTAAAGACTTTCCCCACAATGCATTGTGCAGTGTTAAAGTTATAGGCTATGCTTCTCCTTACACAGTCCATGTAGCATAGGGCAGTCACCCTGCACCTGCATGGACATTGTTGGCCTTCAGTAATGAGCGCCACATGGTGGCCAACTGTGAAGCAGCACCTTATATGTATGGATGTTTTGGGGCAGTTCAGATACAGGGTGGAGTGTTATTTTCTGCTCTTCTCCAGCTGGTTGCATTGTCCTCTGTGCTGGAATGGGCCTGTCTAATGTGTTTCTAATTCATCCTCTGTTCACACACCCACTTGTTCCTCATTTTTACCACATTGGAAGACTCTGCAAAACATGTTTTGTTTTTCCTCTGTGTTAACTAATTTACCCAATTGGTTTGGCCTTCGCAACGCAGCCCCGCAGCCATTGGTTGGGCAGCTCCATTCACTGCATGGGATTTAGACCATTTTCTGCCATTCCCACTTGTGTCAACTCCGTATTATTTTCACATTATTTTCCTCTCTTGCTCCGAGGCCTGATAGTAATCAGATGTTCTGCAGTATCGGGTTCTATGGAGCCAGGTTCTGGGCCGCGTTAAATGCTTTGTGATGGTTGGTAAATAACCAACTCTGGTGTTTTTGTTCGAACAAAAAATGTAGTTTGGGGTTTTAAAGTGTTTTCCGCTTTACAGAGATATTGTGGAATTTCTCTAATGTGGAAATATTCCGCTTGCGTCGGGGTTTATGGGAAGTAATCGTAGGGCAGGATTCTGCCCCATTCAAAGAAAACGCTCTTGGTAAAATTCCCTCCCATTTTTCTTGGTGTGTTCGGTCCCCATAGGCCTCCTGCATTATTCTGGAGTTTCGACCCCCACACTAGGACTTACTTGGGTTTAGTCAACCATGGTTGTGCTGCTCTGTAAAAGTCTTTTGTACAATTTTGACCTAATGCTGGCCATAGACTTATTAGACATTATATTGGGCCATCAGTTAAAGGGGAAGTTCAGTGCAAATACATATAAGAAAAAAGAGCAGTGTTTTTCCATCCCAATGACCTAAACCTGCCCATTCAGCATTGTGTCTGTGTAGAAATAAATGCACCTGAAATACTGACTTCCTGTTTGCAGGACCCCTAATAGAGACCGTTATAGTCTTACCCTTGACCCAGCGCCTGGGTTGATTCAGTTGCTCAGTAGAGATCTGAGCATGTGTGACCCATCCAACAGCCAATCAGTAGAAATTACTGTTAGGAACATTCCAAGGTAGAGTGCATTCTGGTAAGAAGAAGGACCGTTACAGAACCTGAAATGGCAGCTCACTAATGTCAACAGCAGGAAATAGCAAGGGGAATAAATGTATTTATAAAGTTGACTGATATTATGGCATGTGTATTTTGTATGATGTGTACAGATTTAGAGCCTCAGTCACAGGCAAAATAGCATCAGCGCATACGAGACTGCACCATTGACCATAATTTACCTACATGTCCGATTGTCCACGCATACTAAATAAATCTATGTTCATTATTTTATTATGTTTAATCTGTTTATTATTATATTATTAAATCTAATCTAATGTATCTATATTGTAAATCTGTGTTCCATTAGCAACCATGACTATAATATGTATTGTAGCTCCACCCCCTTTTGGCCCAGGGCTTAAAGGATATGTACACTGTAAAAAACCCTTTAGGTTAGTGGAAAGCTGTGGCTTTAAAGCTAAAATTGTCTAATTTTTTTTTTGTTCTATCCCCCTCAGAGTCTACCTTTACTGCTTGAATCTTGCTGGCTTCCTCCTCCTGTGTAATGGTATCTGGAGCTCCGCCCCCACGAGATCTCCTGCTTCATTGTTCACGACGCGTGACACGCGCAATTGTTCGCGGCAACGAGTTTGTGCACCCGTGGTACAACCGGAAATGACCTTTTGCGACCATGGAAGCAGGAGATCTCGTGGGGGCGGAGCTCCAGATGCCATTACACAGGAGGAGGAAGCCAGGAAGATTCAAGCTGTAAACGTGGGGGGATAGAACAAAAATAAAATTAGACAATTTTAGTTTTAAAGCTACAGCTTTCCACTAACCTAAAGGGTTTTTTACAGTGTACATATCCTTTAACAAATAGGAAGACTACTTGTCCACCCCCGCACCGACCCCTGAAGTTAAATCCCAAGTTAAATGTCTGCTCTCTATCTCTTCCTGGATGGGGCACCGCTGCCTTAAACTCAATCTACCCAAAACGGAATGAATCATTTCCCCCCTAAACTGGGACCTAGTCCTCCCATCTCCATCTCTATTGACAATATGGTCATTAACCCAGTTGAATCTGCCTTGGAGTGATCTTTGATTCCTCTCTTTCCTTCCATCATCATATTAACAATGTCGCTAGGACCTGTCGTTTTCTCCTTAGCAATATTGCCAAGAACCGCCCTTTTCTCTCTCTCTCCACTACTAAAATGTTCATCCATGCCCTTAGAATCTCCTGTTTTGGCTACTGTAACATTCTACTACTTGGACTCCCGGCCTCTCATCTCTCTCCTCTCCAGTCTAATTTAAACTCGGCAGCTCGGATCATCTCACTCTCCAAAAGAGAACTTGCAACCCCGATACTTCAGTCCATAGGGTGGCTTCCCATCAAACAAGAATCATATTCAATACCCTGCTTTTAACCTTTAAATCCCTTCGCTCTACTGCACCTCCCAACTTATCTTCTCTCTTGGTCCCTCGTGTTCCTGCACGTGCCTTGCGCTCCTCACAAGGAAATCTTCTCTACAAACCATCTACAAACACTGCTTTCTCCTCTGTCTTAAACCATTCTCTCTTGCTGCTCCCTACCTTCGGAACGCTCTCTCCCTCTCGCTTCGCCTGGTGACATCCATTAATACTTTCAAATCTAGACTGTTATCCTACCTTTCTGAGCACCAGCACTATTAATGATTGTTAGCTCTCTGAGCACTTTATCCATCCCCTCACTTGTATCTGTATGTTGTCCCTTCCACTTAGATTGTAAGCTCTTAGGGGCAGGGATCTCTTTCCTAATATGTCAAGGCACACCTCAATTATATGTAAATTAATGTATCTGTATAATGGCTTGCACTTATCCCCTTGTTTGTATACACTCATGAACATTCAAATAAAGTTCTTATCGTTTAAAATGGTGCTAAATTTGCCCCAACCAATCAGATCTTATTTAACATTTGAAAGCTAACTTCTGAATGGTTGGGGCAAAATTAGCACCATTTTTAACGATAAGAACTTTTATTGAATAACCCTGTCTGTATTTTATAATGTACAGCTCTGCATACCCAAATGGTGCTTAATAAATAAAATTATACATATATCGTATTTAGCTTTTAACTGCGTGGATGCAGTTTTATAACATCTCATTGGCTGCTGCAGATAAATCAAAAACACACTTTTTCAAGGTTAAAATATACTTTAGATCAGTCGCTGTGGAACATCGAGTATTTCACGTTCTGTTCATCCATTAAGGTTTGATTCCAAGATGCCGTCCACACTTTGCTCTCTCTGGGAGTTCTGCATACTTTAATCCTCTCGTCTGTGACATAACGTGGCTTGTAGACTTCTTGTGACCTAGAAATTGCAGAGAATGTGTTTTGCTTTTCAGGTTTTATTAGCTACGCCTGCAAGCTCATGAAAAAACAAAGTATTGGCCCCTCTGGGGTGGAATTCAATCCCCACATCAAAGGCTTCTCTGCAGATAAACCACGTGTCATTAGCTGCAGCTTTTCATTATGTGTTGACTAACAAAAATAAAAGGTGAATTCAGCAGTTAAACCTTTGCTTGCCCTTTGAGACTCAGTCCCTGAAGCAGTATGCAAATGTCTGGGGAAACCAATGAACTTAGTTATTTATTTATGTTAGGAGCCTTTATCTCTAAAATACTGATCATTTTTATTAAGAAATGTGTTTGCAGATTTATCATTATGACATCATAATATGTCACACGGGGCAAATTTCTTAAAGGGCAATTTACCCCAAAACTAAAACTTTTTTTTAATCTCTAATATACACCCCAAAGCCCCAGACCACATATTTTATTAATAACATATTAAAATCAATGCTTTCTTTAAAAAAACACAAAAAAAAGTCAGTAGGTCTTTATAAACTGTAAAGATCTCATATATCTGTTATAAACACTTTTACACTTGTGTTATTAATTTGCAACAACCAATCAGATGTTTCCTAACTGCAGTAACACAGCTAAAAAGCTAAAATCCGATTAGTTGCTGCAAATAAATAGAATGGGCAAACCTTTGCAACTTTTATTGCCTTGGCTCCTAGTGTGTAAAATGGCTGTAGCGCTCTTGTGATTATAATTAAATAATAACCATTCACTCAGTGTCCTACAGAATGAGCTGATCACAGATAACAGTTTTACTTTGCTCAGGATCCATTGAATGATAACATTTCCTCAGACTGTATTCTGTATTTATTTTGTAAGAATAAGATTCATTATAACAAAACATGAATTTCTAGTACTGTGCCTTTAACGTCCCCCCCAGTTAATTAACAGCGTTTCCAGTAAATTGATGCCATACTAAGATGTTATTTTAGGGAATGACATTCCTGTACTGAATAATTAGGGTTATAAATGGCTCCCACCAGAATAGAAATGTGCAATTTGTAAAGTTGATTGATAGGATTTTTTAACTTGGTAAAAGTCCATCACTGAAAAGGACAAATCACTACGAATAAGAATAGAATAGTAGACGGTGAATATAATGAAAATGTATGCTTATAAATGGTGCTTAGTTATGTCATCGCTCATCATTCCTGGTTAGTTATTTGACACATCACTTTTGCGTATTATAGGACGTCACATTGACCTATTGCTTTGTCCTTTTTGGTCATGGATTTTTTTTATAAATGTTCCTTTTTGTCATGCTAACCTGTTATCTATCAAAAAACTGGGAACTGTGGTCTCCAAACAAGTTATGGTTATGGGGCAAGTACAGTGACAAAGTTGAATTTAAAACTATTTTCAAAGCCTTTTCCTCCTTGGATACCTGAAAATGGTCCAATTTGCCATGACAGTTGCCCTTTAAGTAAAGGCTGCTGTCTTACCTTTAAAACAAACCCTAAGGCTGAGGCCACACTATAATGTAATTGTGGACGCAATCGCGCATGATAACGTGCATGCGTCCACAATTACTCTTCTCCATGACATGTACCGGTAGTCCCCCTTCCCTCTCCCCACAACATTACAGGGTCTGTACACACCCTGAAATCTACAGTTTTAAATGGCATGTCCACCCATTTTTTTTAATTTTGATATATTGTAGGGCTTCCTCCTCCAGCCCCAACCGCATTATTATTATTTCCAGAAACTCACCCGATCTTTACTTACCTTCCCTCTTTCCTCCGACGCACTGTCTCGGCCCTCTGCTTGATTGAAACTGCAAACGGGGCCGGACCGGCCGCCGCGTCTGTGATTGGCTGAGAGGCAGCCAATCGCGGCTGCTGGCAGTTCAGAATGCTGGGGGAAAGAGGAAAGGTAAGTAAAGATTGGGGGAGTTTCTGGACATAAGAATAATGTGGTTGGGGCTGGGGGATCAAGCCCTACAATACCCCAAGGGGATTTTACACTAGGGGGAGGGAGAGGAAAACAGGTGGGAGAGGGAGGGGGGAGGGCTGCACTGGGCATGTGCAAATTCTCCCGGAGGAGAGACAGGAGGCAGAGTCCTATATGGACTCTGCCAGGCTCCTGGTGGCCAGTTTTTGGGACTTTGGAGGGTCATAGCAGGGCAGCCACTTGGAGCAGGGATGTGAGGTAAGGATTTTTATGCACTACAGAGTGGGGCCAGTAGCGGGTGAAATTATAGTTTTGGGGGTGGATGTGCCCTTTAACTGCACATGCCCTTTGTACAGTAAAATGACACATCTATTCTGTATGTGAAAGCATTGTATAATTATAATAGAAAGCGACTACAGGTGGGCGATGAAAGGCCATGGACACTTTTAAATCATTTTCCCAGGTCCTCATTTAAATCTTTACATCTGTTTGTTGTCAAACTGGTAATTATATTGTGCATGGCTGGTAGACACGGCAGGTTTATTTTATTAAGTATCCAGAGTCCTTTTTCTTGCTGACACGGCGTGTTAAATCAACCTTAATTATTCTATTACGTGTCCCGCTGTTTAAAGCTGCCACGAACCTTCTTTGAAATCCAATTTACCTTCTTTATTGTGCGGACAATTTAGAGATTCCTTGGGCCGATCTGTTCGTTGAATGGGGGTGTTGGTGTGATACTGGTGGTCTGTAGGAATGTTGGTTATCTTGGAGTATTTCGTATCTCTGGCTGTCCTTGTAGCGGTTTCGGCTGTTAGTGTATCTTCAAAGGTGGAATCCGGTAGAGAGGCCAGAAAACGATTAATTGGCTTCTTCAAACCAAAGAAACAATTACATTAAAATAAAAAGAAACCACGCAGACAGGAAAACTTGAAAATAATATGACTGGGAAAGGAGAGACACATTTTATTTTATACGCGGCCAAAGAAGCTCCCTGCCGTACAATTCTCCATTGGGTTAATTGCACTGAATTCAAATAATAGGGCGATGTAATAAAAGTTCTTATCGCTAATTTTTTTTTTTTCCCCCCAACCAATCAGATATTATTTACCATTTGAAAGCTAACATCTGATTGGTTTGTGCAAAATTAGCACCATTTTTAACGATAAGAACTTTTATTACATCTCTCTGTAGTAACTTGCAGGGTTATTTAATAAAAGTTCTTATTGGTAAAAATGGTGCTAATTTTGCCCCAACCAATCAGATATTAGCTTTCAAATGTTAAATAAGATCTGATTGGTTGGGGCAAAATTAGCACCATTTTAAACGATAAGAACATTTATTGAATCTCCCTGATGATTTTTAAATATCCTATTGTGGGTTCTATTTAATGTATATTTGGGACTTGATTGATCTAAACGTTTAAAACAATGTATCACTTTTAGATGATTCTTAAAGGTGGCTATTGACCGATCTTGGTCAAAATAACCAGCCCAATTTCTACACAATACACAGTGGTAAGTGGTAACAGGGCAATACCAGATATCGGCCCATAGTATGGCTACATCTATCGCATGGTTTTCAAAATCTTTCGGAATCTCGATGAGCATAACTTCGAAAAGACAAAATGTTGATAATTTAGTGTCCTAAAATTTAAAAAAATCCACTTTAATTAGGTTATTAGGCGAATATTTGGTTCTGTGGAATTCTGACACATTGCATGGAAGCGCTGGTGGAACAATATTTGGCAGTTCCAGTAAACAGGGGTGTTCCTAGGGTTTTTGACTCCTGAAACAACTTTTAAATGGCACCTATCGGCAGACAGATGGCGGCATGTTAAGAGGGCATGGCTTCATCAGGAAACATAGGCGTGGGTTGTGGAGGTGAGTGTTGTGGGCTGACTTAACACTGATTGGTGGACTGGAGGGCTGACTTAACACTGATTCGTGGACTGGTGCTGAAATGCAGTATTGGAGGAAGGAGGATTTTTTTTAACGGCCGCCTTTCAGTGTTCTGCAGGGACACGCCCTCAGCAAAAGTTTCAGTTTGCTTCATGATAGGGGCACCCCTGCCAGTAAACATTATCATTTATTTACCTGCCGCCCTTACTACGTAGCAAATTACCTACAACTTGCTGAGAATTGTTATAAACCTTTAACCTGTCATTTGTTGGGGTCTAATTATTATGTTCCACATTTTTATAGCTGTTAACAAGTTTCCTAATCATTTTATATTCCCTAGAATTGCTTTTTTGCATAAGATCTCCGTCTTCTGTGGGATTTGATATATTTAGGGACTTAGTTTCAATATTTTTTGTTTTTATTCGG
This sequence comes from Hymenochirus boettgeri, assembly GCA_019447015.1. Lineage (NCBI taxonomy): Eukaryota > Metazoa > Chordata > Amphibia > Anura > Pipidae > Hymenochirus > Hymenochirus boettgeri. The sequence goes on along the minus strand of CM033469.1, from coordinate 398,679,781 downwards.
TTACTCTGGGTACAGACAGTCTACTCTCTGTATCATGCCATGGTCAGCACTTATCTATGTGTACAGATCAGATGGAAATACACTGTGCTATGGAGCAACATTATCTAGCGCTGGGGAATCTCCTGACGATATCATTGTGGCATCATATCAATGGGTGGATTTCTGGCTCTTCATTGGTGCAAAAGAAACCACATGGATCGTGAGACTTTTAGGATTTTATTAAATAAACCAGAATATTAGTATTTTATTAAGATACATTGCAAATAAAGGATTAAAATCTCTTGTTGTCTAAATTTGTTAATTTTGGACTAGTCGTCTTAGAGTGGAAATTTTGTTGCATTTTGTGGCATTGATCTCAAAACATTATCTGCTTCCTATGTTTCCAGCCAAGTAGGAGACACATTTCTTACCTCCTGTTTTTATGTACAAGCTCTGATAGCCCTGTTAAAACATGGGAACTTCATGTGTCATTGGGTTGGGCAGTGTCATTGTGGGCTGCACAAGTAGCAGACATGTTTGAATAAGGTTTCTAGAGCAAAAAATTGGAGGTAGGTAGTTGTGTCTCCTACTTACCTGTAAATTATAATTATCTCTTTTTTTAACTCTAATTTTTGGCATTTTAGTGCTTAACAGAAAGTACAGTAGGTTTCAAGTTGGTTTTACAGGTGGGAAGGAAATATATTTGCCATGAGCTACTTTTTTGGCTCCATATTTATTCATTCCTGCCCTTTATTACCCACAGATTATCCATCCACATACATTAATTACCTTCCAGTCCATACAGACTTTCTGAACTCCGTATTACCCAGCAACAGTGTCCATCCCGTCCAAGGGGCTCCAACCCTCCCATTTCTTTTCTTCCTTCTCTGTCTCATGTTCAAATGAAGATCTGGACATGTGTGAAATTCATTTAATCAGACACCTCCAAAATACTAACAATAAAGAAACCAACAGGATAACCGCTCAGGACTGGTTTACCTACCATAGAAATGTGTCACCTGGTTGCAATTTAATACACATTCTTTTTAAAGGTTCAATGCTGTCATTCAGCACAAAATCATATTAAAGCACAGCTACAAGTACCTGGTGGTATGATTGTTTCATTGAGGAACTACAGCATGTACAGTTTTAATCTGCCAGGTTAGTGTCCTGGGCCTTCCTACATTAAAGATAGTGCTGAAGCACGAGGAAGCCTGGCAGAAGCAGTTTTCATCATGCTGGCACCACAAGCAATGTTGGAGGTAGGAATTCGAAATCCTACCACCCTGCCCCTGGTACTTTTTATTGTAACTTTTGATTTTTTTTTTTTTAAACTTTACGCGCTATAGTTTTTCTTTCATAACAAATACGTATTATTATTAATTTAACTGCTATAACTGAGAGAAAAGTGACTGTAACTGTAAATGAAAAGTTATTAATTTTTTAACAGCTATTTTAACAGCTATTTTAACAGCTAAGCTACTTTACTTAACATTACACAAGGTTTCCAGGCAAAGATACAAAAATGTAATGGTTATAACATTAGCAATACCATTTACACGTTAAATGAAAACGAGACATTTGGCTTGCGGAGATCTGAATTACCCTAATGACATTTCCAACAGCCCAACGTTTTATTGTGTATGTTGTAGGGGATGTCTATATGGAATATCATGGAATTTCTTTTCTACCTGGTCCCATGAACTGTTTAACCTTTGGCATGGTTACATAGAGTAAACTGTTCACTATGGCAGCATTCCTGTAGTTGTTGCTGACCTTACATTTTAACATCTGAATTGTTTAATGGAGCAGTTTTTGGAGAAAAGAATGAAGTATAGCACCGATAATACCCAATAACACAATGCATTTCTTGTAAGTTAGTAATTCCTACAGATACATATTTGTCAAGTTAGTAACATCTTTCACTAAAACAAGCTCCAGTCACTTTTTAACGCCCCTCCCTCTTTCTCTCTGCCAGTGGTTACAGACATGCTCAGTGTGCTTCACTAAAGTAGAATCTCCAATAGCCTATTCAGTGCTAAGGGTTCTATATTATGTTTCAATAAAGCATAGGCTTTTATACCATTTATGGTTGTGCTAAAGCAATAAAAGGAAAAGGTGAAGTGAAGAAGTTACTGTATGTTGTATTGTAAGATTTTACTGACTTTACACCTTCTTATATTTGTTTGGGAACGTTAAAGGGTATGTCCACCCTAAAATTCATCTTTTAATATAAGTTAGATACCCCCTGCCCACACCCAACCACCATGCTCTCTTTAAAAAAACCCCGAAAAGAACAGTACTTACAGCCCCTTCGATCCACCGGCGTATTGATCCGGCCAACGTCAGTGGGAACAAAGTGCTGTAAGTACAATTCTGATTATTTTTGGCAGTTAGGTCTAGGCAGGGGATATCTATCTTACACGTAAAGGATTTTACACTAGGTGGAAGGAGAAGGAAGGATGGATCCAGATGGTGGGAGGGGGGGATGCGCTAGGGAGGATGAAGGCTGCACGGGAACGGAAAAGGCACGATTGTGGGTGACGTAAGAGAGCCTGGATTTACACAGAGCTGCCCCTGGTCTGCAAATAGAAGGTAGTAAAAACTTATGTATCTTAAAATTGGATGAAAGGATTTTAATGATTTTTGGCTTGTTTTAAAGCTAGACTAATGGTCAATACTATATTAAATTATTGTTATGGGAGTGGACATTCCCTTTGATCCTGTTTTTAGGTTTAGCCGCTTGCCAGGTCATATACGACATCTCCCTCCCTTCGAATGATGTTAGTTATTAACTGGGACTAAGGTATAGTTTTAGGGCAGGGATTATTCATATTCTAGGACATTCTATTCTAAAGGGGTTTTGACAGATGTATAATTCCCGTTTCCAGCGACTTATTCCAGATTTCTGTCTGTATTTTCTTATAAACAGACCCAACATCATATTATATCCAGTCCCACAGTTTAACTAAATAAAATCCCAAACAACTAAATGTGACTAGAGAGAAATCGAATTCTCCGGAAAATTCGATAATTCGAAAACGGACCCATTGAAGTCTATGGGAGAAATTTTTTTGAAGGATTAGTAATAGTTACTGTAAATGACACAGAGACCTGGGGGATGGTCAGGGGAACCCGTAAATAGAACCAAAACTTATTTTAAAACTATCTTTCCTCCCGATCGGGCTGTTTTCTAGCTTCCACATTCCCTTTCCGAGGGTTACCGAAATCGATCATTACATTCAAGGATTAGATTTTCGGTAATCGGCTACTTTTGATTTTCCATCAAATTTTCGAAAATTCTGAAAATCCGAGTTCCGTGAAATCCGAGAGTTGTGAAAGTTTCGTCAGGACTTCGAAACCCTCAGATTCGATTCGAAACTGGGTTCTATTCAAACCCACATTACATCTCTAAATGTGACCTGATATACGTTCGTTGTTTTGATTTTTATACAAAGAGTTTACCAAGGCACAATAAATACTTGCCCCATAGAACTTAGAGCATTAGAATATAACAGGGCTATTCAAACAAAACCTGCACAATTGATTTCTAACCTGCAGGAACCAATCAGATGCTTGCTTTCATAATTGTTTCAGGGCAATGCAGGAAAAAGCCAATTGTTTATTGGTTGCCAATAGTGATGGCCCAGTTCGCAGATCCGAACCCGGTTTTCGCCTTCCGAACGCCTTTCCAAACGGCTTTTTCGAAAATTTTTGAAATTACGAGGATTTCTCATATTTTCAAAAATACAAGAAAATACGAGAAATCCTTGTAAATTCTAATATTTCGCAGATTTTTCGCATTTTGGGACGGAGCAAGCCACATGTTCGGGTCTGTATTTCCGAAGAATCCTCGTATTTTCGAAGAATCCTCGTATTTTCGAAGAATCTTGCATTTTAATAGGTTTTAATGGGTCCGCTCGCGGATTTTCGAATTTTCTAATTTTTCCGGAAATTCGCATATCCTCATGCGGACCGGATTTTGTGAAGTTCGGACATCTCTAGTTGCCACCACACCCCCCCCCCCTCCCCTTTTTTGGGGGGGGCTTTTCTTTTTTTTGCCTTCCTCTAGATCAACTGTTAGGTAGGGTTAAAAAGGAGGGTGAAAAGCTTGGACTTGATGGTCATTTATTCAACTTCAATTACTATGTTACTATATCGTAAGTTCTGTGAAAAACTCGGTAGATTGTAATTTTAGGTTTGAGGTGATTGAAAAGACAATGTTTTTTTGTTAAAACTGAATTGAATAGTATTTAATTGATAACATATTGACTTCATTCTGCTGTGAATTCCAAGCTTTTTTTACTTTTCTTTTTTAATTCTGGCTGATGATATCATTAAAGGTGCTACACACAGTACAAATAATACCACAATTAGACTATTATTATCCACGTGTGGCAAGAAAATGGCTGAATGAACGACCACTGAGATTGGTGGTGGCTCCTGTTGGCTGCTGTCGGACTCCTATACCAACATACGGGGATAGCTTAATGTGCGGCCACCCAAACAATTTCCCCTATACTAAGTAATAGTGAGATCAGTTGGGACTCTGTGTAACCATGTCTGTAGCAGATCACAGATGGAATCTAATGGAATCTGATTGATCTGTTCACATTGGTACACATAGGCGTTATATATACATAGTCAATTGATATCGTCTCACGGAAAGTAATATTACCTATTTTAAGAAAATATATATGCATCATCCCATATGAATCTACAATTACAACCAACATATACCCAAGTAGAGGCTAAGAATATAACAATGGAGGATATGGGCAAACAAATATGGCCGTGTTTTACAGGCAAGACTGATCTCTCCCATGTCCACCCCAAAAAACATTTCATATTTTGGTAGGACACTATAACCCTAAAACAGACTTACTTAGGACATGAAACTCTTCTAGGCCTTGATACAATGAGAAGGACTTGCTATATGTTGTGTGTGTTGGGCAGAAAACAACCTCAACTGGTTTTCCTACAAAAAGCTTTCTGTAAAAATATCAATATAAAATATCATTTTAACAACTTCTATATGACCCGGCCTACGATTGGACTAAAACTCCTGCGTAGGGTAGGGTAGGCGTCCAATCTGACGTGGGTGCAGTAAAGCAAGGACATTTTTATAGTTCGTGATTGGAGGATAGATTTTATTTTTGGTAAATGTATCTTGTCTCCTAGCTTTACAACATTTATGTGATTTATTATTGGGAAATGAAAATTATCCTGAGAACTATCCGCAGACAGAGCGTACCAAGGAAATGATGTATATGGGGAACTGGATCGGGTTAACGTGACAACAGTGCATCAGTCCACATCTTGGCAAACACCGGCGCTTTAAACTTATTGAAAAAGAAAAGCCAACAATATGGAAACCTTCAACGTATACCGCCAGGATCTGTAATGACGATGACCTCTCTGTGGCACTGAGTAAATAGAAGCCATTTTGTCTCTGGTGTACAGTATTACAATGTACTCGGACACATGGAGCAGAGCAGAATGGCGTTTGCAGATGAGAGTTTTTTAAAGGAGAAATAAACTAAAATGTAAATGAGCCCAAATGGATTCTACAATTCTTTACTGGCAGATTGCTCATTGTGCAAGAGAAAGAGATTTCTGGCATGTAATTATTTCTGCAGCTCCTCACTCCTAGTGAGTAACAACTGGTTTTCTCACTGACCATTCATGGTTACTGAGAGGCCATGGGCAGGTCACCCAGTACTGCATGTGCCAAATTTGCCTGTGTTATTAATTTGCATCAACCAATAAGATGTTCTCTGACTGCATTAACCCTGTAAAAAGATCAAATCTGATAGGTTGCTGCACATTTACAGTATAGTCCTTATGTGTCTGGGTCTAAGATCCACTCTGTAGGGGATACAGCAATTATAGCAATGATAGAAATCACGTAGGCCCAATCAATGCCCCTCATTGCCTGCACAACTTCAGAAGAACCACCTGGCCCGATTAAATTCCCATTAGTGTTGCTGCAGAACTACAACTCTTTGCATCTGAACAGCTGTCGTTAAACCTACAGTTTATTCTTGTTGCATTTATTTAAGGAAACTATTACAGTTGGGTGATCTCCTTTATACATCATTCTATATTTTATTATTTATGTAGAATCGGTTGGGCAGCTTCTCATTGCTAAGGGCCCCATGTGGGGAGCGATTCCGCGTCTCTCTGCTCAGCATTGCGCTGCATTTCCCCATCTGCCAGATCCATTGTACGGCCATTTCCGTCAGGGAAGCTGCCAAACAGACGTCTAGTTCAATGAAAATTTTGTGCGGATGATTTATAATTTTTGGTAATGTGAGTAAGCAAAGGCTTCGCAGTGAGTATCTCTGGAAATTCTTTGTGCATGAATGATAAAAACATTTCCTACACTGCCAGAAAAGGCTCCTTTATAAATGAGAGGGAATGTGATGTAGTCCTGACACAGCCACTAAGTGTTAACTGTCACGCTCCGACGGCTAACTGAGGGTTAAAATAAATGAGTGGCTCGGGGGACAATGACTGTGAAGTGTTACTAATGTAGCAGCGTCCAATAGGAAAGCAGGAATTTGCTTGTAAAAAGAGTCCTGTGGCCTAGCTGGAAACCCCAATGGGATATTTTGACCTGAGCTCCCCACAAATTAGGTCCTGACTTGGGGATACATTGCGATTGGTACATTGGCTGATAGATTGGCGCCTTGTATCTGATGGAGGATTTCCATTTACGTTACATGGTTCACACCCTAGCACATTGCACACATTACATGGAGTGTTTGGGGCTTTGCTGACACAACGTCTGTTTACAAATCCTTCTCGTGCTTGTCATAGATGGACGGTAATGTGAATCTTGCAATGAGCAGGAAAATGAACCAGACAGGAATTCACATTGTGATCTTGCAATGAGCAGGAAAATGAACCAGACAGGAATTCACATTGTGAAACTTTTCTTACCTGATGAATAACATGAAAGTTTTTATGATGAAATATTCCCCAGGTGTCCTACCAGCCATTGAGTCACATTACCAGATGAGAGAAATTGCCCTTAAATGAATTATACGTCCCAAACTGAGGAATCCCATGGTCCCTCCTGACGTTAGACGGGTTGGTATCTTAGTTGCAATTATTAAAAGGTTAACCACCCACCCTTTGTTTTTTGAAAGAACGTGACATAGTAAGACCGACATTAGGGTTTTTCAGGCTGATAAGCATTATAAACAGGAGTAATGGTCCCCAAAGGGAGCAGATCCTCTAGAATTACAAATAGAGTAATGACAGATTTATAAAATAACTGAGGAGGAGAGATGCTATGTATTAGGGCCAAAGTGGTGGTTTGCCTGTGTAAATTCAACTTAAAAGGAACTTTGAAAGACAGTGATGGTTCTAGCAGATAATGATGTGATTTGTTTGTGTGTCCAGGCAGTGTAAAAGATCATAGAGTTTGGTGGTGGTGAATTTCAGGATTGTGTTAAGTTCGGGGACTCTGCTGAGATAGTCCATGCAAAGCTTGTGTCTGCTACGTCCGCACATTGGAGGGGCGCCTTGTTGGCAGAGGAGAAAGTTTTGCATAATGCGTAATCACCAATTACATCACGTCCCAGAATTAGATTTTCTTCACACCATCAGGGTTCTTCCCAAACATGGCTCCTCTCCTATTTCTTCCCAAACATGGCTCCTCTCCCATTTCTTCCCAAACATGGCTCCTCTCCTATTTCTTACCAAGCATGGCTCCTCTCCTATTTCTTCCCAAACATGGCTCCTCTCCTATTTCTTACCAAGCATGGCTCCTCTCCTATTTCTTACCAAACATGGCTCCTCTCCTATTTCTTCCCAAACATGGCTCCTCTCCTATTTCTTCCCAAACATTGTGGTCGCCTCCTCTTCTTCCCAAAACATGGGCTCCTCTCCTATTCTTCCCAAACTGGATGGCCTCTCCTATTTCTTCCAAACATGGTCCTCTCCTATCTTCACCCAACATGCCTCTCCTATTTCTTACCAACATGGCTCCTCTCCTTTTCTACCAAACATGGCTCCTCTCCTATTTCTTCCAAACATGGCTCCTTCCTATTTTATTACCAAGCATGGCTCCTCTCTATTTCTTCCCAACATGGCTCCTCTCCTATTCTTCCAAACTGGTCCCTATTCTATTCTTCCCCAAACATTGGCTCCTCTCCTATTTTTCTATCCCAAACATGGCTCCTCTCCTATTTCTTACCAAACATGGCTCCTCTCCTATTTCTTCACCAAACATGGTCTCTCTATTTCTTCCCAAAATGGCTCCTTCCTATTCTTCCCAAAACATGGCTCCTCTCCTATTTCTTCCCAAACAGGCTCCTCTCCTTTTTCTTCCAAACATGGCTCTCTCCTATTTCTTCCCAAACAGGCTCTTCCTTATCTTCTTCCCAAACATGGCTCCTCTCCTATTTACTTCCCAAACATGGCTCCTCTCCTATTTCTCCAAACATGGCTCCTCTCCTATTTCTTCCCAAACATGGCTCCTCATCCTATTTCTTCCCAAACTGGCTCCTCTCATCTTCCCAAACATGGCTCTTCTACTATTCTTCCCAAACATGCTCCTCTCCTATTTCTTCCAAAAATGGTCCTCTCCTATTTCTTCCCAAACATGGCTCTCCTATTTTCCCAACATGGCTCCTCTCCTATTTCTTCCAACATGGCTCTCTCCTATTTTCCCAAACATGGCTCCTTCCTATTTCTTCCACAAACATGGCTCCTCTCCTATTTCTCCCAAACATGGCCTCTCTCCTATTTCTTCCAAAAACATGGCTCCTCTCCTATTTCTTCCAAACATGGCTCTCCTCTTCATTTTACCAAAGGCTCCTCTCCTATTTTTCCAAACATGGCTCCACTCATTCTTCCCAACCATGGCTCTCTCCTATTTCTTCCCAAACATGGCTCCTCCTATTTCTTCCAAACATGGCTCCTCTCTATTTCTTCCAAACATGGCTCCTCTCCTATTTCTTCCCAACATGGCTTCACCCTATTTCTTACTAACATGGCTCCTCTCATATGTCTTCCCAACCTGGCTCTCACTCCTCTTTCTTCTCCAAACATGGCTCCTCTCTATACTTCCCATGGATATCTCATTCTCTAAACATGGCCCCCCAACCAAAGTGGACTCCTCTCTTATTCTTCCCAAACATGGGCTCCCTCTTATTCTTCCAAATGGCTCCTCTTCTATTTCTTCCTAAACATGGCTCCTTCTCTATTTCTTCCCCAACAGGTCCATCTCCCTATTCTCCTAAACATGGCTCTCTCGATTTCTTCCAAACATGGCTCCTCTCTATTTCTTCCCAAACAATGGCTCACTCCTATTTCATTACTAAACATGGCTCTCTCCTATTTCTTCCCAAAAACATGGCTCCTCTCCTATTTCTCCCAAACATGGCTCACTCCATTTCTTACCAAACTTGGCTCCTCTCTATTTTCTACCAAACATGGCTTCATCTATTTCTACAAACATGGCTCCTCTCATTCTTCCACTAAAAAATGGCTCCACTCTATTTCTTACCAAACATGGCTCCTCTTCTATTTCTTACCAAACATGGTCCCTTCATTTCAACAAACAGTCCTCTCTATTTCTCCAAAACATGGCTCCTTTTCTACTAACAGGCCCTCCCTATTTCTTCCCAAACATGGCTCCTCTCCTATTCTTCCCAACACATGGCTCCTCTATTTCTTACCAAACATGGCTTCCTCTTTATTTCTTCCCAAAAATGGCCTCTCTATTTCTTCCCAAAAGGCTCCTCCTATTTTACCAAACATGGCTCCCTCCTATTTCTTCCCAAACATGGCTCCCTCCTATTTCTTTCCCAAACATGGCTCCTCTCCTATTTCTCACAAACAGGCTCCTATCCTATTTCTTCCCAAACATGGCTCCCTCCCTATTTCTACCAACATGGCTCCTCTCCTATTTCTTCCACAAACATGGCTCCTCTCATTTTTCCAAACAGGCTCTCTCCATTATTCCCAAACATTGATACTCTCGGTCCTAAACCATGTTCCTCCCCCTCCCTGAATCTAAAAAAACTGAAATGTCAAATCTGAGTTCCTAAAATGGGCCAGTGGGGTTTGCGATTTCCTTTTTGTTGAAGTTTTAGGGTTTTACTTTTTATCATGGTTATGTTAATTAAATTGTTTATTATAATTGTTATAGCTTTTTTGTTGAGGGTTATTTCCTTTATTTCCCTTGTCAAAGGACGGCAATATGATCTGTCCAATGGAGGTAGAGTTACAATGTACCGGTGATCGTGACATTGGATTAAAGATTTATATTGATTAAAGGTAAACCCAGGAGTGGTTTACTCAAGCATTTGATAAATGGATTTAATTCCTCTGCTGAAAATAGTCAGTTAGTGGGTAGAGCCTCTTCAGCTACTGAATGAAAAGTCTCACGATAAACTTTCTCGTACTACCAGGCACTTAGTCCACACAAAAAGCCTTAAAACAATAAATGCGTCTTGGCGAATTAGCCCCGGGTACAATGGGAAACGTCTGCAAGCAGCTGCCTCTTGTACAGTGAGATTTGTTTTTTAAAGACATGCCATAAACAAGACTTAATTGGAATATAATTGATTGTAGCCGCGCTGCATGGATTCATTTATCACCAAAGGAATGCTGGGGAGGCCTGGTGTCTCTACAGTTCATCTGTACTCTGATAGAAAACCTCATGGCCCAGCCTTCAGGACTGGACTGGTTATAGAATATTACAGAGATAGGATTCAGCTGTGTAGGTTTATGTGAAGAATTGCAGAGTTTATAGAGAAATAAATTGCTACGTCAACGCTTTCTAGGGAACGTCTACATGTGGGACCTGATTGTAGAAGGAAGTTGTGTCATTGGGACCTCAGAGAAGGTGGTTGGGGGTCGGGCACCTTTGTGGGATTTGGCGCAATAAAATATGAAATAGGGGGGCCCAGGAGCCAAGGGGGCCCCATCTACTTATTTTTCCAATGACAGATATAGCCTCCTCCCAGAAAACAATGAATGAAGCACGGATAGGGGCCCCATCGTAGTTTTGCTGGAGGGCCCAGTGATTCCTAGTTACGCCACTGTAGAGAGGTCCAGTGAGTATAGCACTAACCAGCAGGCAGACAGAAATTTACTGCAATCAGTTGACTCCCATGTTATACTCATGCTTACCCTTTAATGAAGGGGATGGGGCGGGGAGAACAGAAATTATCTGTGGGTTATACTTGATAATCCAGATCAGGATTTACCCACAGCCTCAAGTGTCTCAATAGCTTCTAGCCCAGTGTTGACCCCAATGAAAAGGAAGAACTGGTCTTCGGGGGAGGGTTGTTTAGAAGGCGTGAAATCCATTGTGGTAGCTACATGTTAACCATTAGCGCCCACAATAGGTCACTTATGAAGCCGCACACCTTTACAAAAAAAGTCAATGAAAGTTCCCTGCATGGGGACCTAAAAGGCTGGGTCCTTACCACTAGGTTTACCTTGGAACTCCTGCACCACTGCTTTAAAATGACTATACCCGGCTTCCTTAAGGTAGGTACAGAAACAAAGGTGCAGCCATCACACACAACAAACGGTGGTTTCGGACGACAGTTTGTCCATGTATGGGGGTTCGGTTGATGATCCAACTGCATCCTCATGTCTGTACCTAGTCCCATAGCCCTTATTAGAAGTGGTCAGGTTCCAGACACAAGCCAGAAGGTGGGACTGAGGATGTCGTCTATTATAACTTAGTGGTGATGGAGCTGTAAGACAGACCCATGGGTGAGGACATAGCGTTTTACTTTCATTGGGAGGGGGGTTGGGGAAAAGTCTTTAATTAAAGTCCTCGTGGCTCCACATATGTTACAAACTTGATGATCTCAACTATGAACAATAAAGACAAATATCTGCTGTTTCTTTTGCCTATAACACAAAGTGATTTGTAGCAGTTATTACCGTTTCATATTCCGGTGATAACATTCCACATGGTGTAGCAGTTAGTGATAATACAAACCATATTAACACCCATGAGTGTTTGGGTTCTGTACATATTTGTGCAATCGCCATTGGTCATCCTGTTATCTTCCTGTGGCCTCGAAATGGACAAATCATTTTTTTTCTTAAATTCCTGAAATACGAGCAACAGAATCGCACATTCCTCTCTGTATTAAATCACACACTGTGAATGTGCTGAAAGCAGATGATAGGGTCAACATTTCTCTTAAAGGAGCACTCCACAGGTTTTAAAAAAATGCATCTTTAATTCACTGTAAGGTAGGAATTCACTACTCCTACCTCCCGTTCTTACTGGTAACTCCTGCCTGAGCTCTTTGCATCTGACAGCTATTCCTCCTGACAGTCTGTAGTACCATCTGTGGTAGGGGAACCCATCTGTAGACGTGTCAGATGCTCCACTTTGTGGCTATTTTAAAATATGAACAGGAGGTGACTCCGACCTCCCAGGGAATTGCCAGTTTTATTTTATAAAGGGGGGATGATTCCTTTGAATATAAAATGGCTAGATATAGATTCAGCGTCATTTAAAGGGAGAGTGCAGAAAACCATGTATATTATCAGTTTTTTGTTTTTAATCACGTTTTCAGGTGCGGAATATTGTTTCTTTATTTTTGGTTAACTTTCCCTTTAATATGTACTGTATCTTTAACATTCCCCCTAAGGGGTGAGACTTATTTTAACAGGTGACCCATACATATGTATAAAAGATCCATGTTGTCTGATGAAGTGCCATTGCGGACACGAAACACGTCAGACATGAGTTTGTATGCTTGTTCTTATGTGACATGCCTGTGAGACCAGTATTTTGCGGGACGCTGCAGCCCTGGATCTACTTAGTGTTTTTAGATATAGATTCCCCATATCAAACTGTATGTAACCCTTATGAAAATCCATAGCCAAGCATTATAAATAATGCACAGCATTCTCTTCCCTCTAGTGTGTCTCTGATTGCGGTGTTATGTGGTTCTAACTAGTTCTAAATATTATGTTCCTATTATGAGAACACACGAGAATGTTAATAAGTCTATTTCACAGGCAGCAAAGCCACAGTTACAAAAATAATCCTATAAAATAAATGTGGCGATAATGTGACACACATCTGATGGCAATCTAATTTACACCCTCGCTCTTTAAAGACACACGCAGCCTTAAATGTAAATATATATATATAAACACGCGTGTGTATTTTATTGGAACAAAAGGAAAAGTGAAACAGATGTATGCAGGATTTTGGGAGTCGTTGGGTATTTCATAGCAATCAACGCTGATGACAGATAGGAACCACTGCCAAGATCTGGGATGTATTGATTCCTGGCGCCATACTTTTTTTCGCACATGTGATGAGCCTTGAATCTATTGAATTCTCTGTTGGGGAACTTCCTGTAACTGTTTCTAGGAATTAGGAAGGATAGGAGGGAATTAAACAGAAGTTCTTCCTTTACGTTCCAGCTATAGATTTCTATAGAGAGAGGTGGTTTCATCCTCAATACTCACCTGATATACTCCGGCATGGCAAAATATGAATGGAAAATTCACCCTTTGCTGTGAGGTTGGGCACACATGGGGGGATTTTTTGTTATGACCAGCTTTTCGCCACTAGTGAGTGGTCGGTCAGGATGAATCATTGTCATGGCGAAAGTTTTCCGCATCTGATTGTGCGGTCCATAGGAGACCTGCAGAATATTGCAGAAACCAATCAGATATTTTTTTACTGGATAGCTAGATAAAATCTCACTGCATGGGCCAAGTTTTTTATAGCAAGGACATAAAACGGAAAGTTCTCTGTCCTCAGTTAACACTGTACCTGTATAATATACACATATCAATAAAAGACAATTGTATTTAATATGCAAATAAATAACAGGGCTGTGTAATTCAGCCACCCACATGTAGACGTGCAAATCCAGAAGGATTCCACTAACAGCTAATGGTTTCTATAAAAGATTTGAGGGAATATTGAACCGGATTAGAATCCTAAATATATTTGGGATTTAAATGTTTTCACACTGAATGACTTTTACTGCTTTTCTTGGCAATACCTTTCAGAACTCAATTCCTTGACCGTTTTTATAATTTTGCCAAAACATTACTCATTTGGTTAAACCACCCCTGAATATAACCCTTTTGTGTGGTCGGGAAAGTCACACCAACTGCCCAGATCACTTTAGATATTACTTAAAACATATTAGAAATAATGAGAGCCTGGCGAATGTTTCTTGTGGGACTGCGTTACGCTTATAGCTCCGGAGATACATTCGGTGTTGGTTAAGTCAGATCCTTGGATGACGGAATCTATGGGGGGGGGGGGGTTGGCCTCAAACAACTGTTTGCTGTCCAATGAATTCAGGTCCTCTGATCACTTGACTAAACACCCCATAACAAAGCAGTCATCAGTCAATTATACTTTCAAACCTGGCCAATCACAAAATGTTATTGTGAAGGAATGCTGATTGGTGATGTCACGTTAGTTTTGGTAACAATTAACCAGCTGGGGGGAAAAGTTGAGCTAGTTTAGGGACTTAAACAAATCATGCAACTGGACAGGGTTCTGTTGATATTGTAGAAATATACAAAAATATGGGTTGAGATCTACTTGAGTACGGTGGTAATAATCTTTTTTCAAGTCTGACTTTCTAAGTTAATGGCAGATCAATAAAAAAAAAACATACCTAAAATTATTTTTAATGGGTATATCCCCCCCACCATACAAAAAATTATACTTACCTTTACCACTACCTAAATCAAAAATATTTACTCTACTTTCAGTCCACAAATTCACCTGTCTGGTCCTCTGTCTTCTTTTTGGCAGCAGCAGTCATTTTTGACCTTGGCGAGTAATTCCATACCCAATGACTGATTGATGCTCATCTGAGCATGTGGAAGCTCCTAACAAGCTTGTGCAGCTTTAAGAGGAGTGGTGAACCTTGAAAGAAGAGCAAACACCAGAACGAAGATCTTTTTTCAGGAACGTCTGACAGTTGAATAAGTTGGGCTATGTTTTTCGTGAAAAATGAAATACCAGCCAATTAGCTGTCATTCAAATCACGCAGAGGAAAAATGGATTCATGAAGAGCGCACCGTTTGCAAGGAGAGCGATGGTGTCTCACCGTAAATAGCCCCCAAAAGTGTTTTTAAAATCACAGATGTGCGCACATTACTTTGGAATTCTTTGTAATGACGAGCGTTGGAAGTAATCCACCGTAAAGGAAATGAAGGAAGGATTGTCAGTAGGTTTTATCTTTCACACATAATATGTATGTATATGATTTCAGAAATGCTTTTAAACCATCTATGTAAGTGCTGTTACCTCTGTTTCTGTCAAGAGCCAACAGTACCAGGCAGCCAGACTATTCATTCCCTAGATACAAAGGTCAGACGCGAAGTTGGAATGTCATCATAATCCTGGTTAAGTGAAGGAAGATCCGTTTATGGCTTTTAATGTCAACGTCAGAAAAAATTACTTCTTTTGACACGGACTGAAAAAAAGGCTGCTGGGAGTTCCCTCTGTCAACGCCAAGTTAAAGTATATAGAAGAAGAGTTGTCAGCAATAATGTAATGTTTACAGAAAACAAGAGGGTTACATAGCAGGCCTGACACACTCCATTTTGTCTAGAGTGGTGTCATTTTGTTAGCTTGGGAATTTAGTGATGCGTTCGTTTTATCTGACCCTCTACGAGGATATATTAGTCGCTAAGTGGTAATTAAAACCATATATTATACGGTATATATATATAGATGCACTCCTTAAAGGACTATACTTTCCTAATACTCCTAATAAACGATATTGGGAATAAAAATTTGATGCAACATAGTTTGCCTACATTCACTGGACTCTACTCATATTTAAATGTATTTGGATATCCTTTATAGATGTGCAAACATCTTCTTCTCAGAAATGAAATTGTAAATTTAAGGTGAAAATGACATTTTTACACACTCTCTCACTGGAAAATGAATTTACTGCCATACGGTTATTATGTTATTAACTTGTAAAAATAAGTTATTTTTGGTAAAATGCTATTAAAATAATCCAGCAGACCACTGGTTGGAATATAATATTTCCCTTATTTTGGGAACATCTATGGGGCTCTTAATGGTGCAAATTGATATTCTGTGTCCAATAGCCTTCTTGCACTGGTGCCACATAGGCAGTTTTCTCAGAGATAACCCCAGCCTAAATAAAACACATTATCCCCTGGCCTATAGCCCAGAAAGTGAAGGGAAATGTGTTTTAAGCTGGAGATTTCCCATTAATAGTTGTTTGAGTTTAAAAAAAACCCACTAGAGAGTGTTGAGTAACTGGAACCTTGGGTTAAATCCAGCAAACTACCAGGTAGAGCAATGAACTTTCTCTAATAAGGTGAAGACAGATAATGAAAGGATTGGGTGGGTGATGGAAGGCTCATCATAATAATACAGAGAAAGTGTCAAAACTGATTCACTATAAATTTGATCTTCTGCCTGTCTAACGGCTGTCTATCTGCAGTTGTAGTCACAGGTTGGATATCAGGTCAGTAAAGTTGTATCTCCTTTCAGTTAGTTCCAGGTTATTATTAAATAAATAAATATTCCACTAAAAAGTATCTTAGCCTTTAAGCCTTAGATCTCGGCTATGCATTAAGTGATGATAAACTTGACGCACTGAAAGAATGATGAGAAGTTAAAAGCCTTTACTAATTCAACCTTTTAACAGGGCTGGTTTCTCCAGATCTGTCTTCCTCTTTTCAAGCTGTCACCAGATCGTTTTATTTTATGAATACCTTTTTATGGATTATTTTTTTGTTCCCCATTGTCCAAAAAAAAAACTATTGCTTTAACTTATAATGTTAAAGACAGATGCTTTGTAGGGATTCCCTTATTTAATGTTGATTTTACATACAATTATCAGCTCTGATTTTTTTGGTTATGGGTCATAACTTAAAGTACTCTATGACTGATTACTTCAAGAGCATATTGATCTGTTTTTCTGATCAAGATAAAGTTACTGGTCACGTGAATTAAAGGGCATGTCCACCTTAAAACAAAAAACTGGGGACTTGTCAGTTATCTGCCCACAACCCTAACTGCTATTCTTACCAGTTTATTACATGTGTTTGTAACCAGATATTTAAAGGGACACTATACTGAAAAAATGACTTTGCCTCATCTTAATCTATAGTTGAATACATGTAAGTAGCACATACTCAGATTTGCGTGTGTTTCTGCATGCCTTCAATCCAGCACACGTTTTGTTTAGGAGCAGTATCCCCCCTCCCTCTTTAAACCACTCCCACTTCCATCCGACCTGACTTTTTTCACACAAACCATCTGTCAAGCCTGCGCACAGCACTCCAACTGTCAAAACTCTGTCACCATTCCAGCTACAGTAAAACTACTCACAGAAGAATAGTTTTTGGGAGCAAGGAACTTGATTGACAGCTGAAATATAAGAAGTTTTTGATTGGATATATATATATAGGGGGCAGATCAACAAAAAAAATTATACAGTGGTGGTTGGGAAAAATTATAGTTTACGGTTATGGTCAATTTGTAATAACCTATTTTTCGGTATAGATGCCCTTTAATGATAAGTTCTATTCCTTTCTGTCAAAAAGATCTGTCTCTTCACTTGTGAAGTTTCTCATTCATCCAGGTCATGGTATATCTGTTGTATTCAGTCAGCTGGACTTGAAGTTTAGTTCTTGAAGACGTTTCGCTATTCATCCGACTGGATCTCTCAATTCAGAATGACTTGTACAAGAATCTGTTGACAATTATGTACCCTGGAAAGTCCCAATTAGCATATCACAGCCATGTGTTAGGGACCTTCTGATGCAAGGCGTGATTGCATTGTGGCTAACAACTCTCTTGAACCAGTGTCAAGGAGGCAGTTTCAATAACACCTCTTAGCAACAAGGCAATCACACCTTGCATTCAGAAGGTCCCTAACACCTGGCTGTGATATGCTAATTTGGACTTTCCAGGGTACATAATTGCCACAGATTCTTGTACAAGTCATTCTGAATTGAGAGATCCAGTCGGATGACTAGCGAAACGTCTTTAAGAACTAAACTTCAAGTCCAGTTGATCTAATTGAATACAACAGATATCTTCCACTTTCCCCTGCTCAATGAGCTTTTCATAAGCTTGAGCATGTGTAGAGTAGGCAGCAGGTGAAACAGCAGTCAATCTTTGGCTGTGATGTCAGTTACTATAGCCTTGATTGACTGCATGGAGGGAGGAGCGAGCCTACTCTGCCAGAATGGGGACAATAATTATTCTTAAATATCTGGTTAGTAATGCAGGTAATACAGTTCAAAATATATCCCAATAGACCAGGTGAACATGAGTTCTATAGAGCTCATCTTGTTGGTAATGGAGAGATCATAATGTCCGACCTTTGATCTTTGGAAATGAGTTGTTAATCAAGAGGCTATTCGGGTCACATGTTCATTTTATTATCAGTGAAATTCTTTGATAACAATAAGAGTTGACCCTAAATCAGCCTGAAGTCAATCATTGGAGTATGGAATTATATTAGCCAATGTGAAGCCTCAGAGAGTCCCACACACCTGGGTTAGTAGAACCTGTTTTCCACACTCTTCTTATGCCTCATTTACTTTTGGTAGATGCGCGTAGATGTGGCCTGACTTTGTGACCTGGTAGGAACCATGTTACAATTCTCCCTTCAAGCTGTCCATGGTGCTGAAAATGATCTTCCCCATCAGTGCTGTCCATAGCCTCTATATTGAAGTGTGATGGTATATAAGGTACTGACCTCTCTCTGGTGCCATTGAACATCTTTTTAGATTGCTAAAGGGGAACTTTAGTCAAACGCTTATTCTGTTTTATAAAAAAAAATATTAAAGCTTTAAAAAACAAAATGTTAAAAATAAGAAATGTCTTAAAATGTCAATCATTAGTTTTTGTTTTTGCTGTTGAATAAAATGAATGGTTGTTTAATATTTCCTGCATATCCTACTATTACTGCAACTGTCATACTTAGGTAGGTATCTGTTATATAATATTACATATTAAAGGGCAAGTCTACCCTATTGTATATTGGTAGATCACACCCCCAAAATGGCAATAGTTAGAAATCTGCGATTTCTTGGTTCTTCTGGCTAACAGCTGTCAGTCATGGATGGGTTTGGCTTTAATTTGACAGGTGTGCATGCCCTTTAACCCTATGATGTTATCACATCACTATATATGGGATATTAAACCAGTCACAGCATTGCACTCTTCTACAGTATTGAGCAATGGGGATTTAAAAGGTTAAACTCATGCTACGGACTATTGTGTACAATATTCTATGGCGTACAGCTCTGTGGTGCTATTGTCGGCTTGGACATTCTCAAGATGAATGCAGATAATACCAATAAAATAATATTTAACATGGACATATTCAGGCCAAGGACTTGTATGTAAAGTCTGATGTCACGTCAGCCAGCCTCCTACCTCATTGGTTCTAAAAGCCCAACAGCACCCTCTACTGTCCAAATATGAGAACTGGGTGCAGGTCTGACCAGTTTACGGGTCAATACATAAGCAGGGTTATTCAATATTAGTTCTTATCGTTTAAAATGGTGCTAATTTTGCCCCAACCAATCAGATGTTAGCTTACAAATGTTAAATAAGATCTGATTGGTTGGGGCAAAATTAGCACCATTTTAAATGATAAGAACTTTTATTGAATCTCCCTGATGATGCGCTAACTGCAAGTAAATATCCATAGAACATCACCTTATAAATACGTTATACCGCTCGCAAAATACACAAAAAATATTTCATTGCTTCCTGCATTGTCTGAAATGTACATGATTAGCATACCCAAATGGTGGGGCTGACTGAACCCTCAACACACCCTTAACCAAGCCCCACATCCTAACCATACCCAGGCCCCACACCCTAACCATACACAAATCCCACAGCCTAACCATACCCAAGCCCGTACCCAAGCCCCACACCCTAACTGTACCCAAGCCTCACACCCTAACTGTACCCAAGCCCCACACCCTAACTGTACCCAAGCCCCACACCCTAACTGTACCCAAGCCCACACCCTAACTGTACCCAAGCCCCACACCCTAACCGTACCCAAGCCCTACACCCTAACTGTACCCAAGCCCCACACCCTATTTAAAGGGTCATGAGAGAACGTTACTAAATATATAATGATGGCTATAGGTTACTTTGTAGGAAATGGCAGAACGACCCACATGTAACCTTTATTAGCAAAATGATTGTATGGATGGTGGAGGGAAGATTAGATGGGAGAGTTGGAGCAGACTGGATAGAAGAGAGGAGGATTGAAGGGAGGGGGAAATAATGGGGAAACAATTATAATAAGATGGAGGGGTAAGTAGATAATCATTTGTTATGTAACCAATTGTAAGAATTAGAGACAGAAGGAGAGACAGAGACCATTATAGAACATGGACAAGCACGTGAACAGTGAAATGGGTTTTATGGTTATAATTAATAATATGGGACATTTTCATTGTTTTAGGGGTAATAACTGTTCCATGAAGTGGGGGTGGGGCTAGAAGTGGGAGGGGTTAGAAGGATTTGTCTCTATAAGATCCTGAATCTCAAATCCAGCACAGGGCCTGCGACCAGAGGAACTGCAGTCAAGTTTTTAGATGGTGGCGAGAGCTGAATGGAAATAGATGGGGGATGGGATGGTGGGGGAGCTGAATGGACTTCATCATAGTTTGGGACGAACACCCTTCATCATGGTTTGGGACTGAACACACTTCATCATAGTTGGGACTGAACACACTTCATCATGTTGGGACTGAACACACTTCTCATATGTTGGGACTGAAACACACTTCATCATGGTTGGGACTGAACACACTTCAATCATAGGTTGGGACTGAACCACTCTCATGTGGGCTACCCTTCATCATGGTTGGACTGTACACACTTCATCATGGTTGGGACTGAACACACTTCATCATGTTGGGACTGAACACACTTCATCATGTTGGGACTGACACACTTCATCATGGTTGGGGACTGACACACTTCATCATGGTTTGGGACTGAACACACTTCATCATGGTTGGGACTGGAACACACTTCATCATAGTTGGGACTGACACACTTCATCATAGTTTGGGCACTGAACACACTTCATCATGGTTTGGGACTGAACACACTTATCATAGTTGGGACTGAACACACTTCATCATTGGGTGGGACGAACACACTTCATCATGGTTGGGACTGAACACAACTTCATCATAGTTGGGACTGAACACACTTCATCATGTTGGGACTGAACACACTTCATCATGGTTGGGACTGAACACACTTCATCATAGTTGGGACTGACACACTTGGCAGTTTACATACGTTGGGACTGAACACACTTCATCATATTGGGACTGAACACACTTCATCATAGTTGGGACTGAACACACTTCCTCATGGTTGGGACGGAACCACTTCATCATGGTTGGGACTGAACACACTTCATCCTAGTTGGGACTGAACACACTTTCATCATAGTTGGGACTGCACACACTTCATCATAGTTGGGACTGAACACCACGTTCATCATGGGTTGGGACTGTACACACTCATCATAGTTGGGACTGTACACACTTCATCATGGTTGGGACTGAACACACTTCATCATAGTTGGGACTGAACACACTTCATCATAGTTGGGACTGAACACACTTCCTCATGGTTGGGACTGAACACACTTCATCATAGTTGGGACTGAACACACTTCATCATGGTTGGGACTGAACACACTTCATCATAGTTGGGACTGAACACACTTCATCATGGTTGGGACTGAACACACTTCATCATGGTTGGGACTGAACACCACTTTCTCATGGTTGGGACTGACACACTTCATCATGGTGGGAACTGAACACACTTCTCATGGTTGGGACTGAACACACTTCATCATGGTTGGGACTGCACACTTCATCATGGTTGGACTGAACCACTTCATCATGGTTGGGACTGACACACTTCATCATGGTGGGACTGAACACACTTTCATAGTTGGACTGAACACCTTTCATGGTTGGGACTGAACACACGTCCATCATCGTTTGGGACTGACACCTTCATGGTTGGACGAACACACTTCATCATGGTTGGGACTGAACACGCTTCATCACGGTTGGGACTGTACACACTTCATCATAGTTGGGACTGAACACACTTCATCATAGTTGGGACTGAACACACTTCATGGTTGGGACTGAACACACTTCATCATAGTTGGGACTGAACACACTTCATGGTTGGGACTGAACACACTTCATCATGGTTGGGACTGAACACGGGCTTCATCACGGTGGGACTGTACACACTTCATACATAGTTGGGAACTGACACCTTCATCATGGTTGGGACTGAACCACTTCATCAGGTTGGCGCTGACACACTTCATCATAGTTGGGAGACTGAACACACTTCATCATGTTGGGACTGAACACACTGTCGTCATAGTTTGGGACTGAACACACTTCGTCATGGGTGGGACTGAACACACTTCATCATGGTTTGGGACTGAACACACTTCATCATGGTTGGGACTGAACACACTTCGTCATGGTTGGACTGAACACACTTCATCATGGTTGGGACTGAACACACTTCATCATGGTTGGGACTGAACACACTTCATCAGGGATGGGACTGAACACACTTCATCAGGGTTGGTACTGAACATACTTCATCATGGTTGGGACTGAACACACTTCATCATGGTTGGGACTGAACACACTTCATCAGGTTGGGACTGAACACACTTCATCAGGGTTGGGAACTGAACACGCTCATACGTTGGGACTGAACACGCTTCATCACGGTTGGGGCTGAACACACTTCATCAGGGTGGACTGAACACACTTCATCATGGTTGGGACTGAACAGATTCATCAGGGTTGGACTGAACACAGGGGCTTACGACAACTGTCTGGGGGCTGGGTGAACCTATTTTTGAGTTGCTGGCCGTGCTGTTGGAATAGAGATATGGACGTTAGTCGTAGTGATGGACTCAACCCAATTCGAGATTTGTGAGTTTGTAACGAACTTTCGGACTTTTCGAACTCGCAGACTTATTTTGGCTAATTATTGAAAATTCTCGGGTTATCGAACTTTCAAATTGATAACCCTCGAGTGTCGGTTGGTAACACTTGAATACGGCAATAACCCTCAAATGTATTATTAAATTAAACCCTGAATAGTTTCTCTGAATTGAGGACAAGGCAATAGGAAATTATCATAAGAAGAAAAGCATTGTCCTTTAAAGTACAACTACAATATGCACTGTGTATAAATAATGTGTTGGGTAAAATAATTGTGAAGGGGTCTGTGTGCCTTTAACATTTAAAGGGCAAGTACAGCCTAAATTTATTTTTCATAGAATGAACAACGAACCCCCCCCACCCCCCCACACTTCAGATGACATCTTTGGCAAACCTGGGTTTGGGGTGGTGATGTACATTTCTAAAAAAGTGTACTTTAGGCTTGGACATGCCCTTTAATAACTAAAAGGGGGTCTGTGTGCTTTTAAACGTTTAATAAAGGTTTCCTGCCTGTAAGAGATATGGAACATGCTTTACATTCCGTCTCCTCTATCTTTCCCATTGTCACTTTCTAGTCCAGTTGAGATTTTATAAGAAGATTCACTTGATAACCACGCGCCAAACATCCCATAGGAATCTCCCCCTGTAAATCTCAGCAGATCCTGGTCATATTCGGCACAAGGTGTTTTATTTCTCTTGGCTGACGCTTTATTGCCAATACGATTATCATCCCGCTAAGTAAAGCTGAACCTTTTAAGGCTATAAATTCCGTCCACGACTATCGAACCTCTTTATGGGGATTTTGGCAGTCGGGACGTCACATCCTAATGATTTTTCCTTTGCAATGACAGTAAGTGAGTCTTTTTACTGCCCCTGGAATGAAAGCTCTAAGCCCTTAACAAATTCCCTTATTCCTTATTTTGACAAAAAATATTCTCTGTTTCTTTTAATGAGTTAAAATATCAAATAAATCCTGGTGCATGATATGATTGAGTTGTTTACCTCCTATGGCGACTCTCTGCTTGGGAGCTGGTTCCACTGTGTTCTGCATGGGGGAGTATTGTGGGGGGCTTGGCAGTTGCAGATTTAGCAGATATTATTCTGGTAAATGGCCGATTTATAGAGAGTGTACCGCATGAAACTCGGATGTTATTGTTTTAACCTACAACCTTAAGTCCTTTCCTTATATAATAAGCCAGTTACAGAGGTTTATGTAAATGTGTATCATTTGTAGACAGGTACGGGCTTCCCAAAACAACATGTCCTAGACTGGCATAGCTATAGTGCGTATCGAGACTTTTTTTAATAGCAATTCCATCAGCTAAATGGGATTTCTGTCATTTGTCAGTGCCCTAGTGTTGTCTGGCCATCTATGTTCTAACCTAATTCCTAACCCTTGGGCTGGTCGGCCATTTTGAACTAAAAGGAAATCTCTTTAAAGGGACACAGCAGTGCCCATAGGCAGTCATTGCCAATGTACCAGGACGAGCTCCTTTAATAGTGTCATGATAACGTAACTGTCACTTCCGCTCAAACGCATGTACTCCTGGGCACGCCAAATGATCATTTCAAGGGCTTATTTTTCAGAATCAGTTTCTTCAGCTTAGTAAACATATTTAGTATTTCCTTGTTCTTATTATTGCCAAACGTTTTCATTAGCCAATAACAACAACTCAGACGTGACGTTTTTTGAAACCAGACATGCTGCTAAATTTATCCCATGTATCCTTGCCGAAACATTGTCATCCCGTTAAACAGATAATGTACAGATCCACCAAGCCCCTCAGATATTCCCACTTAATTAAGATCCTTCCTCTCTCCTAAGCCTGTCTTTAAGAGAAAAGAAACAAAAATAGTTTTACGTATTAAAATGTGAGATGGGAACCACTTTAATATAAATATATGGAATTAGGTCATTCGATCAGAGCAGACGCATCATAGAGTCTAATGCAATTGAGGCGCAAAGATTGTGCTATTAATTGACAGAACCATCAAAGTCACTGCAGTAGAAAAAAGATCTGATTGGTTTCTGCAGTTAAACAACCATTATAAAATTCTGGTCACAGTGATACATTAACTGCTGGGTTAATAATTATCCTTTGCTGTTAGGTGAGAGTTCTAATCCCAATAAAGTGTAAGAATATCCTTTGGATCCATGAATTACGGTGCTGTTTTTCACGTTGACGGATTAGGGAATTTTCCATAAAAATCTGAGATTATTGACAGCTAAACGCAGAGAGGCGATAGTTACGTTATAGGAGATTACAAGGTTTGACAGTCTTGTAGATTACCCTTTGAGAAAATTCTAAATATTTAACAGATCCTCCCTGATTCATTATCTTTGACTTTCTTTTCCCAAATTAATTCCCTGACCCTGTACAAAATTATAGGACACTGGGCTTTTATAATATAATAATTAGAGGTTTTGTATTTAAATATTCAAACGGTTTTTTAAACATATTCAATGAGAATTTTAAGGGCATGTCTACCCTTAAACAAAAAAACTAATATATTCACACATTATTAGATGTATTACTAACCAGATTTTTAGGGTGATTACATTCTGGCAGAGTAACCTCCCTCCATGCAGTCAATCAAGGCATAACTGCTGACATCACAACCAATAAAGACTGCTGTTTCACCCGCTTCCTCTTCTGTACATGCTTAATAAGCTTATTAAAGCTCATTGAGCAGAAGGAGAGGCAGATACCTTGTGCCAGAAAGGAATGAAAGACATCATTAAATATATTCAAAATCCATGTAATAAACTGGTAAAATAGCAGCAGGGGTGTCAGCAGATAACTAACTTACAGGGTTATTCAATAAAAGTTCTTATCATTAAATGGTGCTAATTTTGCCCCAACTAATCAGATGTTAGCTTTCAAATGTTAAATAAGATATGATTGGTTGGGGCAAAATAAGCACCATTTTAAATGATAAGAACTTTATTGAATCTCCCTGTAAGTCTTTTGTTGTAGTGTGGACATGTCCTTTATTATAAATTATTATTATTATTTCCATTCTGAGAGATCCATGTCCACCATACTTTGCATCGTCTTAATCTATAATAAATATGTGTAAGTAGGATTTACTCTGAGGTGTGTGTTGCTGCATGCCTTCAGTACAATACTTGTTTTTGCTGAGCTCTGACTACTGACCTAATTATTTTTCCAACATACCAACTGTCAAAACTGCATACAGCACACCAACTGTCAAACCATTCCAGCTACAGCAAAACTGCTTACAGAAGAATAGTTTATGACAGTAAGGTACTTACTTCAGCTGAAATGCAAGTTGCTTCATAATGAATATCTAAAGAAATAGGGGCGATCAACACCAAAATGGTACAGGGATGAATAATAGTTTACATTAATGGGCAATTTAAAAAAAAAAACATTTTCCCCAGTGTACATACCCTTAAGCAGTATGTAAAACTAAGTTATGAAGATGGATATGCCCTTTGAACTATTGCTTGGCAATTGAATTCAATATTTATCCTTTGAATTATGCCAATTTATCACAGTTTTAAGGAAAGGCTGGGTGCTGCAGACAGTTCAACTTAAAGGGCATTGGAGAGGGAAATTCCCAGTGCTGTTCATAATGATTACTGAACATGCTTGCCCTCATAGAAAGGCTGGATGAAGAGGGGAGAAATAACCCGAGCAAATCAAGTACTGGGTTGAATGCATGCAGCAACACACAAACCTCAGAGTAAGGGCTACTTACATGCAGTAATTTAATGATTACGATAAGTTGTTTTTTCATATAGTTGCCTTTAAAGGACATGTCCACCTCCTACAATAAAAATGTATACTTACTGTACCTTCCTAACCTCTGAAACCCAGACTGCAGTGTTACTTATCTTCCAAGTTAGACGCCTCCTCTTAAAGCTGTTCAAGCTCTTTATGAGCTCTCACATGCACAGAGGAGGCGCGCAAGTCACAAGCGTCAGTCATTGGCCATGGCATAATCTGATACGGCCATGATTGATTGCTGTGATGGAAAATGGTGAAGAGGACAGCAAACTCCTTATTCAGGAACTTGGGTATGGTAAGTAACTATTGTAGTCCTGGGTTTTCGGGTGGGGAAGGTGTTATTTTTATGTGGTGTGTGACATGCACTTTTACAACCCTTTATCACCTGTAACTTGGAAAAACAACATAAACTAACCCATTAATACTTACCTGTAGTGTAATCGTTTTTAACACCGGACATCAAACTGGCAGCTTTACATATTTTAACAGGCTCCAACAATATTGCTTGTCAGCCATTGGCTGCTGTGCCTGACCCATGGGCCATAACGTATGTATCAAAGGATGAAAATGGACCGTACTTCCCTTGAAAACAAACTTCACAGATAGACAGAGGCTTGGTCATCTTGCCATGATTCAGGGACACGACCCTTGTATCTGCTGAACCACTGGGCAGATGGATCTCTCCATGGCATAAATAAAAACATATCAATAATGCAAAGAAGCATAAAGTAATATCCCCGAGGCTCACGTCCAAGGAAGCCCCAATGGCATCTATAACTGGTCCTATCACCAGGGTACCCAAGTTATGTTACAATTCGCACTGGTAGCTCCCCGTTTGGTAGCAGAAAACCCTGTAAATTCAGTTACCCTCCATCAACAAACTCTAACGTTCCTATTGTTTCAGTCTAAGAGATATGACCTTGTAGATAGCAGGCCCCATGGGAAAATTCATCAAATTCAGATTTATAACTAAAATACAGTCCAAGTGATAGGAAACAGTTCTTTACACAGATCCTGTTTCTTGTGTAGGACCCTTCCTCACCAAACAAAGGAGCAGACGCTCAGATAAGAAATTGAGCAATTAATATGCAATAAATATGAGCTATAGGGTTTCATATAACGGCTCTCTCAGGCTTTATCCAATCGCTCAGAGCGTCTCAGTCTGGGTCAGCAATGTAAAGGCGTTTAAGAAATGGCGAAATCCAAATACGATCTGGAATGGAATAACCACATGCACATATCTGTAACATAATCCCGGGCCTGTGGAATTTCTTCAGATAAAATTATTTCTGGTTTAATGGTTGTGTTGTTCAAAACTTACTGGATACCATAGATCCGAGTAATACCTTCCTCTTCTGTTCTTGCTTTGATAGCCGGTTTATAATTTCCTCCTGAGAACAGGAAGTGGTAGCGCTCAGCTCAGACGAGCAGGAAGTAGTTCAGATAGCAATGGCTCAAATCCTGTCTGTCTGTTGCACTGGAATTTCTGGTTGCCCAATGGAACTAGAAAAAATTCTTAAAGTAAGGTTTAAACTTGCAAAAAAGGATCTAGTCTTTATAAAGGACGGTAAAGCATTTTAAAATTGCATTTCTCGACTACATTCTAGAAAGAACATAGAGTGTAGTGCTGGTGTAACCCCGCCTTCTCGCCCCCGTCCCAGACAGTTACAATGCTTCAACTCTTTTGTCTTTATATAAATCAGCACTAATTAAGGGCAAAATGGTATGGATATAAATATTGATTAAAACCCCATTCAGGGAATCTTCTGCTAAACTAACTTAAGGGCAAGTCCGACCCAAATGAAAACTTCCAAGGTAAATCACCCCCCAAAAAACCCTAAACAGTATAGTTTGAAATCTGAAATATACAAGTCTAACCTGAAATCCTGCACAATGTCCTGTTTTCCCCTGTTTTCTGCTTCCTGGTTCTTCCATTAGCAACTGTCAGTTATTGGATTTGACAGTTGACATCACAGCCAATGACTGAATGTTAATCCCCTGTTCTGCCCCTTCTTTGAGCCATGCCCAGCTCAGTACAGTCAGTAACAGGTTCTAAAATGCTCATTTCCACCAGCATCCAGAAGCATAGCAGGCATACAGTAATGAATTCATAGGACAACTATGACATATCAACATATTTAAGAGGCCATTCTTTCTAAAATGTTCTTATGAGGGGGTGAGTTGTCCTTTAAAAGAAATCTGGAGGCTAATCACATTTTTATCTGATCTTATAAACAAGATCAGGAAACGAAATATAGTTTTAAATCTGTAATTCATTTGCATAAATCCTCATTCAAGACCAGAAAGTGATGGTATGTTTCATGTAGTTTTCATGTTTCAGATGCTACTAATGGCTATTACCGAAAGCCGCAAACGCTTTTTCCGTCTAAAAGTCGCGTTAACTCATGTACCAAGTATTAATGTGACTTTAGACATAACTAGCGGCGGTTGTTGGTGGTATGAAACCTGTGTTGCACAACCCTTCAAGATTTATCCAAACCGATACACTCTTTTAAGAAAACTTTAACGCAGCAGATATTGGCGTTAAAGTCCTCCGATGGGAACCCCATTCGGCTATGTACTGAGACTCTATCGGTTTGGGTGCATTCCCTAGAAAGCAATGAGAGTGATCACGACTCTCGGTACAAACCCTTTAACTGTTCAGAAGCTATCATCTGATTGGTGCTTCCAGATTAACTTTTGCACCTCTTGTACATAAGCCTCAAGTCTCTTTGTTTATGTTTCTTAAAGTTATAATCTCTCCCAGAGTTCTCTTGCACTAAGGCGAAATGTATATTTGTGTACGTTATCGTATTTCCCTTGTCAGCGCCTCATTCCCGGTTGGTAATACCTTTCTGGTATTCTCTGCTTAGTTTGCAGCTATATCTTTTCAGTTACATATCTCTATCCATGCAACGCCGTTATGACATTTCCTGCAATAAAACAACCATTTATCATAGATGTTTATACAGACAGATCGGACACTTATGACTTGTCCCCTAATGGTAAGAATCTAAAGGATGCACCGGCTCCTTTTACCATCATATAGTGTGTATTTTATGGAATAATCTCTCTCGCTCTCTTTCTATATGTATATATGGATAGGATTATCACCTATGTTCATCCTTGAGAAGGGTGTGGTGTCCCATATAGTACGGCAACATAAATTCTCTCAAAGGAAAAGCACAAACATTACACGGACACCTTTTTTTTGCATTAGTAAAGTGAATAGTATATGATGCGATGTACAGAGACGCTACCGCCCTCCCTTTTTAAGTCTTCAAAACCCTTTGAGTGAGGTACCGAGGGTAGTGCGGCTTTAAGAGTAGGATAACGGCGGTGAGCAAAAAGAGGATTGTGCAACCAATGCACCAAGCCGATATCGTCTCTCTATATATAATAATGAGCACCGTGTAAAATAATGATTGCGCCATTATTGCGACATGTCGTTGTTTGACATTAACAATGTTTTATAAACAACCGTCCTTTATTGTGAGGGTTCTATGTGCACAGAACTTAAAGGGCATGTCCACCCTAAATGAATTTTTTGCTCTCCCACCCCAAGATATTTCTTAAAAAAGGGTTTAAAATGGTACTTACAGCCCCTCGATCCTCCTGCACGGATTCCGGCTCCTTCTTGCCGGAACTTGCCAGCAGCAGGCTGGACCTCTCAGAGGACAGGGAGGGCGGAAACCTTTTGGACAAGAGACAGCTCCTACTCTTCAGTTTCCTGGCTTTGAACAATCACTGCAGGAGAACCATAAGGGGCAGGTGTAAGGTAAGGATTTTTTTAAACTACACAGTGGGGCCAGTAGTGGGTTCAATTTTATTTTGAGGTAGACATGCCCTTTAATACCCTGTATATTTGAATACATAACAATTAGAGCGGCCATATGGCTTCCTGCACAATCCTTTACTGTACAGCAACTAATTGCAACTGTAATGCGTACAGTACTCTCCATAGAATGAAGATCATAGCTCTCCATTTCGCCAACACAGTCCTGTGATTTTATACACTTACCTGGACTTGGGTTTGTTGGGTAAACTCAGTGTGTAGTGGCATTGAGGCTAAAGCCAAAAAACAACTGATTTCCAAACTTTATTTAAATTGAATTGAACAAGCCCTAGGTCCAAGGTTCCCCGCCCCCGATGTGTTTTTACAAATAATTAGTGAATAATGCAGAAACACAAACTCCTTGTAGATCTGCCGAGACACCGCCCTCCCCCAGCCACTGCAGATGGACTAGTCTTGCAGGTAAAAGTTCAACGGCCAAGTAACAGGCTGTTTCAGATTTCCTTGCGGAGGTGAATGGAAATTCGTACTGCCAACGAGCAAAGTTATTTAACATTATTTTTTTGTTCTATGAAATGAAATTAGAACTTAATCGTTTAAACTGGCAGAGCAAAAACAGTGAGTTAAAGGGCACGTTTACCACCATATGAAATGTATATATAGGTAATGAATGACACCACCCCAAAATTGCAATAGTTTCTGAGAGATGTAAGGACTACTTGTAACGCTGAATGATGTTCTGTTACTTTCTTTCTGTTCTCCTTACATTATTGCTGTCATTTAGTGATGTATAGATGACATCACCGCCAGTGACTAAATGCTATTCTAGCTGCTTCCTCTCAAACACTATGTGAGCTTGTAAAAAAGCTTGAAGAGCTTGAAAAGGAAGCAGAAATCACGAAAAGGGGGGACATCATATTATTGCTCCATAACAGATTAGCCCTGAGTCTGTCAGATTTCACTATTGTAGTTTTGGGGAGATGATTATGATTACCTTATATATTTTTACATTTGAGGGGAGAATATCCCTTTAAGACCACTCTTTTTAGAATCGTGTCTTATTCCTAATGGCCAATCACATTAGGACATTATTTAAAGAGAAACTTCCTTTTTCTATACTTTTTGTTATTTTTATCATAACAGCTGAGCAGTTAAAAGACTAAGAGGCCTGTGGCTGCCGCAGTGAAGACAGGTATCATAAGAACCGTACACTAAAATGACCCTACAAGAGGAAAGCTACCCCAGATCAACACAGACCAAAAGAGGGAATGTCAAACACAAATTCTAAACGTCATTCTACCCCAATATGTGGTGTATGTCATTTCTAAACAAACCCCAGTAGGGAGGGATGGCCATCAGCCCAAAATGTTAAAGTGTCATTACTAGTACAATTCCTGGATTGTGGAAGCCTGAATCCTCTGCCAAGGGGAAAAATAGTGGAAGAGAAGCAGCTTGACTGGGGCATCCAGTACCCGGTTATATCCATAGCATTCATATTATTTTCCAGTTTTGCGCAATAATATTGACAGGCCAATTTCGTGAAATTTATCCAATACCCGATATCAGCCGATCATCACTGCAATAATGGCCACCATTAGTCGATGTGATATGTGGGGTTACCTATTCATCCAGGTCATGGTATATCTGTGGTATTCAGTTAGATCTACTGGACTGGTTCTCATTCATCCAGGTCATGGTATATCTGTGGTATTCAGTTAGATCTACTGGACTGGTTCTCATTCATCCAGGTCATGGTATATCTGTGGTATTCAGTTAGATCTACTGGCTGGTTCTCATTCATCCGGTTCATGGTATATCTGTTGGTATTCAGTTTAGATCTACTGGACTGGTTCTCATTCATCCAGGTCATGGTAATCTGTGGTATTCAGTTATGATCAACTGGACTGGTTCTCATTCATCCAGGTCATGGTATATCTGTGGTATTCAGTTAGATCAACTGGACTGGTTCTCATTCATCCAGGTCCATGGTATACTGTGGTATTCAGTTTAGATCAACTGGACTGGTTCTCATTCATCCAGTCATGGTATATCTGTGGTTTCAGTTAGATCAACTGGACTGGTTCTCATTCATCCAGGTCATGGTATATCTGTGGGTATTCAGTTAGATCAACTGGACTGGTTCTCATTCAATCCAGTCATGGTTATCTGGAGATTCAGTTAGATCACTGACTGGTTCTCATTCATCCAAGGTCATGGTATATCGTGGGATTCAGTTAGATCAACTGGACTGGTTCTCATTCATCCAGGTCATGGTATATCTGTTGTATTCAGTTGATAACTGGACTGTTCTATTCATCCAGGTCATGGTATATCTGTGGTATTTCAGTAGATCTACTGGACTGGTTCTCATTCATCCAGGTCATGGTATATCTGGGTTAATTCAGTAGATCACACTGGACTGGTTCTTCATTCATCCAGTCATGGTATATCTGTGGTATTCAGTTAGATCAACTGGACTGGTTCTCATTCATCCAGGTCATGGTATATCTGTGGTATTCAGTTAGATCATCTGGACTGGTTCTCATTCATCCAGGTCATGTGTAATATCTGTGGTATTCAGTTAGATTAACTTGACTGGTTCTCATTCATCCAGGTCATGGTATATCTGTGTATTCAGTTAGATCAACGGCTGGTTCTTCATTCATCCAGGTCATGGTATACTCTGTGGTATTCATTAGATCAACTCTACTGGTTCTTATTCATCCAGGTCATGGTATATTGTGGATTTTTTCAGTTAGATCACACTGGACTGGTTCTTATTCATCCAGGTCATGGTATATACTGTGGTATTCAGTTATATCAATTGCGACTGGTTCTCATTCATCCAGGTCATGGTATATCTTGGTATGTAGTTATCAACTGACTGGTTCTCATCATCCAGATCATGGTATATCTGTGGTATTCAGTTAGATCAACTGGACTGGTTCTTATTCATCCAGGTCAAGGTATATCAGTGGTATTCAGTTAGATCAACTGGACTGGTTCTCATTAATCCAGGTCATGGTATAGCTGTAGTATTCAGCTAGATCAAATGGACTGGTTCTAATTCATCCGGGTCATGGTATATCTATGGTATTCAGTTAGATCACTGGCCTGGTTTCTCATTCTCCAGTCAT
Source organism: Hymenochirus boettgeri (assembly GCA_019447015.1). NCBI lineage: Eukaryota > Metazoa > Chordata > Amphibia > Anura > Pipidae > Hymenochirus > Hymenochirus boettgeri. The sequence continues at coordinate 398,646,092 of CM033469.1, read as the reverse complement.
GGTAATCTGTAGTATTCAGTTAGATCAAATGGACTGGTTCTCTTCATCCAGGTCTGGTATATCTGTGGTATTTACTTAATATCAACTGGACTGGTTCTCATCATTCCCAGGTCATGGTATATCTTGGTATTCAGTTAGATTAACTGGACTGGTTCTCATTCATCCAGGTCATGGTATATCTGTGGTATTTACTTAGATCAACTGGACTGGTTCTCATTCATCCAGGTCATGGTTTATCTGTGGTATTTACTTAGATCAACTGGACTGGTTCTCATTCATCCAGGTCATGGTATATCTGTGGTATTCAGTTAGATCAACTGGACTGGTTCTCATTCATCCAGGTCATGGTATATCTGTGGTATTCAGTTAGATCATCTGGACTGGTTCTCATTCATCCAGGTCATGGTATATCTGTGGGATTCAGTTAGATCATCTGGACTGTTCTCATTCATCCCAGTCATGGTATATCTGTGGTATTCAGTTGATAACTGGACTGGTTCTCATTCATCCAGGTCATGGTATATCTGGTGTATTCAGTTAGATCAACTGACTGGTTCTCATTCATCCAGGTCATGGTATATCTGTGTATTCAGTTAGATCAATGGACTGGTTCTCATTCATCCAGGTCATGGTATATCTGTTGTATTCAGTTAGATCAACTCTACTGGTTCTTATTCATCCAGGTCATGGTATATCTGTGGGATTCAGTTAGATCAACTGGACTGGTTTCTATTCATCCAGGTCATGGTATATCTGTGGTATCAGTTTTATCAACTGGACTGGTTCTCATTCATCCAGGTCATGGTATATCTGTGGTAATTAGTTAGATCAACTGGACTGGTTCTCATTCATCCAGATCATGGTATATCGTGGTATTCAGTTAGATCAACTGGACTGGTTCTTATTCACCCAGTCATATATCAGTGGTATTCAGTTAGATCACTGGATGGTTCTCATTAATCCAGGTCATGGTATAGCTGTAGTATTCAGCTAGATCAAATGGACTGGTTCTATTCATCCGGGTCATGGTATATCTATGGTATTCAGTTAGATCAACTGGACTGGTTCTCATTCATCCAGGTCATGGTAAATCTGTAGTATTCAGTTAGATCAATGGACTGGTTCTCATTCATCCAGGTCATGGTATATCTGTGGTCTTTACTTAGATCAACTGGACTGGTTCTCATTCATCCAGGTCATGGTATATCTATGGTATTCAGTTGATTAACTGGACTGGTTCTCATTCATCCAGGTCATGGTATATCTGTGGTATTTACTAGATCACTGGACTGGTTCTCATTCCCAGGTCATGGTTTATCTGTGTATTTACTTAGATCAACTGGACTGGTTCTCATTCATCCAGGTCATGGTATAATCTGTGGTATTTTACTTAGATCAACTGACTGTTCTCATTCATCCAGGTCCATGGTATATCTGGTGGTATTTACTTAGATCAACTGGACTGGTTCTTATCCATCCAGGTCATGGTATATCTATGGTATTCATTTAGATAACTGGACTGGTTCTCATTCATCCAGGTCATGGTATATCTGTGTATTTCAGTTTAGATCAACTGGCCTTGAAGTTTTTTTCTGAAACTTATCTGAATGATAATACTCCTGTTCAACAACATTCAACCAGAAACTTTCACAGCACCTTTAAGGAATAATTCACTTAAAACCTCCTGTTCTTCAATCAACTGTGCATGGAGCCAGGGACGAAGGTATTTACTTTACAAGCGATCCTCCGTTGCAGAAATAAAATCTCCGACAGCTTCCTAGTTCTAATTCACTGTAGCACACATGCGCGATTATGCACACTATAGTGTATTAGAATCTCCAACTGCTTTCCTGGTTCTAATCCCCTATAGCGTGCATGCGTAATAATGCGTGCTATAGTGGATTAGTACCAGTAGCAGTCGGAGATTTTCATCTCTGCAGCGGAAGATCGCTTGTAAGGTAACTATGCTTACCGTCTATACTCGAGTATAACCGAGTTTTTCAGGCTGTAAAATCAGCCTGAAAACTTGGACTCGGTTTATACTCGAGTCACTACTTACCTTAGCACCGGGCAGCCGCACGTCATTCTCTGTACTGGCGCGCCGGCCTGACGTCACTGCCCGGCGCCACTGCCCGGCGCCAAGCCAATTAGTGACGTCAGCCGGCGCGCCTACAGGAATGAGTGCGCGGATGCCGGAATGCAGAGGACGCTTACCTTCAATGCTGGCACACAGTCCCTGGAACCCTGGAAGCCCTTGGATGGAGAGAGGCCCACAGTCCTGGAATGGAGAAGAGCCACAGGTACAAACTGAACTGGGTGAGGGTGGCATTCAAGTGTTTGGAAACTACAACTCCCAGCATGCTTTATTCGCGGGGAGTTGTAGTTTCCACAACATCTTGAATGCCAAGTGAGGGTGGCATTCAAGATGTTTGGAAACTACAACTCCCAGCTAATAAAGCATGCTGGGGAGTTGTAGTTTCCAAACATCTTGAATGCCACCCTCACTTGGCATTTAGATGTTTGGAACTCACTCTCAGTTAATAAAGCATGCTGGGTTGTAGTTTCCAAACATCTTGAATGCCAAGTGAGGATGGCATTCAAGATGTTTTTGGAAACTACAACTCCCAGCATGCTTTATTTGCTTATTTGCCAGGAAGAAGGTAAGAACTTACCCCTCGCTCGCTGCCCCGGCGCGTAGTCTGACAGGTCCCAACGACCTTGTCTTCTATGCGCATGGCGCGATCTATGCGCATAGAAGACAGGTCCGTTGGGACCTGTCAGACCAAGCGCCGGGGGAGCGAGCGGGGTAAGTTCTTACCTCTTCTCCCTGGCCCTGTGTGTTCTATGGAAGCAGGGAAGGTAAGGCACAGCTCCTTTACCTCCCGTTCTTCAATAGAACTGGATTCAAAACACTTACAAAACCAGTGGAGATACCCTTTAAAAGCCATTTTTTACTGGATTGTATTTTTTATTGTGTATTGTTGTTCTTGGAGAGTTTTTAGGTTTTGGTGCTTATACAATTGTGTTTATTTTCTCCTTCATTTTTTTCTATTATTGATATAGTTGAGTATTTCTCCCATAGAGAATAACACAAAAACCTTCAAAATATTTATCAAATCAAAATGCCTGAAAAATCCTGAAATGACCATGATGCACAGTACGCCCATATATAAATTCAGGCATTATCTAAAAGCGAGTCGAATTTCTTTGGACCCAAGTCAGGTTTGGTATAAATAAACTGAAAGGTCCTGACATTCTAAATCAATAATCACAGACTGATTTGTGGCTCTTCCCCAAGTCCATCTTTACCTCTTCATTCCTGGGTGATTGAAAGGACTTTGGCCTCAAATTGGACACTGTCAGCACTTCCCCGTAGATTTACAATGCCAATAACATTATCTTCCAGCAGAAATAGATTCAAGAATTAATCATTCAAAATCCAGAGTCATTTTACGGGTCGAGCAGATTCGCTCTGTCGGTTGAATTATGGCTTTTGAATGTTGACTTGAATACGACCTCCCATGACCTTTGCGCTGTGACGTTTGGGGTTCGGTTTGATTTTACTGCTTTGTTTTGCCAAATATTTCACTGCGGGTTGTAATGTTTATTTTCTGTTTTGTTAAGGTATCATCAAAGTAGGGTCTGGGGGAAATCAGGAGAATTCACAGGTCCTAAGTCTTGGCTCTTAGTTTGGAAAATATTTATGGATAGAAATAAAATTGTTACTGTTTTTATAAATCACTTTAGAAAGTCCTAAACGTGATTGTATATGAAATAAAGATCCCTTTACGGGGTAATCTGAGTTATCATGGGAGTAATCTACGTACGCAGAGTTCACAGCATCAAAATTGCCGGCCTGCAAATTCTACTCTTGCCCTTAGTCTTGTCTTACCAAGTGCTGAGGTCACCATAGTAAATAGGTAGCGATTTCAGGAGAAATGTCAAATAGAAAGAAAATACAGACGCTTATGTAAGAGATATGTTTGTGTACAGATAATAGGATTTCTGGTAAACCTTGCTCAGACCTTTGTATTAAAGGACACTAAAGCAGCGGTTTTAAGTACATAGAATCTGCTTCTATTATTCACAGGGAGGTGAGAACACTTTTCCCCCCTCCCTGTGAATAACAGAACGCTCAGGGGACACTGGAACTTATCTTACCGCCGTTCCACTCGCAGCTGCTTCTGAGCTGACAACCGCGCTGTCCGGATCCTGCACCTATCTTTTGTATTGGCGCGCACGCGCAGAAGATAGGCGCTTGGTCAGGCAGCGCTCCTGACAGATGAGAAGGAGCCAAGTGAAGTGCCGGTAAGGTAAGTTCCAGCCTCCCCTGAGCGTTCTGTTATTCACAGGGAAGTGGGAATAAGCTTTTCACCTCACTGTGAATAATAGAAGCAGATTCTATGTATTTAACAAAGTGCACAAAATCTGTTTAGTGTCCATTTAATGTCAGATAAGATTTAAAGGGCATGTCCACCCCAGAACGAAAATCATACTCGAGGGCAAAATACTTGAGATGGGTACACACCATCAATCTATTGTCCCGACTGATCATTTGACACTAGTCAACCAGGAGAATCACTGTGGGTTGTGGCAAAATGACCATACAAGCGTTGGGTCCTTGTAATATAGTTACCACTGCTTATATCTGTGTGTATTCATTAGTTCAACTGGACTTGAAGTTTAGTCCTTGAAGACGTTTGCTAGTCATCCGACTGGATCTTTCATTCAGAATGACTTGTACAGAATCTGTGGCAATTATGTACCCTGGAAAATCCCAATTAGCAATCACAGCCAGGTGTTTAAGGGTGTGATTGGATAGTGGCAAAGGTGGTTATAGAACGCCCAAGTAAGGTGTCATAACACATTGTACATGGCAGACAGTTGGTGTCGAACCCCCCCACCTCTATTTAGGCTTGGTTCTTTTTTTCACATAAATGGCCTCCTTACCACTGCTTATTGTAGCTGTGTACGGGGTCTTTACTTTCAGGCGTTGTAAGACCCATGAAAATGGATGTGAGATATAGAGAAGTTTCCATGGTTTTTTCTCCCTCGGTCAATGTCTAGGTTGACACACCCTCCGTATTTAATACTCCATAGCTGCCTTAGTCTTTAAGGATCTGAACCCCACTTGTGTTTAGTAGACACAATCTGGAATTGTGACTGGACAAACCCCACAATGACCTTCTGTAGATCCTGCCAACATGTGACCGCCTCAAACTGCGTCAGCCAACTCATAAATTGAACATTCCTTCCTTTGCAGCTTGGATGAAATGTAAGAACTTTACACCTTTATCTGAATGTTTCATTGAACATTCCACTTCAGGATCTACCCTTAAGTCTATCCAAATTCCAATATTAGATGCGATCCAGTGTGGACGCCTAGTTGGCAGTCGAGTTGAAAAGTAGGAACTCTTTGAAAATGGGTTCTTATGGCGTCATGTGTTCAGTCCCAACCATGATGAAGTGTGTCAGTCCCAACCATATGAAGTGTGTTCAGTCCCAACCATGATGAAGGTGTTCGTCCAACCATGATGAAGTGTGTTCAGTCCCAAACCCACTGATGAAGTGTGTTCAGTCCCAACTATGATGAAGTGTGTTCAGTCCCAACCATGATGAAGTGTGTTCAGTTCCAACCATGATAAAGTGTGTTCAGTCCACCCACTGCCATTGTGAATATAGTGTGAGTGGAATTCTGTCCCCTGTACAATATTCTTTCTATTACTAGTTACAACTACAACTTACTGTCCATTCAGTTCCATCCCCAGGTGCAGGCACTGTAAGGTGAAGCACATGCCCCTTTATTTTCTCCTTCTATATACTGAACTCTCACATTGTAGAATTGCAGAAGGGGGATTTTTTTTAATGCCAGCTTTCTAGGTGACCACAGGGGGCGTTATGGGCAAATGTTTTAGTTTGCTTCATGGTAGGGACATGCCTGGCGCAGGGACACAAAGACAGGGCAGCCTAAAATGTGGAACTTTACAAGTTTACAACTTAAAGGGCATGTCCATCCCCAAAACTAGGGGAAAAATCAATTGATTTCATCCCCTTTGCTATGATTTGCTGTGGTCAGTAGTGAGCTGCCATTTCAGTTTCTATAAAGGTCCATCTTCTTCCCAAAATGCACCGCTTCCTTAAAATGTTCCTAACGCTAATTTATACCTCATTGACTTTTGGGATGGTTAAACATGCCCAGTTTTCTACTGAGCAACTCAATGAGCCCCAGGATTGAGTCAATGACGGGGTCCTGCATACAGGAAGTCGGTACTTGGAAACCATTTATTTAAATAGATGAATAAGCAGATTAAGGTTAGCGGAATGAGAATAATTTCTTGAAATCATATGAATTTGCACCGAACGTCTATTCAGTACAGGTAGCAATTCAGTGGAAATAGGGTACGGATATAATCGTAGGCTCATTAAGAACAGGGAGCTGTTTGGAACCCGTCAGGCGTCTCTGGCATTCCCAGCGATGTCTTATTTTCTATTTCTGATGTAATAAAGTTTTGAAGATTTTATGAAAAATCCGAAGCGACTGGAAGGAAGTCTTTTCAGGTGTGCGCCTACCGATTGGTGTTTGCTGTTCACGTTTGGTTTACGGACTCAAGCGAGGGGCTTGGGCCAGGCTGTACCCGGACCAGACACAGAAAGCGGTGAGTTATACACCGATTCACTCTGCCTTGTACATATATGATTTCGGGAAATTGTGCCTGTTGAAGTGCTGGGCTCAGGGTATTTTTACACCCGGGCCACCTACATAATTGAGTAAGCCATATATATGGTTGTTTATATGGTGATAAAGGAATGGCAAGACGGTGCTAGCTTAAGGCATTTATAGTCACTTTTCTTTATACTTTTTTACTGCCAGACAAACATTACAAGTACCTGGAAAATTTCAGTTAATAAAGTTAATAGATTCACTGCAAAAATAATCATGCAAAGAACATTGGGTTTTGAGGGTCTCGCTAAGGGGTCCCATACACATCAACAAAGGATAACTAAGCTTGATTGGGAAAAGCTGGGATGACACCACAATGCTCCATCTTGAGAAGATTTTGGCTGGAAATCTACTTAGGTTATACGGCCGTGGATTGTCAGGAAATGTTTTGATTGGTCCAATCGGCTTTTGTTTAATAAACCGCCAATATTGCTGTGTATCGAACATAAAAGGGACAGACAAGGTTTTATCCATCTGCAAAATGCATTTCATAGCCAGTAGATCGATAGCAGCTGATAAAAACGTTCAGCATCTCAGAGAAATAAACCCTAAACGTTCAGTTACATGTCACTCTGGGAAGCCAGGATCATTATATTAAACTGTATAGAACAGTTTTCAATTCCAACCAATAAATCACTGTGCCTTGTAATGTGTTGATTGTCTGGGAGGCTTGATTGGGGCTCTTTGCTGAAGACTTTTATTTCTCTATGTCAACTCCATATAAAGTGATAAGGCAGATACAGTCTCTTCGCATATCGGTAAATGTGCGAATACCTGTCACGTGCTATGACAGCATTTCCCCAGTTCTGTCTCTGCAGACCATCAATGAGGTGTAAATAGCTTTTTTATAGCCTGCAAGAGATTAAAATGTCTCAGCTTATGTCAGCACGGACATCGCCATTTTCCCTATAAACAGGTAAAACAAGGTCAATATCATCTTACTGTCTTATCCCATCGTCTGGAGCTTTCTGTTTATTTTTGCAGATATAATGATACAATGAACATTAACCATATTGAGGCTGGGTAAAAACTATACCTTTTTTTGTTCCGGCCAACCGATCACCATTAGCGAGCTGTTGGACAGGATGAATCCCTGACAGCCACAAAAAATGTATACCCTGATATTATATTAGGTAGTGTGAATTTTAGACTCATTTAAGCACTAATGATTTTTACTACATCTCCCCCTTTATGTTCTGAAAGCTTGCTATGGGTATCATTTCAGTTAGCCAGTAAAGCTTGCTATGGGTATCATTTCAGTTAGCCAGTAAAGCTGCTAGGGTTATTTCAGTTAGCCAGTAAGCTTGATATGGGGTATCATTTCAGTGTAGCCAGTAAAGCTTGCTATGGGTATCATTTCAGTTAGCCAGTAAAAGCTTGCTATGGGTATCATTCAGTTAGCCAGTAAAGTTGCTAGGGGTATCAATTTCAGTTAGCCAGTAAGCTTGCTATGGGTTCATTTCAGTTAGCCAGTAAAGCTTGCTATGGGTATCATTTCAGTTAGCCAGTAAAGCTTGCTATGGGTATCATTTCAGTTAGCCAGTAAAAGCTTGATATGGGTTTCATTTCAGTTAGCCAGTTAAAGCTTGCTATGGGTATCATTCAGTTAGCCAGTAAAACTTGATATGGTTATCATTTCAGTTAGCCAGTTAAAGCTGCTATGGGTATTTCAGTAGCCAGTTAAGCTTGATATGGTTATCATTTCAGTTAGCCAGTAAAGCTTGCTATGGGTATCATTTCAGTTAGCCCGTAAAGGTTGATATGGTATCATTTCAGTTAGCCAGTAAAGCTTGATAGGTATCATTTCAGTTACGCAGTAAAGCTGCTAGGGGTACATTTCAGTTAGCCAGTAAAGCTTGATATGGTTATCATTTCAGTTAGCCAGTAAAGCTTGTATGGGTATCATTTCAGTTAGCCAGTAAAGCTTGATATGGTTATCATTTCAGTTAGCCAGTAAGCTTGCTATGGGTATCATTCAGTTAGCAGTAAAGCTTGATATGGTATCATTCAGTTAGCCAGTAAAGCTGCTATGGGTCTCATTCAGTAGCCAGTAAGCTTGCTATGGGATCATTTCAGTTAGCAGTAAAGTGCTTGGGTATCATTTCAGTTAGCCAGTAAAGCTTGATATGGTTATCATTCAGTTAGCCAGTAAAGCCTGCTATGGTTATCATTTCAGTTAGCAATAAAGCTTGCTTGGTTATCTCAGTTAGCCATAAAGCTTGCTATGGTTACTCAGTTAGCCAATAAAGCTTGCTTGGTATATTCAGTTACCCAGTAAAGCGTGCTATACTGTAGTTATCATTTCAGTTAGACATTAAGGTTGCAATGGCTATCATTTCAGTTAGCCAGTTAAGTTTGCTATGTTAGCATTTCGGTTAGCAAAGGGGATATTCCAGTTACCAAAAAAAAAAAAGCTTGCTTTGGGTTATCATTTTCAGGTAGCCAGTTAATGCTTGCTATGTTATCTTCAGTTAGCCGTAAAGATGTTTGCAGAAGAGGTTTGCAGTAGAGTGTAGAGTTTGCAAAGAGGTTTGCCAGTAAAGCTTGCTATGGGTATCATTTCAGTTAGCCAGTAAAGCTTGATATGGGTATCATTTCAGTTAGCCAGTAAAGCTTGCTATGGGTATCATTTCAGTTAGCCAGTAAAGCTTGATATGGTTATCATTTCAGTTAGCCAGTAAAGCTTGCTATGGGTATCATTTCAGTTAGCCAGTAAAGCTTGATATGGTTATCATTTCAGTTAGCCAGTAAAGCCTGCTATGGTTATCATTTCAGTTAGCCAATAAAGCTTGCTATGGTTATCTCAGTTAGCCAATAAAGCTTGCTATGGTTATCTCAGTTAGCCAGTAAGCTGCTATGTCATTTTCAAGTTAGCCAGTAAAGCTTGCTATGGGTATCATTCAGTAGCCAGTAAAGCTGATATGGTTTCATTTCAGTTAGCCAGTATAAGCTTGCTATGGGTAATCATTTCAGTTAGCCAGTAAAGCTTGATATGTGTTTATCTATCATTTCAGTTAGCCAGTAAAGCTTGCTAGGGTATCATTTCAGTTAGCCAGTAAAAGCTTGATATGGTTTATCATTTCAGTTAGCCAGTAAGCTTGCATGGGTATCATTTCAGTTAGCAGTAAAGCTTGATATGGTTATCATTTCAGTTAGCCAGTAAAGCTGCTATGGGTATCATTCAGTTAGCCAGTAAGCTTGCTATGGTATCATTCAGTTAGCCAGTAAAGCTGCTATGGTATCATTCAGTTAGCCAGTAAAGCTTGATATGGTTATCATTCAGTAGCCAGAAAGCCTGCTATGGTTTATCATTTCCAGTTAGCCAATAAAGCTTGCTATGGTTATCTCAGTTAGCCAATAAAGCTTGCTATGGTTATCTCAGTTAGCCAATAAAGCTTGCTATGGTTATCATTCCAGTTACCCAGTAAAGCGTGCTATACTGTAGTTATCATTTCAGTTAGACATTAAGGTTTGCAATGGCTATCATTTCAGTTAGCCAGTTAAGTTTGCTATGTTTAGCATTTCGGTTAGCAAAGGGGATTATTCCAGTTAGCCAAAAAAAAAAAAGCTTGCTTTGGTTATCATTTCAGTTAGCCAGTAATGCTTGCTATGGTTATCATTTCAGTTAGCCAGTAAAGATGTTTGCAGAAGAGGTTTGCAGTAGAGATGTAGAGTTTGCAAAGAGGTTTGCAGTAGAGATGGCTGAACTTTCAAAAGTTCCGTTTTCGAACTTTCAAACTTCTGAAAAAGTTTGAAAGTTTGAAAGTCCGAAAACCTACCCATTAAAGTCAATGGGGGGGTAAATAGTTTTACAGAACTATTGGAAATCGAACGTTCGAGAATTTCCGAACGTTCTGTAAAACTCGGGAGTTTCCCGAAATCGTCCGTTCACGGATTGCCGAACGGCCGACAATCAGGCCGGACATTTGGGAGTCCCGCGGCTCCAAACCGGGACCCCCTACTGGGTCCTTACAAGGACTTTTGTGGCCCTGACAAGGGCCCTTTGGGGCTTAAGAGGTCCCGCAGCTCGAACGAGGACCCCCCTCCCCAGCACTTATAAGTACCTTTGCGGCCCTTGGAAGGGCCCTTTGGGGCTTAATGGGTCCCGCAGCTCGAACCAGGACCCCCCTCCTTGACACTTATAAGTGCCTTTGTGGCCTTGACAAGGGCCTTTTGGGACTTAAGGGGTCCTACAGCTCAAACCGAGACCCCCCTCCCTGGCACTTATAAGTGCCTTTGCGGCTTAAGGAGTCCCACAGCTCGAACCTCGAACATGCCCGGCCCTTGCGGCACTGATAAGTGCCTTTGTTGTGGGTCCCGCAGCTCGAACCAGGACCCCTGTCGGCTTTTAAAAGAGCCCTTGGGTGGAGTCTTCTGTCTTCCATCCTGTGACACCAGCTCCGCTGAGACAAGCGACCCCGAGAAATACCCCTGCGCCTGCCAGGGTACCTCCGGCACCAGTGGCTTCAACAAGGCCGATGTTACCGGCATCTTGATCCGATGTGATGTCTGCAAAGTCATCGCAGTAAATGACAGGTCCCGGTTCGAGCACTATTGGGGGTCCCGGTTCGAGCACTATTGGGGGGCCCAGTTCGAGCACTATTGGGGGGCCCGGTTCGAGCACTATTGGGGGTCCCAGTTCGAGCACTATTGGGGGTCCCAGTTCGAGCACTATTGGGGGTCCCGGTTCGAGCACTATTGGGGGTCCCGGTTCGAGCACTATTATTTCTTGATTGATACGATTAGAATATTGATCGGAAACAATGATTCGTCCTAAAAAAACACATGGAAAAAGGGCCAGTTAAAACTGCTGCTTAACTCAATGTAACACGGAGGTAGAGTATAGCCTGCATTACTCCATGATGTAATGTAACACGGAGGTAGAGTATAGCCTGCATTACTCCCTGTTTGTAAGTACCCAGGGGTGGTAGTGTATAGCCTGCATTACTCCATGTGTAATGTAACACGGTGGTATGTATTCGCTCTGCATTTACTCCATGATGTAAGTAACACGAGATAGAGTATAGCTGCATTACTCCATGTTGTTAATTGTAACACGGAGGTAAGTGTATAGCTGCATTACTCCATGTTTGGAAGTGTAAACACGGAGGGAGAGGTAAATAGGGCACTTACACCCCTTTTTCCTTTTGGCTCCCATATTTTCCTTTGCTGCATTCTCACATGTTGATGTAACACGGTGGAGTTGTAGCTTAGCCTGCATTACTCATGTTGTAAGTAACCACGGAGGTAGAGTAAGCCGCGCATTACTCCAGATTGTAATGTTAACACTGGTGGTAGTGTATAGCCTGCATTACTCCATGTTGGAAGTAAACGGAGGTAGAGTATAGCCTGCATTACTCCATGTTGTAATGTAACATGGTGGTTGGTAGTGTATAGCCTGCATACTCCATGATGTAAGAAACGTGAATATTTTATTTTCCAATGTTACATATATCTAGGAAAAACAACATTAGATCATTTAGAGCATGATTGTGAGCTCGGTAATCAGCTCAACCACTAGAGAGATACAATGTATCCATGGCCATACAGACTTGAAAGCCAATGTAATCCGCAAGCAACAAGCCAAGAAAAAACATGGGGTTTAATGGACCGTTCGGTAAACCAGGACTAACAGGAACTGAAGTTTTGTTTATTAAGAAAAAATTAGACCTTTATATATTTGCCAGGAAAATCAATCAAGCCAAAACCTTCCGCCACCCAGAAGATGGACCAGGCTGAAAAAGACATCCCAGTGTGGCAGCCACAATATTCTCAGTACCCACTTCTCCTTCCCTTTAAGAAACTTTTGGTGGGCCTTGATACCATAGAAAAATGGCGCGCCAGTTTCCTGGCTCCTCCAAGTTAGGTGGAAGATTCATACTGTAGCCAAACTACCAGGGAGATGGTGTGTAAATTTCCATACAACTACTTTGTTGGATAGAGGGGGCCCGTCTCCATTCTTCTACAGGGGCCCGTGTCCGGTCATAAGTTAGTTAGCCGCTGGCTGCGGACTTCCAAGTGCACAACAAAGGTCACCTCTGTGGAACATGTGGGAAGCAGTCATTAGCTATTTGGACCTCTTTTCATAGATACTGAACTTTATAGAATGTAGGAACAAGGAGTACATTTTCCCCTATCTTCTCCAAACATTAATACTTTAATCATGATCCAATCTTTAATGCAGGTCCCAGACTGAATTGCACTGAGGAATGTAGAGCCATTTTTGGCTGAGTGTTGTCACAACATGTAGAGTTTGCAGGGGAAATTACAGTGTATGTTAACTACAACTACGGTCCTACGGTACCTTCTATGGGAAACATAATGCTTTAGCCAATGTATCCTGGAAGTTGTAGTTTATTATTATCGCCTGAAAATTATGTTACACTGGAAATTCCCAATTAGCATATTCCAAGCACAGGTGTTCAAGCGCGGGCACGTGATCGTGGAATAGTGGCTACAGAGGTGTTATAGGAAACACGCCCAGAGTAAGTGTCAAACCAGTAATGAACCATGTTTCCCTTGAGTTCTAAGACATTGGTTCACCAGTTACTGATTACACTTACCTTAAATATGAAGGTACTAGTATAGTCATCACTGGTACAGTTCAACTCTTTATTACACCTGAAATTAGCTAAATGACATACACTGGTAACCCGAACGCTACATAGATAGGATTAGATACATCTAGACATATACATTCGGTAACAACTATAACGTATACATAGATAATAGCGATTACATCTAGGACATACACGTGGTAACACTATATAACCCGTCTACATAGAAATACGCGATGCATCTAGACATACACTGGAACACTATAACGTAGACATAGAAAATAGTTGATAATCTAGGAAATACCACTCGGTTAACACTATAACGTATTACATTAACTATACGAAATAGCGATACATCTAGACATACACGTCACGGTAACCTATAACCGTATACAAGAAAATAGCAGAAACGATACTAGAATTACACTGGTAAACCACTATTAAACGTATTAACATAGGAACAATTAAGCGATACATCTCAGACATACACTGGTAATACACTCTATATACGTATTACAACGAAATAGCTGATACATACTAGGAATACACTGGTAACACTATACAGAAATTATACCATAGAAATAGGCGAACATCTAGACATCAGTTGGCTTAAACCCACTATAAGTATTACATAAGAAATAGCGATTACATTCTAGACATACACTCCGGATACATAAACTTTAAGATTTAGAATAGCGCTTACATCTAGACATCCACACTAGTAACACTTACGTATACATAGCATATAGGTACATAGACATTAATAGCGATCAACCAAATAACTTTAATAAACTAGGAACATCTTAACAACTGGTTAACATCTAACGATTAGACATAGAAAAAGCGAGTACAGTCTAGACATACACAATCCGGTAACACTATAACGATTCATAGAAAATGCGAATACATCTAGAACATACACTTGGGTGTGTTTTTGGGGTAACACTATTTAACGTATTACATAGAAAGTAGGATACATTGGACATACACTGGTAACACTATGAAGTTGTATTACATAGCAAATAGCGATTTACATCTTACGACAATACACTGGCAACACACAACGATTACATTGACAATAGCGAAACTAGACAAAGTAACATTATAAGACATGACACTCGACTGGCTATACCAACACACTTAACGACGTCCACGTGTGGAATACATAGAAATAGCAGAACATCTAGACATACACTGGTAACACTATAACGTATTACATAGAAATAGCGAACATCAAGAATACACTGAAAACTGTATAACGTATTACCTAGAATATAGCGACCATCTTAGAAACACTGTTGGTGGTAACAACTAAAAGATTAACATCAGAAATAGCGATACCATATCTCGACTTACACTGGCACACTCAACGGAATTACATAGAATAGCGAGATACATCTAGACCTTACAATAATGTAACACGGTGGTAGTGTATAGCCTGCATTACTCCATGATGTAATGTAACACAGAGATAGAGTATAGCCTGCATTACTCCATGTTGTAATGTAACACGGAGGTAGTGTATAGCCTGCATTACTCCATGTTGTAATGTAACACGGTGGTAGTGTATAGCCTGCATTACTCCATGATGTAAGAAAGTGAATATTTTATTTTCCAATGTTACATATATCTAGGAAACAACATTAGATCAATTTAGAGCATGATGTGAGCTCGGTAATCAGCTCCAACCACTTAGAGATACAATGTATCCCTGGCCATACAGACTTAAAGCAATGTAATCCGCAAGCAACAAGCCAATAAAAACATGGGGTTTAAATGGATCCGTTTCGGTAAACCAGACTAACAGGAACTGAAGTTTTGTTTATTAAGAAAAATTAGACTTTATATATTTGCCAGGAAAATCAATCAAGCCAAAACCTTCCGCCACCCAGAAGATGGACCAGGCTGAAAAAGACATCCAGTGTGGCAGCACAATATCTCAGTACCACTCTCTCCTTCCCCTTTAAAGAACTTTTGGTGGGTGATACCATTAGAAATGGGGCAGTTCCTAGGCTCCTCCAGTAGTGGGAAGATATACTTGTAGCCAAACTAACCAGGGAGTGGTGTAAATTTCCCATACAACTACTTTGTTGGATAGAGGGGGCCGTCCATTCTTTCTACAGGGGCCCGTTGTATAAGTAGTTAAGCCCCTGGCTGCAGGACTTCCAAGTGGCACAACATAAGGTCACCTCTGTGGAACTGTGGGGAAGCAGCTATTAGCTATGTGACCCTCTTCATATATATGAACTTTTATAGTAATTAGTAATCCAGGGTGTTACATTGTTCCCCTATCTTCTCCAAACATTAATACTTTCAATCATGCTCAATCTTTAAATGTCAGGTCCCCGCACCTGATGCTGGGAATGTAGAGCCTTTTGTGCTGGTGTCAAACATGTAGGTTTGCAGGGAAATTACAGTGTATGTTACTACACTACAGCGCCTACTGTACCTTCTATGGGAACATAATGCTGTCAATGTATCCTGGAAGTTGTAGTTTATTATTATCCTGAAAATTATGTACCCTGGAAAATCCCAATTAGCATATCACAGCCAGGTGTTAAGGGCGTGATTGGATAGTGGCTAAGAGGTGTTATAGGAACGCCCAGAGTAAGGTGTCAAAACATCATTGTACATGGCAGACAGTCTGTTTCCTCCTTATATGAATGTGTCTTAGTAAGTCTATTGCTTTCCCCAGTTCACTTTGAATTACACTTACCCTTGAAATAGCAATACATCTAGACATACACTGGTAACACTATAACGTATTACATAGAAATAGCGATACATCTAGACATACACTGGTAACACTATAACGTATTACACCCTTTCAATCGCTTCAGTTTATTTTATGTGATTTAAAAAAAAAATAGATTTTTCGACTCTTTAAGGAAAGTGTCTCAAGTCTAAAAAAATCCAACAAACGAGGATTTACAGGCCGAGAAAAAAAAAAGACCAGCGCCCTGACACATCATATTCACCCCGCCAGGATGTCAGTGAATCCACCATTTCAAATTACAAGATAGAAAACAAGCCAAGACTGACACACGGTTGCTATTTATAATTAGGATACAATGTTGCTATTTATAATTAGGATACAATGTTGCTATTTATAATTAGGATACAATGTTGCTGTTTATAATTAGGATACAGTGTTGCTATTTATACTTAGGGTGCAATGTTGCTATTTATAATTAGGATTCAGTGTTGCTATTTATAATTAGGATACAGTGTTGCTATTTATACTTAGGATACACTGTTGCTATTTATACTTAGGGTGCAATGTTGCTATTTATACTTAGGATTCAGTGTTGCTATTTATAATTAGGATACAGTGTTGCTATTTATAATTGGGATACAATGTTGCTATTTATAATTAGGATACACTGTTGCTATTTATAATTAGGATACACTGTTGCTATTTATATAAAAAAAAATTTTAGGATACAATGGTTATAATTTTTTAGAATGCAATGCTGCTATTTATAATTTTTTAGGATGCAATGTTGCTATTTACAGTATAATTAGGATACAACGTTGCTATTTATAATTAGGATACAATGGTGCTATTTATAATTAGGATACAATACTAATTTTTTTAGGGTACAATGTTTGCTATTTACAGTATAATTAGGATACAACGTTGCTATTTATAATTAGGATACAGTGTTGCTATTTACAGTATAATTAGGATACAATGTTGCTATTTGCAGTATAATTAGGATACAATGTTGCTATTTACAATTAGGATACAGTGTTGCCATTTACAGTATAATTAGGATACAATGTTGCTATTTACAGTATAATTAGGGTACAATGTTGCTATTTACAGTATAATTAGGATACAGTGTTGCTATTTGCCGTATAATTAGGATACAATGTTGCTATTTACATTATAATTAGGATACAGTGTTGCTATTTACAGTATAATTAGGATACAATGTTGCTATTTATAATTTTTTAGGATGCAGTGTTGCTATTTACAGTATAATTAGGATACAACGTTGCTATTTATAATTAGGATACAGTGTTGCTATTTACAGTATAATTAGGATACAATGTTGCTATTTATAATTAGGATACAGTGTTGCTATTTACAGTATAATTAGGGTACAATGTTGCTATTTAAGAGTCAATTAGGATACAATGTTGCTATACAGTATAATAAGGATGTACACTGTGCTATTTACAGTACACATTAGGATTACAGTGTGTATTTTACAGTATAATTAGGATACGTGTTGTATTTACATATTAGGCTAACAATGTCGCTATTTTACAGTATAATTAGGATACAATGTTGCTATTTTCCAGTAGAAAGATAACAATGTGTTTGCTATATTTACAGGATAATTAGGATACCAGTGTTGCATTTACAGTATAATTAGATTACAATGTTTGCCTGATTTCCAGTATAATTGAGGATTACAGTAGTTGCTATGTTACAGTAATATCAGGATACCAATGTTGCTATTTACAGTAAATTAGGATACATGCCTTTCGTAGAATGGTAAGTTTATTTACAGTATAATAGTAATGTTGCTATTATAATTAGGACATGTGGATTTACGATATAGATACAGGTTAATTTTAGTATTACAGTGGTGCTATTTAATTAATTAGGAACAATGTTGCTATTTAAGTATAATTCGGATACAATTGGTTGCTTATTTATATAAGGATACCGTAGTATACGAATAATAGTTTGTTGCTGATTTCCAGTATAAAGGATACAGGTTGCTATTTACACCGTATACTTAGGAACAATGTTGCTATTACAGTATAATTAATTAATGTGCATTACAGTATTGACAATTTGATTACAGTATAATTAGGATACAAGGTTGCTATTACGTATTTACGAGCATTATAATTAGGATCACAGTGTGCGATTTTAAGCCAATGTTGCTATACAGTAAATTAGGCCCAATTTTTGCTATTAATATAATTAGGATACAAGTGTTGCTATTCACGTATAATTAGGATACATTTGCATATAACTAGGATAGTGTTTATTTACAGTAATAATAGATACAATGTTTTGCTATGTACGATAGAATTAGGATACAGTATTGCTATTTACAGTATAATTATACAATGTTGCTATTTATAAAAATTTAGGCATACAATGTTGTCTATTTACGTATAATTAGGGATACAATGTTGCTATTTTATATTAGGAGTCACAGTGTTTGCTATTTACAGTATAATTAGGGATCAATGTTTTGACTAAATTTATAATTAGATAAAGTGTTGCTCTATTTACAGTATAATTGGATACAATGTTGCTATTTTACAGAATAATTAGGTATCAATGTTGCTATTACAGTATAATTAGGAGTACAATGTTGCTATTAAGTATAATTACGGTCATTACGTTGCTATTTGACAGATAATTGATACTGTTGTATGTAATAATTAGGTACAAGTGTGCTATTTACAGTTATAACTTAGGGTCAATGTTTCTATGTTATAATTAGGATACATGTGTTGCTATTTACGATTATTAGGATACAATGTGCTCTCGATATTTACAATTTGATATTAGATATAGGATACATGTTGCTATTTACATAATAATTAGGGGTACAATGGTTGCTATTTAACTAGGGATTACAGTGTTGCTATTTACAGTATATAGGCTGCATTTTAATAATTAGGTGGTAAATTTGTATAAACTGTACATGTGTTGCTATTAGATAATTGGGTAAAGTGCTATTCATACTAGCATACATTGCTATTACGTTATATTAGGCGACCAATGTTGAACCCTTAAACTGTACAGTGCTTACCGTATAATAGACTCACACATGTTGGGGCGATCCATAGAAAATGTTTCTAGCACATGACATGGCCCCTTAAACTCCGTTGTAAGATCCGTGGGACCTAGAATGGTTCAGGTTTGGCCCCCAGTACAAACAGGGCCCCATGCCCTATAAAATAAATATCGCATTAGCGCACTGCCTAAAATTGTTACAGTAACATAACTTAATGTATTTTCCGTATCTAGATCAAGGGGGTCCGACCTGGAACCCTCCAGCTAATCAGATTTGATATAATGCCAAGAAAACTTAACTTAGGGTCTATGTCGTCTTGCATTTGCTTGGGGCCAGATCTGCCCTACACGTCCCCATGGAAGGGCTAATAGGGAGAAGAAAAATAAACGATTTTACGACACGTTATCATCGACACAATCACACGTTATATTTTCTTTTACAGACGGTCTTCGGCTAAAACACAATATTCCTGCTTTTCACATTACACAGTCTATTGGTTTTTCTAACATTCAGGTCTCCTGACACCCCCAGCCTCTATTTAACCTTCCTAGTAAGTGAAATGATCTCTTTAAACTGAGTCTTCCAGCTAAAACCTAATAGCCTGTACCCCGGAAACAATGTATCACTATCTTATCTAATTGGTGTTTTACTTAACAGAGATTTGTAATACCAAGTCCAGAAAAAAACATCTGGTTATATTTCTTTCATTGTGGCCCCACTACATGCGCTGCCGTCCAAGGCGCTTTTCGGAACGCATGCGATCACTCCCAATTGAGTTCAAGTCCACAACTTCGTGTTCAGTGGGGAACTGACCTTACAGTAAGGGGGAATCATTATCACTATAATTATATCTAAAACCAACAGATTTCTTTAAGGAACACTTAGGAATTCTGTGTAGGATAGTATATAATTCTATACTTAAAAATATATTATATGATAATCTATGATGCTTTGTACTACTATCCTTTCATTATACAGGTGGCCATACACCAGTCAAACCTTACAGCAGATTTAACATTCCATTAGCTGATGACCATCCCATCCCCCATCATTCCATGTCCCCACTCCCATTCCATCTAAGTAGCCAATTCCATATTTTCATTCCGCTCCCCACCATCCCATCCCCCATCTATTTCCATTCAGCTCCCCCACCATCCCATCCCCCATCTTTTCACTTCAGCTCCCCCACCACCCATCCCCCACTCATTTCCATTCAGCTCCCCCACCATCCCATCCCCCATCTATTTCCATTCAGCCCCCCCACCATCCCCACCCCCATCCATTTTTCCATCATCCCATCATCCCCATCTTTTCCATTCAGCTCCCACCACACATCCCATCCCCCATCTATTTCCATTGTCCACCCCATATCCCCAATATTTCCATTCAGCTCTCCCACCCCACCCATCCCCCATCTATTTCCATTCAGATTCCCACCAACCTTTTCCCAGCCCCCTCTATTTCCACTTCAGCCTCCGCCCACCATCCCATCCCCCCATATTCCATTCAGCTCTCCCACCATCCCATCCCCCATCTATTTCCATCCAGCTCCCCACCCATCCCATCCCTATTTCCATTTTCCCAAACCCTCCACTATTTACCTTCAGCTCCAACCCACATACATTAACCCCCACATCCCATTTACCATTCAGACTAACCCAACCAATCCCATCCCCCATCTATTGCATTACAGTCCCCCCACCATTCCCATCACATTAATATTCCATTCAGTCCCCCCAACCATCCAATCCCATCATACTCCCCCCCCCCTCACCCCCATATTTCCAGTCAGCTACTCCCAAACATCCCATCCACACCCTCTATTTCATTCAGCTCATCACCACATCCCATCCCCCATATTTCCATTAGATCTCCACACAACCATCCCATCTATTTCCATTCAGCTCCCTCCACCATCCATCCCCAAATATTTCAATTCAGTTCCCCACCACCATCCTATCCCCATCTATTTCATCGTCCACATCATCCCACATCTATTTCCATTACAGACCTCACACCATCCCATCCCCCCTATTTCCATTCAGCTCCCCCACCATCCCATCCCCCATCTATTTATTCAGCTCCCCCACCAGATCATCCCCATCTATTTCATTCAGCTCCCCACCATCCCATCCCCCATCTTATTTCCATTTCAGCTCTCCCCACCATCCCATCCCCCATCTATTTCCATTCAGCTCCCCACCATCCCATCCCCCATCTATTTCCATTCAGCTCTCCCACCATCCCATCCCCATCTATTTCCATTCAGCTCCCCCACCATCCCATCCCCCATCTATTTCCATTCAGCTCCCCCCACCATCCATCCCCCATCTATTTCCATTCAGCTCTCCCCACCATCCCATCCCCCATCTACTTTCCATTCAGCTCCCCACCATCCCATCCCCCATCTATTTCCTTCAGCTCTCCCCCACATCCATCCCCCATCTATTTCCATTCAGTCCCCCACCCATCCCATCCCCCCATTCTATTTCCATTCAGCTCCCCACCATCCCTCCCTCAACTCACTCCAACCCCATCATTCCTTCAGATCCCACACCATCCCCCCATTATTCCATTCAGCTCCCCCACCATCCCATCCCCCAACTATTTGCCATCAGCCCACCAACATCCCATCCCCCATCTTTTCCATTCGCTCCCCCCACCATCCCATCCCCCACTATTTCCATCTTCCAATCCACCCCATCTTTTCCATTCAGCTCCCCACCATCCATCCCCCATCTTTTCCATTCAGCTCCCCCCACCATCCCCTCCCCCATCTATTTCCATTCAGCTCCCCACCATTCCATCCCCATCATATTTCCAGTCAGCTCTCCCACCATCCCAACCCCATCTATTCCATTCAGCTCCCCACCATCCCATCCCCATCTATTTCCATTCAGCTCTCCCACCATCCCATCCCCCATCTATTTCCATTCAGCTACCCCCACCATCCAATCCCCCATCTATTTCCATTCAGCTCCCCACCATCCCATCCCCCAATCTATTTCATTCAGCCCCCACCACTCCCATCCCCATTTATTTCCATTCAGCTCCACCACCCATCCATCCCCCACATTTCCATTCAGCTCCCCACCCATCCCATCCCCCATCTATTCCAGTCAGCTCCCCCACCATTCCAATCCCCCATCTATTTCCATTCAGACCCACACCAATACCCATCCCCCATCTATTTACATTCAGCTCTCCCACCATCCCATCCCCCATCTATTTCCATTCAGCTCTCCCACCATCCACATCTAAAAATTACAAGCAAAAAACAAAAAAAACATCCAACCAAAAAGACAAATCATAGCTCAACATACATCACCAATTCTATTTTCCATTCAGCTCCCACCACAAATCCAATCCCCAATCTATTTCCATTCAGGTATCCCACCATCCCATCCCCCATCTATTTCCATCAGCTCCCCCACCATCCCATCCCCATCTATTTCCATTCAGCTCCCCACCATCCCATCCCCCATCTATTTCCATTCAGCTCCCCCACCATCCCATCCCCCATCTATTTCCATTCAGCTCCCCCACCATCCCATCCCCCATCTATTTCCATTCAGCCCACCACATATCAATTCCACCATCTATTTCCATTCAGCTCCCACCATCCCATCCCCATCTATTTCATTAGCTATCCCCCACCACACATCCCCCATCTATTTCCATTCAGCTCCCACCATCCCATCCCCAATCTATTACATTCAGCTCCCCCACCAATCATCCCCCATCTATTTCAATCAGTCCCCACACATCCCATCCCCCATCTATTTCCCCCAATCCACACCTAGTCCAAGCTCTCACCACCCCCATCCCATCCACCACCCTCATCCCCCATCCCCCCCCCCATCTATCTATTCCCCCTTCCCAGCTCCCCCCCACCATCCCATCTATTTCATCCCTCAGCCCTCACACCATACCAACCCCACCATCTACTTTCCCATTAAGACTCATCTCCCAACCCCACATCCACCCCATCTTCCATTCACACCCACTCACTCCCATCTTCCAGACTCCCCCCAACACATCCCATTCAACACACCATCTATTTCCATTCAGCTCCACCCACCATCCCACTCCCCCATCTCCATTCACCCCTCTACTTCCATTCTCATCATCAGCTCCCCCCATCCATCCCCCCATCTATTTCCCCCACTTCACCCAGCTCCCCCACACCACTCCCATCCCCATCCCCCATCTCTCCTCCCATCCCCCATCTATCCATTCCACCCTCACCTATCCCACATCCCATCCCCCATCTATTTCATTCAGCTCCCCCCCATCCCATCCCCCATCTATTTCCATTCAGCTTCCCCACCATCCCATCCCCCATTATTAGCTCCAAGCCACCTCATCCACCCCAAAATACAACCCATCCCCCATTCTTCCATTCAGCTTCCCCACCATTCCCATACCCCATCTATTTCCATTCAGCTCCCCCACCATCCCACCCCATCTATTCCATTCAGCTCCCCCCACCATCCCATCCCCCATCTATTCCATTCAGCTTCGCCACCATCTAAAAACTTGACTGCAGTTCTGGTCGCAGGCCCTGTGCTGGATTTGAGATTAGGATCTTAAGAGACAAATCCTTTAACCCCTCCACACTTCTAGCCCCACCCCACTTCATGGAACAGTTATTACCCCTAAAACAATGAAAATGTCCCATTTATTAATTATAACCATAAAAAACCATTTCCTGTTCACGTGCTTGTCCATGTTCATAATGGTCTCTGTCTCTCCTTCTGTCTTAATTCTTACAATGGTTACAATAACAAATGATTATCTACTTACACCCTCCTTATTATAATTGTTTCCCCATTATTTCCCCCTCCTCAATCTCCTCTCTTATATCCAGTCTGCTCCAACTCTCCCATCTAATCTTCCCTCCACCATCCATACAATCATTTTGCTAATAAAGGTTAACATGTGGGTCGTTCTGGCCATTTCCTACCAAAAGTAACTATAGCCATCATTATATATTTAGTAACGTTCTTCATGACCCTTTTAAATAGGGTTGGGCTAGGTAAGTAGGGGTGTAGGGCTTGGGGTACGGTTAGGGTGTGGGGCTTGGGTACAGTTAGGGTGTGGGCTTGGGTACAGTTAGGGTGTGGGTTGGGTACAGTTAGGGTGTGGGGCTTGGGTACAGTTAGGGTGTGAGGCTTGGGTACAGTTAGGGTGTGGGGCTTGGGTACAGTTAGGGAGTGGAGGTTGGGTACAGTTAGGGTGTGGAGCTTGGGTACAGTTAGGGTGTGGGGTGGGTACAGTTAATGTGTGGAGCTTGGGTACAGTTAGGGAGTGGGTTGTGGTCAGTTGGTGTGGAGTGGGTACAGTTAGGGTGTGGAGCTTGGGTACAGTTAAGGTGTGGGGCTTGGGTACAGTTAATGTGTGGAGCTTGGGTACAGTTAGGGAGTGGAGCTTGGGTACAGTTAGGGTGTGGAGCTTGGGTACGTTAGGGTGTGGGGCTTGGGTACAGTAAGGGTGTGGGGCTTGGGTACAGTTAGGGTGTGGAGCTTGGGTACAGTTAGGGTGTGGAGCTTGGTACAGTTAGGGTGTGGAGCTTGGGTACAGTTAGGGTTGTGGGGCTTGGGTACAGTTAGGGTGTGAGGCTTGGGTACAGTTAGGGTGTGGGGCTTGGGTACAGTTAGGTGTGGGGCTTGGTTACAGTTAGGGTGTGGAGCTTGGGTACAGTTAGGGTGTGGAGCTTGGGTACAGTTAGGTGTGTGGAGTTGGGTACAGTTAGGGTGTGGGGCTTGGGTACAGTTAATGTGTGGAGCTTGGGTACAGTTAGGGAGTGGAGGTTGGGTACAGTTAGGGTTGTGGAGCTTGGGTACAGTTAGGGTGTGGGGCTTGGGTACAGTTAGGGTGTGGGGCTTGTGTACAATAAGGGTGTGGGGCTTGGGTACAGTTGGGTGTGGGGCTTGGGTACAGTTAGGGTGTGGGGCTTGGGTACAGTTAGGGTGTGGAGCTCGGGTACAGTTAGGGTGTGGAGCTTGGGTACAGTTAGGGTGTGGGGCTTGGGTTACAGTTAGGGTGTGGGGCTTGGGACGGTAGGGTGTAGGGCTTGGGTATGGTTAGGATGTGGGGGTTTGGGTATGATTAGGGTGTGGGGCTTGGATACGTTAGAGTGTGGGGCTTGGGTACGGTTGAGAGTGTGGGGCTTGGGTACAGTTAGGGTGTGGGGCGGCTTGGGTACAGTTAGGGTGTGGGGCCTGGGTATGGTAGTTGTGTGGGGCCTGGGTATGGTGTGGAGTTTGGTGTGGGCCTGGGTATGGTTAGGGTGTGGGACTTGGGTATGGTTAGGGGTGTGGGGTTTGGATATGGTTAGGGTGTGGGGCCTGGGTATGGTTAGGTGGTAGGGCCTGGGTATGGGTAGGGTGTTGGGCTGGGTATGGTTAGGCTGTGGGATTTGTGTATGGTTAGGGTGTGGGGCCTGGGTATGGTTAGGGTGTGGGGCTTGGTTAAGGGTGTGTTGAGGGTTCAGTCAGCCCCACCATTGGGTATGCTAATCATGTACATTTCAGACAATGCAGGAAGCAATGAAATATTTTTTGTAGTTTGCGACTGGATATATAACGTATTTATAAGGTGATGTTCTATGGATATTACTTGCAGTTAGCGCATCATCAGGGAGATTCATAAAATTCTTATAATGTAAAATGGTGCTAATTGCTAATTTTGCCCCAACCAATCAGATCTTATTAACATTGTAAGCTAACATCTGATTGGTTGGGCAAAATTAGCACCATTTTAACGATAAGAACTAATATTGAATAACCCTGCTTATGTATTGACCCGTAAAAATGGTCAGACCTGCACCCAGTTCTCATATTTGGACAGTAGAGGGTGCTGTTGGGCTTTTAGAACCAATGAGGGTAGGAGGCTGGCTGACGTGACATCAGACTTTACATACAAGTCCTTGGCCTGAATATGTCCATGTTAAATATTATTTTATTGGTATTATCTGCATTCATCTTGAGAATGTCCAAGCACGACAATAGCACCACAGAGCTGACGCCATAGAATATTGTACACAATAGTCCGTAGGCATGAGTTAACCTTTTAAATCCCCATTGCTCAATACTGTAGAAGAGTGCAATGCTGTGACTGGTTTAATATCCCCATATATAGTGATGTGAAATCATAGGGTTAAAGGGCATGCACACCTGTCAAATTAAAGCCAAACCCATCCATGACTGACAGCTGTTAGCCAGAAGAAACCAAGAAATCGCAGATTTCTAACTATTGCCATTTTGGGGGTGTGATCTACCAATATACAATAGGTGTAGACTTGCCCTTTAATATGTAATATTATATAACAGATACCTACCTAAGTATGACAGTTGCAGTAATAGTAGGATATGCAGGAAATATTAAACAAACCATTCATTTTATTCAACAGCAAAAACAAAAACTAATGATTGACATTTAAGACATTTCTTATTTTTAACATTTGTTTTAAAGCTTTAATATTTTTTTTTATAAAAAGAATAAGCGTTTGACTAAAGTTCCCCTTTAGCAATCTAAAAAGATGTTCAATGGCACCAGAGAGAGGTCAGTACCTTATATACCATCACACTTCAATATAGAGGCTATGGACAGCACTGATGGGGAAGATCATTTTCAGCACCATGGACAGCTTGAAGGGAGAATTGTAACATGGTTCCTACCAGGTCACAAAGTTCAGGCCACATCTACGCGCATCTACCAAAAGTAATGAGGCATAAGAAGAGTGTGGAAAACAGGTGTACTAACACCAGGTGGTGTGGGACTCTCTGAGGCTTCACATTGGCTAATATATTCCATACTCCAATGATTGACTTCAGGCTGATTTAGGGTCAACTCTTATTGTTATCAAAGAATTTCACTGATAATAAAATGACATGTGACCCGAATAGCCTCTTGATTAACAACTCATTTCCAAAGATCAAAGGTCGGACATTATGATCTCTCCATTACCAACAAGATGAGCTCTATAGAACTCATGTTCACCTGGTCTATTGGGATATTTTGAACTGTATTACCTGCATTACTAACCAGATATTTAAGAATAATTATTGTCCCATTCTGGCAGAGTGAGGCTCGCTCCTCCCTCCATGCAGTCAATCAAGGCTATAGTAACTGACATCACAGCCAAAGATTGACTGCTGTTTCACCTGCTGCCTACTCTACACATGCTCAAGCTTATGAAAAGCTCATTGAGCAGGGGAAAGTGGAAGATATCTGTTGTATTCAATTAGATCAACTGGACTTGAAGTTAGTTCTTAAAGACGTTTCGCTAGTCATCCGACTGGATCTCTTCAATTCAGAATGACTTGTACAAGAATCTGTGGCAATTATGTACCCTGGAAAGTCCAAATTAGCATATCACAGCCAGGTGTTAGGGACCTTCTGAATGCAAGGTGTGATTGCCTTGTGTGCAAGAGGTGTTATTGAAACTGCCTCCTTGACACTGGTTCAAGAGAGTTTGTAGCCACAATGCAATCACGCCTTGCATCAGAAGGTCCCTAACACATGGCTGTGATATGCTAATTGGGACTTTCCAGGGTACATAATTGTCAACAGATTCTTGTACAAAGTCATTCTGAATTGAGAGATCCAGTCGGATGAATAGCGAACGTCTTCAAGAACTAAACTTCAAGTCCAGCTGACTGAATACAACAGAATACCTGACCTGGATGAATGAGAAACTTCACAAGTGAAGAGACAGATCTTTTTGACAGAAAGGAATAGAAACTTATCTAAAGGGCATCTATACCGAAAAATAGGTTATTACAAAAATGACCAAACCGTAAACAATATAATTTCCCAACCACCACTGTATAATTTTTTTGTTGATCTGCCCCTATATATATATATCCAATCAAAAAACTTCTTATATTTCAGCTGTCAATCAAGTGTCCTTTCCCAAAAACTATTTTCTGTGAGTAGTTTACTGTAGCTGGAATGGTGACAGAGTTTTGACAGTTGGAGTGCTGTGCGCAGGCTTGACAGATGGTTTGTGTGAAAAAAGTCAGGTCGGATGGAAGTGGGAGTGGTTAAAGAGGGAGGGGGGATACTGCTCCTAAACAAAACGTGTGCTGGATTGAAGGCATGCAGAAAACACACGCAAATCTGAGTATGTGCTACTTACATGTATTCAACTATAGATTAAGATGAGGCAAAGTCATTTTTCAGTATAGTGTCCCTTTAAATATCTGGTTACAAACACATGTATAATAACTGGGAAGAATAGCAGTTAGGGTTGTGGGCAAAGTAACTGACAAGTCCCAGTTTTTTGTTTTAAGGTGGACATGCCCTATTTCACGTGACCAGTAACTTTATCTTGATCAGAAAAACAGATCAATATGCTCTTGAAGTAATCAGTCATAGAGTTACTTAAGTTATGACCCATAACCAAAAAAATCAGAGCTGATAATTGTATGTAAAAATCAACATTAAATAAGGGAATCCCTACAAAGCATCTGTCTTTAACATTATAAGTTAAAGCAATAGTTTTTTTTTGGACAATGGGGAAACAAAAAAATAATCCATAAAAGGTATCATAAAATAAAACGATCTGGTGACAGCTTGAAAAGAGGAAGACAGATCGGGAGAAACCAGCCTGTTAAAAGGTTGAATTAGTAAAGGCTTTTTAACTTCTCATATTCTTTCCAGTGCGTCAAGTTTATCATCACTTAATGCAAGCCGAGATCTAAGGCTGTAAGGCTAAGATACTTTTTAGTGGAATATTTATTATTTAATAATAACCTGGAACTAACTGAAAGGAGATACAACTTACTGACCTGATATCCAACCTGTGGACACAAACTGCAGATAGACAGCCGTTAGACAGGCAGAAGATCAATTTATAGTGAATCAGTTTTGGACACTTTCTCTGTATTATTATGATGAGCTTCCATCACCCACCCAATCCTTCATTTATCTTCTCAACTATTGAGAGAAAGTTCATTGCTCTACCTGGGAGTTTGCTGGATTTAACCCAAGGTTCCAGTTACTCAACACTCTCTAGTGGGTTTTTTTTAAACTCAAAAACTATTAATGGGAAATCTCCAGCTTATTAAAACACATTTCCCTTCACTTCTGGGCTATAGGCCAGGGGATAATGTGTTTTATTAGGTGGGTGGTATCTCTGAGAAAACTGCCTATGTGGCACCAGTGCAAGAAGGCTATTGGACACAGAATATCAATTTGCACATTAAGAGCCCCATAGATGTTCCCAAAATAAGGGAAATATTATATTCCAACCAGTGGTCTGCTGGATTTTTTAATAGCATTTTACCAAAAATAACTTATTTTTACAAGTTAATAATAATAAACCGGTATGGCAGTGAAATTCATTTTCAGTGAGAGAGTGTGTAAAAATGTCATTTTCACCTTAAATTTACAATTTCATTTCTGAGAAGAAGATGTTTGCCACATATAAAGGATATCCAAATACATTTAAATATGAGTAGAGTCCGTGAATGTAGGCAAACTATGTTGCATCAAATTTTTATTCCCAATATCGTTATTAGGAGTATTAGGAAAAGTATAGTCCTTAAGGAGTGCAATCTATATATATTACCGTTATATATGGTTTTAATTACCACTAGCGACTAATATATCCTCGTAGAGGGTCAGATAAAACGAACGCATCACTAATTCCCAAGCTAACAAAATGACACCACTCTAGACAAAATGGAGTGTGTCAGGCCTGCTATGTAACTCTTGTTTTCTGTAAACATTACATTATTGCTGACAACTTTCTTCTATATACTTTAACTTGGCGTTGACGAGGGGAACTCCCAGCAGCCTTTTTTTCAGTCCGTGTCAAAAGAAGTAATTTTTCTGACGTTGACATTAAAAGCCATAAACGGATCTTCCTTCACTAACCAGGATTATGATGACATTCCAACTTCGCGTCTGACCTTTGTATCTAGGGAATGAATAGTCTGGCTGCCTGGTATGTTGGCTCTTGACAGAAACAGAGGTAACAGCACTTACATAGATGGTTTAAAAGCATTTTGAAATCAATATACATACATATTATGGTGTGAAAGATAAAACCTACTGACAATCCTTCCTTCATTTCCTTTACGGTGGATTACTTCCAACGTCGTCATTACAAAGAATTCCAAAGTAATGTGCGCACATCTGTGATTTTAAAAACACTTTGGGGGCTATTTACGGTAAAACCCATCGCTCTCCTTGCAAACGGTGCGCTCTTCATGAATCCATTTTCCTCTGCGTGATTGAATGACAGCTAATGGCTGGTATTTCATTTTTCACGAAAAATACGCCCAACTTATTCAACTGTCAGCGTTCCTGAAAAAAGATCTTCGTTCTGGTGTTTGCTCTTCTTTCAAGGTTCACCACTCCTCTTAAAGCTGCACAAGCTTGTTAGGAGCTTCCACATGCTCAGATGAGCATCAATCAGTCATTGGGTATGGAATTACTCGCCAAGGTCAAAAATGACTGCTGCTGCCAAAAGAAGACAGAGGACCAGACAGGTGAATTTGTGGACTGAAAGTAGAGTAAAATATTTTTGATTTAGGTAGTGTAAAGTAAGTATAATTTTTGTATGGTGGGGGGGATATACCCATTAAAAATAATTTTAGGTATGTTTTTTTTTATTGATCTGCCATTAACTTAGAAAGTCAGACGATGAAAAAGATTATTACCACCGTACTCAAGTAGATCTCAACCATATTTTTGTATATTTCTACAATATCAACAGAACCCTGTCCAGTTGCATGATTTGTTTAAGTCCCTAAACTAGCTCAACTTTTCCCCCAGCTGGTTAATTGTTACCAAAACTAACGTGACATCACCAATCAGCATTCCTTCACAATAACATTTTGTGATTGGCCAGGTTGAAAGTATAATTGACTGATGACTGCTTTGTTATGGGGTGTTTAGTCAAGTGATCAGAGGACCTGAATTCATTGGGCAGCAAAACAGTTGTTTGGGCCAACCCCCCCCCCCCCATAGATTCCGTCATCCAAGGATCTGACTTAACCAACACCGAATGTATCTCGGAGCATAAGCGTAACGCAAGTCCCACAAGAAACATTCGCCAGGCTCTCATTATTTCTAATATGTTTTAAGTAATATCTAAAGTGATCTGGGCAGTTGTGGATTTCCCGACCACCAAAAGGGTTATATTCAGGGGGGGTTTAACCAAATGAGTAATGTTTTGGCAAAATTATAAAAACGGTCAAGGAATTGAGTTCTGAAAGGTATTGCCAAGAAAAGCAGTAAAAAGTCATTCCGTGTGAAAACATTTAAATCCCAAATATATTTAGGATTCTAATCCGGTTCAATATTCCCTCAAATTTTTTATAGAAACCATTAGCTGTTAGTGGAATCCTTCTGGATTTGCACGTCACAGTGGGGTGGCTGAATTACACAGCCCTGTTATTTATTTGCATATTAAATACAATGTCTTTTATTGATATGTGTATATTATACAGGTACAGTGTTAACTGAGGACAGAGAACTTTTCGTTTTATGTCCTTGCTATAAAAAACTTGGCCCATGCAGTGAGATTTTATCTAGCTATCCAGTAAAAAAAAATATCTGATTGGTTTCTGCAATATTCTGCAGGTCTCCTATGGAGAGCACAATCAGATAGAGGGAAAACTTTCGCCATGACAATGATTCATCCTGAACGACCATCACTAGTGGCGAAAAGCTGGTCATAACAAAATCCCCCCCATGTGTGCCCAACCTCACAGCAAAGGGCGAATTTTCCATTCATATTTTGCCATGCCGGAGTATATCAGGTGAGTATTGAGGATGAAACCACCTCTCTCTATAGAAATCTATAGCTGGAACGTAAAGGAAGAACTCTGTTAATTCCCTCCTATCCTCCTAATTCCTAGAAACAGTTACAGGAAGTTCCCCAACAGAGAATTCAATAGATTCAAGGCTCATCACATGTGCGAAAAAAAAAGTATGGCGCCAGGAATCAATACATCCCAGATCTTGGCAGTGGTTCCTATCTGTCATCAGCGTTGATTGCTATGAAATACCCAACGACTCCCAAATCCTGCATACATCGTTTCACTTTCCTTTGTTCCAATAAAATACACACGCGTGTGTATATATATATATTACATTTAAGGCTGCGTGTGTCTTTAAAGAGCGAGGGTTGTAAATTAGATTGCCATCAGATGTGGTGTCACATTATCGCCACATTTATTTATAGGATTATTTTGTAACTGTGGCTTTGCTGCCTGTGAAAATAGACTTATTAACATTCTCGTGTGTTCTCATAATAGGAACATAATATTTAGAACTAGTTAGAACCACATAACACCGCAATCAGAGACACACTAGAGGGAAAGAGAATGCTGTGCATTATTTATAATGCTTGGCTATGGATTTCATAGGGTTACATACAGTTGATATGGGGAATCTATATCTAAAACACTAAGTAGATCCAGGGCTGCAGCGTCCCGCAAATACTGGTCTCACAGGCATGTCCAATAAGAACAAGCATACAAAACTCATGTCTGACGTGTTTCGTGTCCGCAATGGCACTTCATCAGACAACATGGATCTTTTATACATATGATGGGTCACCTGTTAAAAATAGTCTCACCCCTAGGGGGAATGTTAAAGATACAGTACATATTAAAGGGAAAGTTAACCAAAAATAAAAGAAACAATATTCCGCACCCGAAAACGTGATTAAAAACAAAAAACTGATAATATCGGTTTTCTGCACTCTCCTTTAAATGACGCTGAATATATCTAGCCATTTTATATTCAAAGGAATCATCCCCCCTTTATAAAATAAACTGGCAATTCCCTGGGAGGTCGGAGACACCTCCGTTCATATTTTAAAATAGCCACAAAGTGGAGCATCTGACACGTCTACAGATGGGTTCCCCTACCACAGATGGTACTACAGACTGTCAGGAGGAATAGACTGTCAGATGCAAAGAGCTCAGGCAGGAGTTACCAGTAAGAACGGGAGGTAGGAGTAGTGAATTCCTACCTACAGTGAATTAAAGATGCATTTTTTTAAAAACTGTGGAGTGCTCCTTTAAGAGAAATGTTGACCCTATCTCTGCTTTCAGCACATTCACAGTGTGTGATTAATACAGAGAGGAATGTGCGATTCTGTTGCTCGTATTTCAGGAATTTAAGAAAAAAAAGATTTGTCCATTTCGAGGCCACAGGAGATAACAGGATGACCAATGGCGATTGCACAAATATGTACAGAACCCAAACACTCATGGGTGTTAATAGTGGTTTGATTATCACTAACTGCTACACCATGTGGAATGTTATCACCGGAAATATGAAACGGTAATAAAGCTACAAATCACTTGTGTTATAGGCAAAAGAAAGAACAGCAGATAGTTGTCTTATTGTCATAGTTGAGATCATCAAGTTTGTAACAAATGTGGAGCCACGAGGACTTAATTAAAGACTTTTCCCCAACCCCCCTCCCAATGAAAGTTAAAACGCTATGTCCTCACCTAGGGTCTGTCTTACAGCTCCATCACCACTAAGTTATAATAGACGACATCCTCAGTCCCACCTTCTGGCTTGTGTCTGGAACCTGACCACTTCTAATAAGGGCTCATGGGACTAGGTACAGACATGAGGATGCAGTTGGATCATCAAAGAACCCCAATACATGGACAAACTGGTCCGAAAACGTTTGTTGTGTGTGATGGCTGCACCTTGTTTTCTGTACCTACCTTAAGGAAGCCGGGTGGTATAGTCATTTTAAAGCAGTGGTGCAGGAGTTCCAAGGTAAACTAGTGGTAAGGAACCCCGCCTTTTAGGTCCCATGCAGGGAACTTTCATTGACTTTTTTTGTTAAAGGTGGGCGCTTCATAAGTGACCTATGTGGGCGTAATGGTTAACATGTAGCTACCACAATGGATTTCACGCCTCTAAACAACCCTCCCCGAAGACCAGTTCTTCCTTTTCATTGGGGTCAAACCACTGGGCTAGAAGCTATTGAGACACTTGAGGCTGGTGGGTAAATCCTGATCTGGATTATCAAGTATAACCCACAGATAATTTCGTTCTCCCCGCCCCATCCCCTTCATTAAAGGGTAAGCATGAGTATAACATGGGAGTCAACTGATTGCAGTAAATCTTTGTCTGCCTGCTGGTTAGTGCTATACTCACTGGACCTCTCACAGTGGCGTAAACTAGGAATCACTGGGCCCTCCAGCAAAACTACGATGGGGCCCCTATCCGTGCTTCATTCATTGTTTTCTGGAGGAGGCTATATCTGTCATTGGAAAAATAAGTAGATGGGGCCCCCTTGGCTCCTGGGCCCCCCTATTTCATATTTTGCGCCAAATCCCACAAAGGTGCCCGACCCCCAACACCTTCTCTGAGGTCCCAATGAACACAACTTCCTTCTACAATCAGGTCCCACATGTAGACGTTCCCTAGAAAGCGTTGACGTAGCAATTTATTTCTCTATAAAACTCTGCAATTTCACATAAACCTACACAGCTGAATCCATCTCTGTAATATTCTAAACCAGTCAGTCCTGAAGGCTGGGCCATGAGGTTTTCTATCAGAGTACAGATGAAATGTAGAGACACCAGGCCTCCCAGCATTCTTTGGTGATAATAAAGAATCCATGCAGCGCGGCTACAATCAATTATTCCAATTAAGTCTGTTTATGGCATGTCTTTAAAAACAAATCTCATGTTACAAGAGGCAGCTGTTGCAGACGTTTCCCATTGTACCCGGGGGCTAATTCGCCAAGACGCATTTATTGTTTTAAGGCTTTTGTGTGGACTAAGTGCCTGGGTAGTACGAGAGAAAGTTATGTGAGACTTTATTTCAGTAGTGAAGAGGCTCTACCCACTAACTGACTATTTCAGCAGAGGATATAAATCCATTATCAAATGCTGAGTAAACCACTCCTGGGTTTACCTTTAATCAATATAAATCTTTAATCCAATGTCACGTCACCGGTACATTGTAACTCTACCTCCATGGAAGAGTCATATGCCGTCCTTGACAAGGGATAAAGGAATAAAGGAAAAACCCTCAACAAAAAAAGCTATAACAATTATAATAAACAAAATTAATTAACATAACCATGATAAAAAGTAAAAACCCTAAAACTTCAAAAAAAGGAAATCGCAAACCCCACTGGCCCATTTTAGGAACTCAGATTTGACATTTCAGTTTTTTTAGATTCAGGGAGGGGGAGGAACATGGTTTAGGACCGAGAGTATCAATGTTTGGGAAGAAATAGGAGAGGAGCCATGTTTGGGAAGAAATAGGAGAGGAGCCATGTTTGGGAAGAAATAGGAGAGGAGCCATGTTTGGTAAGAAATAGGAGGAGCCCATGTTTGGGAAGAAATAGGAGGGAGCCATGTTTGGGAAGAAATAGGAGAGGAGCCATGTTTGGGAAGAAATAGGAGAGGAGCCATGTTTGGTAAGAAATAGGAGGGAGCCATGTTTGGGAAGAAATAGGAGAGGAGCCATGTTTAGTAAGAAATAGGAGAGGAGCCATGTTTGGGAAGAAATAGGAGGGAGCCACTGGTTGGGAAGAATAGGAGAGGAGCCATGTTTGGGAAGAAATAGGAGAGGAGCCATGTTAGGAAGAAAATAGGAGAGGAGCCATAATGTTTGGGAGAATAGGAGAGGAGCCATTTTGGGAAGGAAATAGGAGGGAGCCATGTTGGGAAGAAATAGGAGGGAGCCATAGTTTAAGTAAGAAAATAGGAGAGGAGCCTGTTTGGAAGAAATAGAAGAGGAGCCATGTTTGGGAAGAAATAGAAGAGGAGCCAGTTTGGTAAGTAATAGAAGAGAGCCTGTTGGTAAAGAAATAGGAGTGGAGCCATGTTTGGGAAGGCAATAGGAGAGGAGCCATGTTTGGGAAGAAATAGGAGAGAGACCATGTTTGTAAGAAAATAGGAGTGAAGCCATGGTTGGGAAGAAATAGGAGAGGAGCCATGTTTGGTAAGAAATAGGAGAGGAGCCAGTGTTGAGGAAGGAAGAAATAGGAGAGGAGCCATGTTAGGAGAAGAAATAGGAGAGGATCCATGTTGGGAAGAAATAGGAGAGGAGCCATGTTTGGGAAGAACTAGGAGAGGAGCCATGTTGGTAAGAAAGTAGGAGAGGAGCCATTAGGAAGAAATAGGAGAGGATCCATGTTTGGGAAGAAGAAATAAGAAATAGGAGAGGAGCCATGTTGGGAAGAAGATAGGAGAGGAGCCATGTTTGGGAAGAAATAGGCGAGGAGCCAGTTTAGGAAGAAATAGGAGAGGATCCATGTTTGGGAAGAAATAGGAGAGGAGCAGTGGAAGATTAGAGAAGATAAGAAAGAGAAATAGAGAGGAGCCATGTTAGGAAGGAATAGGAGAGGAGCGCGGAAGAAAAGATAGGAGCCATGTTGGTAAGAAAGGAGAGGAGCCATGTTTGGGAAGAAATAGGAGAGAGAGCATGTTTGGGAAGAAATAGGAGAGGAGCCATGTTTGGGGAAGAAATAGGAGAGGAGCCATGTTTGGAAGAAATAGGAGGAGCCATGTTTGGGAAAGAGAAATAGGAGAGGAGCATGTTTAGGAAGAAAGAGAGCGAGGGAGGCCATGTTGAGAAATAGGAACGATATTGGGAAGAAAGAGAGACATGTAGGAAGAAATAGGAGAGGAGCCATGTTTGGGGAAGAAATAGAGAGGAGCCATGTTTGGGGAAAGAAATAGGATAGGAGGGGCCATGTTTAGAGAAGAAATAGGAGAGGAGCCAGTTTGGGAAGAAATAGGAGAGGAGATGTTGGTAGAATAGGAGAGGAGCCTTGGAGAAAGGAGGGCATGTTTTGAAGAAATAGGAGAGGGATGCCAGGTTTGGGAAAATGGAGAGGAGCCATGTTTGGAAGGAAGAAGAGAATTCGGGGAGAAGGAGAGGACGCCATGTTTGGGAAGAAAATAGGAGAGGAGCCAAGTTTGGGGAAAAGAAATAGGAGAGGAGCCATGTTGAAGTAGGGACGGATATTGGGAGAATAGGAGAGAGGAGCCCATGTTGGGAAGAATGAGGAAGCAATGGGAGCAGAGCCACGGAAAGATCAGGAGAGGAGCCATGTTGTGGGAAGAAATAGAGAGGAGGAGCCAGTTTGGGAAGAAATAGGAGAGGCGAGCCATGTTCGGAAGAAAGCAGAAGATGGGAGAAGCGGAGCCATGTTTGGGAAGAGAGAAATAGGAGGAGAGCCATGTTAGGAAGAAATAGGAGGGAGCAGTGGCGTATCTACGTATTTAAAACATTGTGGCACGTGCCCCGGATGTTTGCAAAAGTGCCCGAAGTGTTTTATGACTTGTGCGACCCAGTTCCGGAACTCCCGGCGACGACTCCGCACGGCGCGAGTGATGTCAGCCCATGCCGGCGCGTGACGTCACGGAATGCCGTGCGCGATGACGTACGCCGAGTCTGCGAAGGCGCAGAACATAACAGACGGTTGCGCTCCGGCCTTCTCTACTAGAAGTAGATACAGAGTTAGAATAGCAGTAGATTAGTAAGCAGTGTAAGTAGACTAGTAGAGAGTTAAATCAGAGTTAATAGGAGATATAGATAGATAGTAGACAGATATAGAAGATAGATAGCGAGGAGATAGAACTGTATAGATGAGATAGATAGCAGAGTTAGATAGCGGTTTAGTGAATGATTAGAAGGTAGTAGATAGATAGCGGTTAGTATTAATAATGATAGATAGCGATTAGATACAGATAGTATAAGATGATTACAGTAGATAATGTAGGGAGATGGTTAGTGATAGATATAGATAGATAGCGTTAATAAAGATAGATACGCAGTAAGAATAATGTGTATAGATAGATTAATGGATGATAGATAGATAGATAGTAGATAGATAGATAATAATGATGAGATAGAGAGGATTAGATAGCAGAGTTTACGATAAGATAGTAGAAGATAGATAGATAGATAGATAGATAGAAGCAGTAGCTAGATTAAGGTAGATGATAGGTCAGATAGATAGATAGACTAGATCAGATAGATAGATAGATAGATAGTAGTAGATAGAGAGTTAGATAGTAGATAGATAGATAGATAGATAGCAGAAGGATAGAAGATAGATAGGATACAGGAGTTAAGAGTAGATAGATAGAGAGAGGAGATAGAGTAAGATTAGATAGATAGAACTAGATAGATTAGGATAGTCAGTAATAGTTAGATAGATCAGATAGATAGATAGATAGATAGTAGATAGATAGCCAGAGCGAAGATGGTAGATAGTAGTAGAGTTAGAGATACGATGGATAGAGACGATAGAAGACTAGATAGAGATCAGATTAGATAGCAAGTATAGATAGACATAGTAGTATAGATAGATAGATAGATAGATAGATAGATAGATAGTAGCAGATAGAAGATAGATGAGATAGATAAGGATAGAGAGAATAGATAGAGAGGTTAGATAGATAATAGATAGAGTAGATTAGATAGATAGATAGAGAGTAGAGAGTAGTAGGAAGATAGATGAGATAGATACAGAGTAGATATAGATAGATAGAGGTAGATAGATGGATAAGAGTAGAAGTAGATCGCAATAAGTAGTAGTAGAGTAGTAGTAGATAGATAAGAGTTAGAATAGCGAAGGTGTCACGATGCAGAAGATGTAGTAGTAGATAGGATATAGATAGATAGAGTAGATAGTTGATAGATAGATGCAGAGTTAGAAGTAGATAGATAGATAGATAGAGAGCTATAGATAGATAGATAGATAGATAGATAGTAGAGTTAGATAGATAGATAGATAGCAGGTTAGATAGATGTGATAGGATAGATAGCAGAGTGAGTACGATAGATAGATCTAGATAGATCAGAGTAGTGTAGATATAGATAGATAGATAGACGTAGAAGTAGATAGATCAGATTAGATAGATAGGCAGAGTTAGATAGATAGAGATAGATAGTAGCCAGAGTTAGATGAGGATGATCGATAAGATTAGCAGCGTATGAGATAGATAGAGTAGATACGATAGATAGCAGAGTTAGATGCATAGATAGCAGATAGTTAGTAGATAGACGGCTGATGATGCAGAGTTAATAGATAGATCCGAGTTAGATAGCAGATGATTAGATGCTAGATAGATAGCAAGATGATGGATAGAAGATAGCCAGAGTGTAGCATTAGTATAGATAGATAGATAGAGTTAGATAGATAGATAGCAGGTAGAAGATAAGATAGCTAGAGAGTTGATAGATAGATAAAGATAGATTAGACAGGGTAGATTAACGAGTTTAGATACAGATTAGATAGATAGAGTAGATAGATAGATAGATAGCAGAGTATAAGATAGATAGATAGACGAGTTAGATCAGATAGGATAGCAGAGTTGATAGATAGATAATGCAGAGTTTAAGATGATAGATAGCAAGTATGATAGTAGAGAGTAGATAGCTAGAGTAGGCAGAGTAGTGATAGATAGATTAGAGATAGATAGAAGGTTACTGATAGTAGATAGCAGAGTTAGATAGATAGAGCAGCAGAGCAGTTAGAGAGAGAAGACGAGTTTAGCGTGTAGAGAGTTAGAATAGTAGCAGAGTTAGATAGGATAGTGATAGCCAGAGAGTTGAGAAGCAGGAGAAGAAGACTTAGATAGCGATTAGATAGATAGGATGGGAGAGGGACTAGATAGAGATGATAGATAGATTAGGATTGTAGATAGATAGATATGATAGATAGCAGAGATGTAGTCTAATAGATACAGCAGAGATAGTAGGATAGAGATTAGAAGACAGGATTAGATAGAGACATAGATGCAGAGTTAGATAGTAGATAGCAGAAGCGAGAGGAGGGACAGAAGATAGATAGCAGAGTTATATAGATAGATAGCATTGAGTTAGGTAGATAGATAGATAGATAGCAGAGTTAGATGATACATAGATGCAGAGTTTAGATAGATAACGATAGCGAGAGAGAGAGAGGACAGCGAGAAACGAGATATAGATAGATAGCAGAGTTGTAGATAAATAGTACGAGGTAATAGATCAGAGTTAGCAGCAGCAAGATAGATAGATCGCTGAGTTATATAGCTAGATAGCAGAGTTAGATAGATAGTGGATAGATAGCAGAGCTAGATAGGATACATAGGATAGCAGAGTTGATAGATAGATAGCAGAGAGGAGAGAGGAGGAAAGGATAGATAGATAGCAGAGTTATTATAGATTAGATAGCAGAGTTTAGATAGATAGCATAGATAAGATAGAAGAGTTAGATAGATACATAGATAGCCAGAGTTAGATAATAGATAGCAGAGGTAGTAGATAGCAGAGTAGATAGATAGCAGAGTCGATAGATAGATAGTAGCAGTAGTTTAGATTTAGATTTAGGATTAGATTTAGATTAGAGAGATCGCAGAGTTAGATAGATAGATAGATAGAAGATAGCAGAGTTAGATAGATAGTCCATAGCAGAGTAGATAGATACATAGCTCGCGAGTTAGATAGATAGATAGCAGAGAGAGAGAGGGACAGATTAGATAGATAGCAGAGTTAGATAGATAGATAGCAGAGTAGTAATAGAATAGATAGATAGCAGAGTTAGATAGAAAGATAACAGAGAGAGAGAGGGCAGATAGATAGGGGCAGTAGGTCCATGTAAAAGGTACAAGAAGGTCTCCTGGCCAAAGTATGGCCAAGCGGACGGACTACAACTGAAAACACAACAGTATTAGTAAGTTTAAAATGTAACAGAGTGCTACAGTATATAATGATATTGACCAGTTTACTGTGCCTTTGTGTCATTAATTTGTGTCTCTAATCAAAATTCTCTATCTTCTTGTTTGTTATTTCACTGTCACTTCTGTCTGTTTATCACTATCGGCATGTGTGTATATGTGGTTTTGTGGGTATCTATATGTCTGTCTGTGTCTTTTTGCCATCTCATAAGTACTTAGGGGTGTGTCCTTAATGGGGGCGGAGAAGAGAAAGGGTTGTTGGCCCTTAAAAATTTTACATGGGAGTGCCCACGGAGGGCCACTGATCTTCTTAGACCCTAGATACGCCCCTGGAGAGGAGCCAATGTTTAGGAAAGAAATAGAAGAGGAAGGCATGTTTGGGAAGAAATAGGAGAGGAGCCATGTTTGGGAAGAAATAGGAGAGGAGCCATGTTTACGCAGAAATAAGGAGCGGACCATGTGGGAAGTAATAGAAGAGGAGCCATGTTGGGAAGAAATAGGAGGTGGAGCCATGTTGGGAAGAGAAGAAATAGGACGAGGGAGCCAGTTTAGTAAGAAATAGGAGTGAAGCCATGTTTGGAAGAAATAGGAGAGGAAGCCATGTGGGAAAGAAATAGAAGGAGGAGCCATGTTGGAAGAAATAGGAGAGGAGCCATGCTTGGTAAATAATAGACGAGGAGCCATGTTTGGGAAGAAATAGGAGCGGAGCCAGGTTGGGAAGAAGAAATAGGAGTGGAGGCCCATGTGTGGGAAGAAATAGGAGAGGAGCCATGTTGGGAAGAAATAGGAGTGGAGCCATGTTTGGGGAAGAAAGAAATAGGAAGGATAAAATGAAGCCTGCTTTGGTAAATAATTAGAAGAGGAGCCGGTGTGGTAAGAAATTAGTTGAGAGGAGCCAGTTGTTGGGAAGAAATAGGAGAGGAGCCATGTTTGGGAAGAAATAGGAGGGAGCCATCGTTTGGAAGAAATAGGAGAGGAGCCATGTTTGGGAAGAAATAGGAGAGGAGCCATGTTGGGAAGAAATAGGAAGAGGAGCCATGGTGGGGAAGAAGAAATAGGAGAGGAGGCCATGTTGGGAAGAGAAATAGGAGAGGGCCATGTTTGGTAAGAAAGAAAAGGAGAGGAGGCCATGTTTGGGAAGAGAAGAAAGAAATCGGGAGGAGCCATGTTTGGGAAGAAATAGGAGAGTAGCCATGTTGGGAAAATAGGAGAGGAAGCCATGTTTGGAAGAAAGAAGGAAATAGGAAGGAGACATGTTTGGAAGAGAATAGGAGAGGAGAGGAGCCATGGTTGGGAGAAGAAAGAGGAGAGGAGCCATGTTGGGAAGAAAGAATAGGAGCCATGTTGGGAAGAAAAGGAGAAGGAAAATAGAGAGGAGCCCATGTTGGAAGAAATAGGAGAGGAGCAATGTTTGGGAAAGAAATAGGAGAGGAGCCAATGTTTGGGGGAAAGAAATAGGAGAGGGCCATGTTTGGTAAGAAAAGGAGAGGAGACATGTTTGGGAAGAAATAGGAGAGGAGCATGTTTGGGAAGAAATAGGAGAGGAGCCAATGTTGGGGAAAGAAACAATAGGAGAGAGCCGGTTGGGAAGAATAGGAGAGGATAATGTTTGGGAAGAAATAGGAGAGGAAGCCAGGTTTGGGAAGAGAAATAGGAGGGGAAGCCATGTTGGTAAGAAATAGGAGAGGAGCATGTGTGGGAAGAATCGGAGAGGAGCCCTGTTGGTAAAAAATAGGAGAGGAGCCAGTTTGGTAAGATAAGAAAATAGGAGAGGAGCAATGGTTTGGATAAGGAAAATAGGAGAGGGGCCATGTTGGTAAGAAATAGGAGAGGAGCCATCAAGAGGAAGCCATGTTTGGGAAGAAAAATAGGAGAAGGAGCAATGTTTGGTAAGAAATAGGAGAGGAGCCATGTTGGGAAAGAAATAGGAGCAGGAGCCATGCTTGTAAGAATAGAAATAGGGAGAAGGGCCATGTTTGGAAGAAAGAAATAGGAGAGGAGCCATGTTTGGTAAGAAATAGGAGAGGAGCCAGGCTTGGTAAGAAATAGGAGAGGAGCCATGCTTGGTAAGAAATAGGAGAGGAGCCATGTTTGGGAAGATGGAGAGGAAGCCATGTTTGGGAGAAATGAGAGGAGCCATGTTTGGAAGAAATAGGAGAGGAGCCATGTTTGGGAAGAATAATAGGAGAGGAGCCAGGTTTGGGAAGGAAATAGGAGAGGTGCAATGTTGGGAAGAGAATAGGAGAGGAGGCATGTTGGGAAAGAATTAGGAGCGGAGGCCATATGTTTGGGGAAGAAATAGGAGAGGCGCCAGTGTGGGAAAGAGAAATAGGAGAGAGACATGTTTGGGAAAGAAAATAGGAGAGGAGCCATGCTTTGGAAGACATAGGAGGGGGGGGGGGGGGGGGGTGGGGGGGGGGGGGGGGGGGGGGGGGAGGGGGGGGGGGGGGGGGGTGGGGGGGGGGGGGGGGTGGGGGGGGGGGGGGGGGGGGGGGGGGGGGGCGGGGGGGGGGGGGGGGGGGGGGGGGGGGTGGGGGGGGGGGGGGGGGGGGGGAGGGCGGGGGGTGGAGGTGCCATGTGTGGGAAGAAATAGGAGGGAGCCATGTTGGGGAAGAAATAGGAGAGGAGCCCATGTTGGGAAGAAATAGGAGAGGTGCCATGGTTGGAAGACCTAGGAGAGGAGCCATGTGTGGGAAGAAATAGGAGAGGTGCCAGGTTGGGAAGAATAGGAGAGGATGCCAGTTTGGGAAGAAATAGGAGAGGAGCCATGTTTGGGAAGAAATAGGAGAGGTGCCATGTTTGGGAAGAAATAGGAGAGGAGTCATTGTGTGGGAAGAAATAGGAGAGGAGCCATGTTTGGGAAGAAAATAGGAGAGGAGCCATGACTTGGTAGAAAAATAGGAGAGGAGCTGTTTGGAAGGAAAATGGAGAGGGAAGCATGTTTGGAAGAAATAGGAGAGGGCCATGTTTGGGACGAACCTGTGGTGTGAAGAAAATCTATTCTGGGACGTGTGATAATATTCATCCAGGTCATGGTATATCTGTGGTATTCAGTTAGATCTACTGGACTGGTTCTCATTCATCCAGGTCATGGTATATCTGTGGTATTACTGAACACACTTCATCATGGTTGGGACTGAACACACTTCATCATAGTTGGGACTGAACACACTTCATCATGGTTGGGACTGAACACACTTCTCATGTTTGGGACTGAACACACTTCATCATGTTGGGACTGAACACAACTTCATCATTGTTGGGACGAACACACTTCATCATGGTTGGGACTGAAACACACTTCATCATGGTTGGACACTGTACACACTTCATCATAGTTGGGACTGAACAACACTTCAATCATGGTTGGGACTGAACACACTTCATCATAGTTGGGGGGACTTGAACACACCTTCATCATGGTTGGGACTGAACACCTTCATCATGGTTGGACGAAACACCTTCATCATGGTTGGGACTGAACACACTTCATCATAGTTGGGACTGAACACACTTCATCATGGTTGGGACTGAACACACTTCATCATAGTTGGGACTGACACACTTACTCATGGTTGGCGAACACCCTTCATCTGGTTGGGACTGAACCAACCTTCATCATAGTTTGGGACTGAACACACTTCATCATGTTGGGACAACACACTTCATCATGGTGTTGGACTGAACACACTTCATCATAGTTGGGACTGAACACACTTCATCATGGGTTGGGACTGAACACAC
This sequence comes from Hymenochirus boettgeri, assembly GCA_019447015.1. Classification (NCBI taxonomy): domain Eukaryota; kingdom Metazoa; phylum Chordata; class Amphibia; order Anura; family Pipidae; genus Hymenochirus; species Hymenochirus boettgeri. Next base: position 398,601,613 of record CM033469.1, on the reverse strand, counting down.
TTCATCATGGTTGGGACTGAAAACACTTCATCATGTTGGGACTGAACACACTTCATCATAGTTGGGACTGAAACACACTTCATCATGGTGGGACTGAACACACTTCATCCATGGTTGGGACTGACACACGTTCATATGTTGGGACTGACACACTCTCATTTGGGACTAACACACTTCTCATAGTTTGGGACTGAACACACTTCATCATGTTGGGACTGAACACACGTCATCATGGTTGGGACTGAACCACTTCATCATAGTTGGGGGACTGAACACACTTCATCATAGTTGGGACTGAACACACTTCATCATAGTTGGGACTGAAACACACTTCATCATGGTTGGACTGTACACACTTCCATAGTGGGACTGACAACATTCATATGGTTGGGACTGAACACACTTCATCATGTTGGGACTGAACACACTTCATCATTTGGGACTGAACACACTTCATCATGGTTGGGACTGAACACACTTCATCATGTTGGGGACTGAACACACTTCATCATGGTTGGGACTGAACCACTCACTTCATCATAGTTGGGACTGAACACACTTATCATGGTTTGGACTGAACACCTTCATCATGGTTGGGACTGAACACACTTCATATGGTTGGGACTGAACACACTTCATCATGGTTGGGACTGAACACACTTTCAAGTGGTTGGGATGAACACACTTCATCATGGTTGGGACTGAACACACTTCATCATGGTTGGGACTGAACCACTTCATTCATGTTGGGACTGAACACACTTCATCAATGGTTGGACTGAACACACTTCACTCAATAGTTGGACTGAACACACTTTATCATGGTTGACTGAACACACTTCATCATAGTTGGGACTGAACACACTTCAGGTTGGGACTGAACACACTTCATCATGGTTGGGACTGACCACGCTTCATCACGGTTGGGACTGACACACTTCATCATGTTGGACTGAACACACTTCATCAGTTGGGACTGAACACACTTCATGGTTGGGACTGAACAGCACTTCAATCATGTTGGGACTGAACACACTTTCATGTTGTTGGGACTGACACCACTTCATCATGGTTGGGACTGAACCACACTTCATCACGGTTGGGACTGTACACCACAGTTGCTAATTCATAGGTTTGGGGACATATGGTGAACACACTTCATCATGGTTGGGACTGAACACTTCATCATGGTTGGGACTGAACACACTTCATCATGGTTGGGACTGAACACACTTCGTCATAGTTGGGACTGAACACACTTCGTCATGGTTGGGACTGAACACACTTCATCATGGTTGGGACTGAACACACTTCATCATGGTTGGGACTGAACACACTTCGTCATGGTTGGGACTGAACACACTTCATCATGGTTGGGACTGAACACACTTCATCATAGTTGGGACTTGAACACACTTATCATGGTTGGAACGAACACCCTTTGTTTACAACACCCTTCATCATAGTTGGGACTGACACACTTACCATCATGGTTGGACCGAACACCCTTCATCATGGTTGGGACTGAACACAACTTTCATCATGTTTGGGACTGAACACACTTCATCATGTTGGGACAACACCTTCATCATGGTGTGGACTGAACACACTTCATCATGTTGGGACTGAACACACTTCATCATGGGTTGGGACTGAACACACTTCATCATGGTTGGGACTGAAAACACTTCATCATGTTGGGACTGAACACACTATCATCATAGTTGGGACTGAAACACACTTCATCATGGTTGGGACTGAACACACTGTCATCATGGTTGGGACTGACACACTTCATATGTTGGGACTGACACACTCTCATATGGGACTAACACACTTCTCATGTTGGGACTGAACACACTCTCATGTTGGGACTGAACACACTCATCATGTTGGGACTGAACCACTTCATCATAGTTGGGGGACTGAACCCACTTCATCATAGTTGGGACTGAACACACTTCATCATGTTGGGACTGAACACACTTCATCATGGTTGGGACTGACACACTTCTCATAGTTGGGACTGTACAACACTTCATCATGGTTGGGACTGAACACACTTCATCATGTTGGGACTGAACACACTTCATCATAGTTGGGACTGAACACCTTCATCATGGTTGGGACTGAACACACTTCATCATAGTTGGGACTGAACACACTTCATCATGGTTGGGACTGAACACACTTCATCATAGTTGGGACTGAACACACTTCATCATGGTTGGGACTGAACACACTTCATCATGGTTGGGACTGAACACACTTCATCATGGTTGGGACTGAACACACTTCATCATGGTTGGGACTGAACACACTTCATCATGGTTGGGATGAACACACTTCATCATGGTTGGGACTGAACACACTTTCACATCATGGTTGGGACTGAACCCACTTCATCATGTTGGGACTGAACACACTTCATGGTTGGACTGAACACACTTCACTCAATAGTTGGAACTGAACACACTTTATCATGGTTGACTGAACACACTCATCATAGTTGGGACTGAACACACTTCATGGTTGGGACTGAACACACTTCATCATGGTTGGGACTGAACACGCTTCATCACGGTTGGGACTGTACACACTTCATCATAGTTGGGACTGAACACACTTCATCATAGTTGGGACTGAACACACTTCATGGTTGGGACTGAACACACTTCATCATAGTTGGGACTGAACACACTTCATGGTTGGGACTGAACACACTTCATCATGGTTGGGACTGAACACGCTTCATCACGGTTGGGACTGTACACACTTCATCATGGTTGGGACTGAACACACTTCATCATGGTTGGGACTGAACACACTTCATCAGGGTTGGGACTGAACACACTTCATCAGGGTTGGGACTGAACACGCTTCATCACGGTTGGGACTGAACACGCTTCATCACGGTTGGGGCTGAACACACTTCATCAGGGTTGGGACTGAACACACTTCATCATGGTTGGGACTGAACAGACTTCATCAGGGTTGGGACTGAACACAGGGGGCTTACAGACACTGTCTGGGGGGCTGGGTTGAACCTATTTTATGAGTTGCTGGGCCGTGGGCTATAGTGTGGGAATAGAGAATGATGGGAACAGTGTAGTCAGTAGTGATGGACTCAAACCCAAATTCGAGATTTTGTGAGTTTGTACGAACTTTCGGACTTTTCGAACTCGCAGACTTATTTTGGCTAATTATTGAAAATTCTCGGGTTATCGAACTTTCAAATTGATAACCCTCGAGTGTCGGTTGGTAACACTTGAATACGGCAATAACCCTCAAATGTATTATTAATTATTAAACCCTGAATAGTTTCTCTGAATTGAGGACAAGGCAATAGGAAATTATCATAAGAAGAAAAGCATTGTCCTTTAAAGTACAACTACAATATGCACTGTGTATAAATAATGTGTGGGGTAAAATATAATTGTGAAGGGGTCTGTGTGCCTTTAACATTTAAAGGGCAAGTACAGCCTAAAATTTATTTTTCATAGAAATGAACACGGAACCCCCCCCCACCCCCCCCACACTTCAGGATGACATCTTTGGCAAACCTGGGTTTGGGGTGGTGATGTACATTTCTATAAAAAGTGTACTTTAGGCTGGACATGCCCTTTAATAACAGTAAAGGGGGTCTGTGTGCTTTTAACGTTTAATAAAGGTTTCCTGCCTGTAAGAGATATGGAACATGCTTTACATTCCGTCTCCTCTATCTTTCCCATTGTCACTTTCTAGTCCAGTTGAGATTTTATAGGAAGATTCACTTGATAACCAGACGCCAAACAGTCCCATAGGAATCTCCCCCTGTAAATCTCAGCAGATCCTGGTCATATTCGGCACAAGGTGTTTTATTTCTCTTGGCTGACGCTTTATTGCCAATACGATTTATCCCGCTAAGTAAAGCTGAACCTTTTAAGGCTATAAATTCCGTCCACGACTATCGAACCTCTTTATGGGATTTTGGCAGTCGGGACGTCCACATCCTAATGATTTTTCCTTTGCAATGAGCAGTAAGTGAGTCTTTTTACTGCTCCCTGGAGATGAAAGCTCTAAGCCCTTAACAAATTCTCCTTATTCCTTATTTTGACAAAAAATATTCTCTGTTTCTTTTAATGAGTAAAATATCAAATAATATCCTGGTGCATGATGATTGATTGAGTTGTTACCTCCTATGGCGACTCTCTGCTTGGGAGCTGGTTCCACTGTGTTCTGCATGGGGGGAGATATTGTGGGGGGCTTGGCAGTTGCAGATTTAGCAGATATTATTCTTGGTAATAGGCCGATGTATAGAGAGTGTACCGCATGAAACTCGGATGTTATTGTTTTACCTACAACCTTAAAGTCCTTTCCTTATATTAATAAGCCAGTTACAGAGGTTTATGTAAATGTGTATCATTTGTAGACAGGTACGGGCTTCCCAAAACAACATGTCCTAGACCTGGCATAGCTATAGTGCGTATCGAGACTTTTTTAAATAGCAATTCCATCAGGCTAAATGGGATTTCTGTCATTTGTCATAGTGCCCTATGTTGTCTGGCCATCTATGTTCTAACCTAATTCCTAACCCTTGGGCTGGTCGGCCATTTTGAACTAAAAGGAAATCTCTTTAAAGGGACACAGCAAGTGCCCATAGGCAGTCATTGCCAATGTACCAGGAAGGCTCCTTGTAATAGTGTCATGATAACTGTACTTCCGCTCAAACGCATGTACTCCTGGGCACGCCAAAATGATCATTTCAGGGCTTATTTTCAGAATCAGTTCTTCAGCTTAGTAAACATATTTAGTATTTCCTTGTTCTTATTATTGCCAAGACGTTTTCATTAGCCAATAACAACAACTCAGACGTGACGTTTTATTGAAACCAGACATGCTGCTAAATTTATCCCAATGTATCCTTGCCGAAACATTGTCATCCCGTTAAACAGATAATGTACAGATCCACCAAGCCTCTAGATATTCCCACTTAATTAAGATCCTTCCTTCTCCTAAGCCTGTCTTTAAAAGAGAAAAGAAACAAAAATAGTTTTACGTAATTAAAATGTGAGATGGGAACCACTTTAATATAAAATATATGGAATTAGGTCATTGACGATCAGAGCAGACGGCATCATAGAGTCTAATGCAATTAGAGGCGCAAAAGATTGTGCTATTAATTGACAGAAACCAATCAAAGTCACTGCAGTGAGAAAAGATCTGATTGGTTTCTGCAGTTAAACAAACATTATAAAATTCTGGTCACAGTGATACATTAACTGCTGGGTTAATAATTATCCTTTGCTGTTAGGTGAGAAGTTCTAATCCCAAAATAAAGTGTAAGAAATATCCTTTGGATCCATGAATTACTGTGCTTGTTTTTCACGTTGACGGATTAGGGAATTTTCCATAAAAATCTGAGATTAATTGACAGCTAAACGCAGAGAGGCGATAGTTACGTTATAGGAGATTACAAGGTATTGACACGTCTTGTAGATTTACCCTTTGAGCAAATTCTAAATATTTAACAGATCCTCCCTGATTCATTATCTTTGACTTTCTTTTTCCAAATATAATTCCCTGACCTCTGTACAAAATTATAGGACACTGGGCTTTTATAATATAATAATTAGAGGTTTTGTATTTAAATATTCACAACGGTTTTAAACATATTCAATGAGAATTTTAAGGGCATGTCTACCCTTAAAACAAAAAACTAATATATTCAGCACATTATTAGATGTATTACTAACCAGATGTTTAAGGGTGATTACATTCTGGCAGAGTAACCTCCCTCCATGCAGTCAATCAAGGCAGTAACTGCTGACATCACAACCAATAAATGACTGCTGTTTCACCCGCTTCCTCTTCTGTACATGCTTAATTAAGCTTATTAAAAGCTCATTGAGCAGAAGGAGGAGGCAGATACCTTTGCCAGAAAGGAATAGAAAGAACATCATTAAATATATTACAAATCCATGTAATAAACTGGTAAAAATAGCAGCAGGGGTGTCAGGCAGATAACTAACTTACAGGGTTATTCAATAAAAGTTCTTATCATTTAAAATGGTGCTAATTTTGCCCCAACTAATCAGATGTTAGCTTTCAAATGTTAAATAAGATATGATTGGTTGGGGCAAAATAAGCACCATTTTAAATGATAAGAACTTTTATTGAATCTCCCTGTAAGTCTTTTGTTGTAAGTGTGGACATGTCCTTTATTATAAATTATTATTATTATTTCCATTCTGAGAGATCCATGTCCACCAATACTTTGCATCGTCTTAATCTATAAATAAATATGTGTAAGTAGGATTTACTCTGAGGTGTGTGTTGCTGCATGCCTTCAGTACAATACTTGTTTTGCTGAGGCTCTGACTACTGACCTAATTATTTTCCAACATACCAACTGTCAAAACTGCATACAGCACACCAACTGTCAAACCATTCCAGCTACAGCAAAACTGCTTACAGAAGAATAGTTTATGACAGTAAGGTACTTACTTGTCAGCTGAAATGCAAGGTGCTTCATAATGAATATCTAAAGAAATAGGGGGCAGATCAACAACAAAATGGTACAGGGATGAATAATAGTTTACATTAATGGGCAATTTAAAAAAAAAAACATTTTCCCCAGTGTACATACCCTTAAGCAGTATGTAAAACTAAGTTATGAAGATGGATATGCCCTTTGAACTATTGCTTGGCAATTGAATTCAATATTTATCCTTTGAATTATGCCAATTTATCACAGTTTTAAGGAAAGGCTGGGTGCTGCAGACAGTTCAACTTAAAGGGCATTGGAAGAGGGAAATTCCCAGTGCTGCTTCATAATGATTACTGAACATGCTTGCCCTCATAGAAAGGCTGGATGGAAGGAGGGGAGAATAAGCCCGAGCAAATCAAGTACTGGGTTGAATGCATGCAGCAACACACAAACCTCAGAGTAAGGGCTACTTACATGCAGTAATTTAATGATTACGATAAGTTGTTTTTTTCATTATAGTTGCCCTTTAAAGGACATGTCCACCTCCTACATAAAAATGTATACTTACTGTACCTTCCTAACCTCTGAAAACCCAAGACTGCAGTAGTTACTTATCTTCCAAGTTAGACGCCTCCTCTTAAAGCTGTTCAAGCTCTTTATGAGCTCTCACATGCACAGAGGAGGCGCGCAAGTCACAAGCAGTCAGTCATTGGCCATGGCATAATCTGATACGGCCATGATTGATTGCTGTGATGGAAAATGGTGAAGAGGACAGCAAACTCCTTATTCAGGAACTTGGGTAGGTAAGTAACTATTGTAGTCCTGGGGTTTTCGGGGGTGGGGAAGGTGTTATTTTTATGTGGTGTGTGACATGCACTTTTACACCCGTTATCACCTGTAACTTGGAAAACACAAATAAAACTAACCCATTAATACTTACCTGTAGTGTAATCGTTTTTAACACCGGGACATCAAACTGGCAGCTTTACATATTTTAACAGGCTCCAACAATATTGCTTGTCAGCCATTGGCTGCTGTGACTGACCCATGGGCCAATAACGTATGTATCTAAAGGATGAAAATGGACCGTACTTCCCTTGAAAACAAACTTCACAGATAGACAGAGGCTTGGTCATCTGCCATGATTCAGGGACACGACCCTTGTATCTGCTGAACCACTGGGCAGATGGATCTCTCCATGGCATAAATAGAAAACATATCCAATAATGCAAAGAAGCATAAAGTAATATCCCCAGAGGCTCACGGCCAAGGAAGCCCCAATGGCATCTATAACTGGTCCTATCACCAGGGTACCCAAGTTTAGTTACAATTCGCACTGGTAGCTCCCCGTTTGGTAGCAGAAAACCCTGTAAATTCAGTTGACCCTCCATCAACAAACTCTAACGTTCCTATTTGTTCAAGTCTAAGAGATATGACCTTGTAGATAGCAGGGCCCCATGGGAAAAATTCATCAAATTCAGATTTATAACTAAAATACAGTCAAGTGATAGGAAACAGTTCTTTACACAGATCCTGTTTCTTGTGTAGGACCCTTCCTCACCAAACAAAGGAGCAGACGCTCAGATAAGAAATTGGAGCAATTAATATGCAATAAATATGAGCTATGAGGGTTTCATAGTAACGGCTCTCTCAGGCTTTATCCAATGCGCTCAGAGACGTCTCAGTCTGGGTCAGCAATGTGAAAGGCGTTTAGAGAAATGGCGAATCCAAATACGGATCTGGAATGGGAATAACCACATGCACATATCTGTAACATAATCCCGGCCTGTGGAATTTCTTCAGATAAAATTATTTCTGGTTTAATGGTTGTGTTGTTCAAAACTTACTGGATACCATAGATCCGAGTAAATACCTTCCTTTCTGTTCTTGCTTTGATAGCCGGTTATAATTTCCTCCTGAGAACAGGAAGTGGGTAGCGCTCAGCTCAGACGAGCAGGAAGTAGTTCAGATAGCAATGGCTCAAATCCTGTCTGTCTGTTGCACTGGATTTCTGGTTGCCCAAATGGAAACTAGAAAAAATTCTTAAAGTAAGGTTTAACTTGCAAAAAAGGATCTAGTCTTTATAAAGGACAGGTAAAGCATTTTAAAATTGCATTTCTCGACTACATTCTAGAAAGAACATAGAGTGTAGTGCTGGTGTAACCCCGCCTTCTGCCCCCGTCCCAGACAGTTATACAAAATGCTTCAACTCTTTTGTCTTTATATATAAATCAGCACTAATTAAGGGCAAAATGGTATGGATATAAATATTGATATAAAACCCCATTCAGGGAATCATTCTGCTAAACTAACTTAAAGGGCAAGTCCAGACCCAAAATGAAAACTTACATACAGGTAAATCACCCCCCAAAACCCTAAACAGTAATAGTTTGAAATCTGAAATATACAAGTCTAACCTGAAATCCTGCACAATGTCCTGTTTCCCCTGTTTCTGCTTCCTGGTTCTTCCAGTTAGCAACTGTCAGTTATGGATTTGACAGTTGACATCACAGCCAATGACTGAATGTTAATCCCCTGTCTGCCCCTTCTGAGCATGCCCAGGCTCAGTACAGGCTCAGTACAGGTTTCTAAAATGCTCAGTTTCCACAAGGCATCCAGAAGCATAGCAGGCATACAGTAATGAATTCATAGGACAAACTATGACATATCAACATATTTTAAAGAGGCCATTCTTTCTAAAAGATGTTCTTATGAGGGTGGGTGGAGTTGTCCTTTAAAGAAAATCTGGAGGCTAAATCACATTTTTATCTGATCTTATAACAAAGATCAGGAAACGAAATATAGTTTTAAATCTGTAATTCATTTGCATAAATCCTCAATTCAAGACCAGAAAGTGAATGGTATGTTTCATGTAGTTTCATGTTTCAGATGCTACTAAAGGGTCTATGTACCGAAAGCCGCAAACGCCTTTTTCCGTCTAAAAGTCGCGTTAACTCATGTACCAAGTATTAATGTGACTTTAAGACATAACTAGCGGCGGTTGTGGTGGTATGAAAACCTGTGTTGCACAACCACTTCAAGATTTATACCAAACCGATAACAACTCTTTAAGAAACTTTAACGCCAGCAGATAATTGGCGTTAAAGTCTCCGAATGGGAAAACCCCATTCGCTATGTACTGAGAGCTTCTATCGGTTTGGTGCATTCCCTAGAGAAGGCAATAGAGAGTGATAACGACTCTCGGTACAAAGCCCTTTAACTGTTACAGAAGCTATCATCTGATTGGTTGCTCCAGATTAACTTTTGCACCTCTTGGTACATAAGCCTCAAAGTCTCTTTGTTATGTTTTCTTAAAGTTATAATCTCTCCCAGAGTTCCTTGCACTAAGGCGAAATGTATATTTGTGTACGGTTATCGTATTTCCCTTGTCAGCGCCTCATTCCCGGTTGGTAATAAACCTTTCTGGTATTCTCTGCTTAGTTTGCAGCTAATATCTTTTCAGTTACCATATCATCTATCCATGCAACGTCCGTATGACATTTCCTGCAATAAAACAACCATTTATCATAGATGTTATACAGACAGATCGGGAACATTATGACTTGTCCCCTAATGGTAAGAATCTAAAAGGATGCACCGGCTCCTTTTACCATCATATAGTGTGTATTTTATGGAATAATCTCTCTCGCTCTCTTTCTATATGTATATATGGATATGATTATCACCTATGTTCATCCTTGAGAAGGGTGTGGTGTCCATATGTACGCAACAATAAATTCATCTCAAAGGAAAAAGGCACAACATTACACGGACACCTATTTTTTTGCATTAGTAAAGTGAATTAGTAATATGAGGCGATGTACAGAGACGCTACCGGCTTTTTAAGTCTTCAAACCCTTTGAGGTGAGGTACCGAGGGTAGTGCGGCTTTAAGAGTAGGATAACGGCGGTGAGCAAAAAGAGGATTGTGCAACCAATGCACCAAGCCGATATCGTCTCTCTATATATAATAATGAGCACCGTGTAAAATAATGATTGCGCCATTATTGCGACATGTCGTTGTTTGACATTAACAATGTTTTATAAACACCGTCCTTATTTGTGAGGGTTCTATGTGCACAGAACATTAAAGGGCATGTCCACCCTAAAATGAATTTTTTGCTCTCCCACCCACAAGATATTTCTTTAAAAAAGGGTTTAAAATGGTACTTACAGCCCCTCGATCCTCCTGGGCACTGATCCGGCTCCATTCTTGCCGGAACTTGCCAGCAGCAGGCTGGACCTCTCAGAGGACAGGGAGGAGGCGGAAACCTTTTGGACAAGAAGACAGCTCCTACTCTTCAGTTTCCTGGACTTTGAACAATCACTGCAGGAGAACCATAAGGAGCAGAGGTGTAAGGTAAGGATTTTTTTAAACTACACAGTGGGGCCAGTAGTGGGTTAAATTTTATTTTGAGGGTAGACATGCCCTTTAATACCCTGTATATTTGAATACATAAAATTAGAGCTGCCATATGGCTTCCTGCACAATCCTTTACTGTACAGCAACTAATTGCAACTGGTAATGCGTACAGTACTCCATAGAATGAAGATCATATCTCTCCAGTTTCCCAGACACAGTCCTGTGATTTTATACACTTACCTGGAGCTTGGGGTTTGTTGGGTAAAACTCAGTGTGAGTGGACATTGAGGCTAAAGCCAAAAAACAACTGATTTCCAAACTTTATTTAAATTGAATTGAACAAGCCCAGTAGGTCCAAGGTTCCCCTGCCCCGATGTGTTTTTACAAATGAATTAGTGAATAATGCAGAAACACAAAACTCCTGTAGATCTGCCAGACAGACCCCCTCTCCCTCAGTCACTGCAGATGGACTAGTCTGCAGGTAAAGTTCACGGCCAAGTAACAGGCTGTTTCAGATTTCCTTGCTGGAGGGTGAATGTGAAATTCGTACTGCCAACGAGCAAAGTTATTTAACATTATTTTTTGTTCCTATGAAATGAAATTAGAACTTAATAGTTTAACTGCAGAGCAAAAACAGTGGAGTTAAAGGGCACGTTTACCACCATATGAAAATGTATATATAGGTAATGTAAATGACACCCCAAAATTGCAATAGTTAGAAATCTGAGAGATGTAAGACTAACTTGTAACGCTGAATGATGTTCTGTTACTTCTCTTTCTGTTTCCTTACAGTTATTGGCTGTCATTTAGTGATGTAATAGATGACATCACAGCCAGTGACTAAATGCTATTCTAGCTGCTTCCTCTAAACACGTGTGAGCTTGTAAAAAAGCTTGAAGAGCTTGAAAAGGAAGCAGAAATCAAGAAAAGGGGGGACATCATATTATTGCTCCATAACAGATTAGCCCTGAGTCTGTCAGATTTCTAACTATTGTAGTTTTGGGAGATGATTATGATTTACCTTTATATAATTTTACATTTGAGGGGAGAATATACCCTTTAAGACCAGCTCTGTTTAGAATCGTGTCTATATTCCTAATGGCCAATCACATTAAGGACATTATTTAAAGAGAAACTTTCCTTTTCTATACTTTTTGTTATTTTTATCATAACAGCTGAGCAGTTAAAAGACTAAAAAGGGCCTGTGGCTGCCCCGCAGTGAAGACAGGTATCATAAGAACCATACAACTAAAATGACCCTAGCAAGAAGGAACAGATACACCAGATACAACACAGACCAAAAGAGGGAATGTCAAACACAAATTCTAAAACGTCATTCTAACCCAATATGTGGTGATGTCATTTCTAAACAAACCCCAGGTAGGGAGGGATGGGCCATCAGCCCAAAATGTTAAAGTGTCATGTACTAGTACAATTCTGGATGTGGAAGCCTGAATCCTCTGCCAAGGGGAAAAATAGTGGAAGAGAAGCAGCTTGACTGGGGCATCCAGTAGCCCGGTTATAGCCATAGCATTCAATATTATTGTCCAGTTGCAGGCAATAATATTGAACAGGCCAATTTCGTGAAATTTATCCAATACCCGATATCAGCCGATCATATCACTGCAATAATGGCCACCATTAGTCGATGTGATATGTGGGGTTACCTATTCATCCAGGTCATGGTATATCTGTGGTATTCAGTTAGATCTAACTGGACTGGTTCCATTCACATCCAGGTCATGGTAATTCTGTGGTATTCAGTTAGATCTACTGGACTGGTTCTCATTCATCAGGTCATTGGTATATCTGGGTATTCAGTTAGACTACTGGACTGTTCTCATTCATCCAGGTCATGGTATATCTTGGTATTCAGTTAGATCTACTGGACTGGTTCTCATTCATCCAGGTCATGGTATATCTGTGGTATTCAGTTAATCACTGGACTGGTTCTCATTCATCCAGGTCATGGTATTCTGTGGTATTCAGTTAGATCAACTGGACTGTTCTCATTCATCCAGGTCATGGTATATCTGTGGTATTCAGTTAGATCAACTGGACTGGTTCTCATTCATCCAGGTCATGGTATATCTGTGATTCAGTTAGATCAACTGGACTGGTTCTCATTCATCCAGGTCATGGTATATCTTGGTATTCAGTTGATCAATGGACTGGTTCTCATTCATCCAGGCCATGTATATCTGTGGATTCAGTTAGATCAACTGGACTGGTTCTCATTCATCCAGTGTCATGGTATATCTGTGGGATTCAGTTAGATCACCTGGACTGGTTCTCATTCATCCAGGTCATGGTATATCTGTGTATTCAGTTATATTAACTGGACTGGTTCTCATTCATCCAGGTCATGGTAATCTGTGGTATTCAGTTAGATCTACTGGACTGGTTCTCATTCATCCAGGTCATGGTATATCTGGGTTTATTCAGTTAGACAACTGGACTGGTTCTCATTCATCCAGGTCATGGTATATCTGTGGTATTCAGTTAGATCAACTGGACTGGTTCTCATTCATCCAGGTCATGGTATATCGTGGTATTCAGTTAGATCTCTGGACTGGTTCTCATTCATCCAGTCATGGTATATCTGTGGTATTCAGTTGATTAACTGACTGGTTCTCTCATTCATCCAGTCATGAGTATATCTGTGGTATTCAGTTAGATCAACTGGACTGGTTCTCATTCATCCAGGTCATGGTATATCTGTTGTATTCAGTTAGATCAACTCTACTGGTTCTTATTCATCCAGGTCATGGTATATCTGTGGGATTCAGTTAGATCAACTGGACTGGTTCTTATTCATCCAGGTCATGGTATATCTGTGGTATTCAGTTATATCAACTGGACTGGTTCTCATTCATCCAGGTCATGGTATATCTGTGGTATGTAGTTAGATCAACTGGACTGGTTCTCATTCATCCAGATCATGGTATATCTGTGGTATTCAGTTAGATCAACTGGACTGGTTCTTATTCATCCAGGTCAAGGTATATCAGTGGTATTCAGTTAGATCAACTGGACTGGTTCTCATTAATCCAGGTCATGGTATAGCTGTAGTATTCAGCTAGATCAAATGGACTGGTACTCATTCATCCGGGTCATGGTATATCTATGGTATTCAGTTAGATCAACTGGACTGGTTCTCATTCATCCAGGTCATGGTAAATCTGTAGTATTCAGTTAGATCAAATGGACTGGTTCTCATTCATCCAGGTCATGGTATATCTGTGGTATTTACTTAGATCAACTGGACTGGTTCTCATTCATCCAGGTCATGGTATATCTATGGTATTCAGTTAGATTAACTGGACTGGTTCTCATTCATCCAGGTCATGGTATATCTGTGGTATTTACTTAGATCAACTGGACTGGTTCTCATTCATCCAGGTCATGGTTTATCTGTGGTATTTACTTAGATCAACTGGACTGGTTCTCATTCATCCAGGTCATGGTATATCTATGGTATTCAGTTAGATCAACTGGACTGGTTCTCATTCATCCAGGTCATGGTATATCTGTGGTATCAGTTAGATCATCTGGACTGGTTTCATCATCCAGGTCATGGTATATCTGTGGTATTCAGTTATCATCTGGACTGGTTCTCATTCATCCAGGTCATGGTAATCTGTGGTATTCAGTTAGATAACTGGACTGGTTCTCATTCATCCAGGTCATGGTATATCTGTGGTATTCAGTTAGATCAACTGGACTGGTTCTCATTCATCCAGGTCATGGTATATCTGTGTATTCAGTTAGATCAACTGACTGGTTTCATTCATCCAGGTCATGGTTATCTGTTGTATTCAGTTAGATCAACTCTACTGGTTCTTATTCATCCAGGTCTGTGTATATCTGTGTGATTCAGTTAGATCAACTGGACTGGTTCTATTCATCCAGGTCATGGTATATCTGTGGATTCATTTATATCACATGGACTGGTTCTCATTCATCCAGGTCATGTTATATCTGTGGTAGTAGTTAGACAACTGGACTGGTTCTCATTCATCCGATCATGGTATATCTTTGGTATTCAGTTAATCAACTGGACTGGTTCTTATTCACCAGGTCAAGGTTATCTGTGGTATTCAGTTAGATCAACTGGACTGGTTCTCATTAATCCAGGTCATGGTATATCTGTGTATTCAGCTAGATCAAATGGACTGGTTCTATTCATCCGGGTCATGGAAAATATCTATGGTATTCAGTTAGATCAACTGGACTGTTTCTCATTCATCCAGTCATGGTAATCTGTGTATTCGTTAGATCAAATGGACTGGTTCTCATTCATCCAGGTCATGGTATATCTGTGGTATTTACTTAGATCAACTGACTGGTTCTCATTCATCCAGGTCATGGTATATCTATGGTATTCAGTTAGATTAACTGGACTGGTTCTCATTCATCCAGGTCATGGTATATCTGTGGTATTCAGTTAGATCTACTGGACTGGTTCTCATTCATGCCCCGTTAATGGTATATCTGTGGTATTCAGTTAGATTCAATCTGGATGGTTCTCATTCATCCAGGTCATGGTATTCTGTGGGTATTCAGTTAGATCAACTGGACTGGTTCTCATTCATCCAGGTCATGGTATATGCTGGTTATTTCAGTTAGATCAACTGGACTGGTCTCATTCATCCAGGTCATGGTATATCGTGTGGTATTCAGTTAGATCAACTGGACTGGTTCTCATTCATCAGGTCATGGTATATCTGTGGTATTCAGTTATAGATCAACTGGACTGGGTTCTCATTCATCCAGGTCCGTGATAATCTGTGATTCAGTTAGATCAACTGGACTGGTTCTCATTCATCCAGGTCATGGTATATCTGTGTGGATTCAGTTAGATTCAACTGGACTGGTTCTCATTCATCCAGGCTTCATTCGTGGGTTTTCTTGACGATTTCTGGCGCCGTGGGACGTTGCGTGCCCCCGGTTCTGGTTTTTGCTTCACATCGGTATCTTGGGAGGTCTGTGGGGGCGTCTTACTCTTCCCCGCAGTCATGGTAATATCGCTTGTATTCAGTTAGATTAACTGGACTGGTTCTCATTCATCCAGGTCATGGTATATCTGTGGTATTCAGTTAGATCATGGACTGGTTCTCATTCATCCAGGTCAGGTATATCTGTGGTATTCAGTTAGACAACTGGACTGGTTCTCATTCATCCAGGTCATGGTATATCTGTGGTATTCAGTTAGATCAACTGGACTGGTTCTCATCAACCAGGTCATGGTTATCTGTGGTATTCAGTTAGATCATCGGACTGGTTCTCATTCATCCAGGTCATGGTAATCTGTGGTATTCAGTTTAGATTAAACTGGACTGGTTCTCATTCATCCGGTATGGTAATCTGTGGGATTCAGTTAGATCAAATGGACTGGTTCTCTTCCCAGGTCATGGTATATCTGTGGTATTCAGTTAGATCAACTTACTGGTTCTTACTATTCCAGGTCATGGTATATCTGTGGATTCAGTTAGATCAACTGGACTGGTTTATTCATCCAGGTCATGGTTATATCTGTGGTATTCAGTTATATCAACTGGACTGGTTTCATTCATCCAGGTCAGGTAATCTGTGGTATTGTTAGATCAACTGGACTGGTTTCTTTCATCCAGTCATGGTAATCTGTGGTATCAGTTAGATCAACTGGACTGGTTCTTATTCATCCAGGTCAAGGTAATCTGTGGTATTCATTAATCAACTGGACTGGGTTCTCATTAATCAGGTCATGGTATACTGTAGGAGTCAGCTAGATACAAATGGACTGGTCTCATTCATCCGGGTCATGGTAATCTATGGTATTCAGTTAGATCAACTGGACTGGTTTCATTCATTCAGGTCATGGTAAATCTGTAGTATTCAGTTTAGATCAAAATGGACTGGTTCTCATTCATCCAGGTCATGGTATATCTGGGGTATTACTTAGATCAACTGGACTGGTTCTCATTCATCCAGGTCATGGTATATTATGTATCAGTTAGATTAACTGGACTGGTTCTCATTCATCCAGGTCATGGTATATCTGTGGTATTACTTAGATCAACTGGACTGGTTCTCATTATCAGGTCTGGTTTATCTTGTGGTATTTACTTAGATCAACTGGACTGGTTCTCATTCATCCAGGTCATGGTATATCTATGGTATTCAGTTAGATCAACTGGACTGGTTCTCATTCATCCAGGTCATGGTATATCTGTGGTATTCAGTTAGATCATCTCGACTGGTTCTCATTCATCCAGGTCATGGTATATCTGTGGATTCAGTTAGATCATCTGGACTGGTTCTCATTTATCCAGGTCATGGTATATCTGTGGTATTCAGTTAGATAAACTGGAGGTTCTCATTCATCCAGGTCATGGTATATCTGTGGTATTCAGTTAGATCAACTGGACTGGTTTCATTCATCCAGGTCATGGTGTATCTGTGGTATTCAGTAGATCAACTGGACTGGTTCTCATTCATCCAGGTCATGGTATATCGTTGTATCAGTTAGATCAACTGTACTGGTTCTTATTCATCCAGGTCATGGTATTATCTGGGGATTCAGTTAGATCAACTGGACTGGTTCTTATCTCATCCAGGTCATGGTAATCTATTGGTATT
Organism: Hymenochirus boettgeri; assembly: GCA_019447015.1. NCBI lineage: Eukaryota > Metazoa > Chordata > Amphibia > Anura > Pipidae > Hymenochirus > Hymenochirus boettgeri. The sequence continues at coordinate 398,584,161 of CM033469.1, read as the reverse complement.
CAGTTATATCAACTGGATCGTTCTCATTCATCCAGGTCATGGTATATCTGTGGTATTGTAGTTAGATCATGGACTGGTTCTCATTCATCCAGATCATGTATATCTGTGGTATCAGTTAGATACACGGACTGGTTCTTATTCATCCAGGTCAAGGTATATCAGTGGTATTTTCAGTGATCAACTGGACTGGTTCTAAATCCATGGTCATGGTATAGCTGTAGTATTCAGTAGATCAAATGGACTGGTTCTATTCATCCGGGTCATGGATATCTATGGATTCAGGTAGATCAAATGGACTGGTTCTCATTCATCCAGGTCATGGGAATCTGTAGTATTCAGTTAGATCAATGGACTGGTTCTCATTCATCCAGGTATGGTATATCTGTGGTATTTACTTAGAACAACTGGACTGGTTCTCATTCATCCGGTCATGGTATATCTATGGTATTCAGTTAGATTAACTGGACTGGTCTCATTCATCCAGGTCATGGTATATCTGTGGTATTACTTAGATCAACTGGACTGGTTCTCATCCCAGGTCATGGTTTATCTGTGGGTATTTACTAGATCAACTGGACTGGTTCCACGTCCAGGTCATGGTATATCTGTGGTATTTACTTAGATCAACTGGACTGGTTCTTATCCATCCAGGTCATGGTATATCTATGGTATTCAGTTAGATTAACTGGACTGGTTCTCATTCATCCAGGTCATGGTATATCTGTGGTATTCAGTTAGATCAACTGGCCTTGAAGTTTATTTCTGAAAACTTATCTGAATGATAAATAACCTGTTTCAACAACATTCAACCAGAAGACTTTCACAGCACCTTTAAGGAATAATTCACTTAAAACCTCCTGTTCTTCAATCAACTGTGCAGGAGCCAGGGACGAAGGTATTTACTTTACAAGCGATCCTCCGTTGCAGAAATAAAAATCTCCGACAGCTTCCTAGTTCTAATTCACTGTAGCACACATGCGCGATTATGCACACTATAGTGTATTAGAATCTCCAACTGCTTCCTGGTTCTAATCCACTATAGCGTGCATGCGTAATAATGCGTGCTATAGTGGATTAGTACCAGTAGCAGTCGGAGATTTTCATCTCTGCAGCGGAAGATCGCTTGTAAGGTAACTATGCTTACCGTATATACTCGAGTATAAACCGAGTTTTTCAGGCTGTAAAATCAGCCTGAAAACTTGGACTCGGTTTATACTCGAGTCACTACTTACCTTAGCACTCGGGCAGCCGCACGATCATTCTTGTACTGGCGCGCGGCTGACGTCACTGCCCGGCGCCACTGCCCGGCGCCCAAGCCAATTAGTGACGTCAGCCGGCGCGCCAGTACAGGAATGAGTGCGCGGATGCCGGAATGCAGAGGACGCTTACCTTCAATGCTGGCACACAGTCCCTGGAACCCTGGAAGCCCTTGGATGGAGGAGAGCCCACAGTTCCTGGATGGAGAAGAGCCCACAGGTACAAACTGAACTGGGTGAGGGTGGATTCAAGATGTTTGGAAACTAAACTCCCAGCATGCTTTATTAGCGGGAGTTGTAGTTTCAAACATCTTGAATGCCAAGTGAGGGTGGCATTCAAGATGTTTGGAAACACAACTCCCAGTAATAAAGCATGCTGGGAGTTGTAGTTTCCAAACATCTTGAATGCCACCCTCACTTGGCATTTAGTTATGTTTGGAAACTACAACTCTCAGTATAAAGCATGCTGGGAGTTGTAGTTCAAACATCTTGAATGCCAAGTGAGGGTGCATTCAAGATGTTTTGGAAACTACAACTCCAGCATGCTTTATGCTTTATTTGCCAGGGAGAAGGTAAGAACTTACCCGCTCGCTCGCTGCCCCGGCGGAGCTGAAAGGTCCCAACGGACCTTGTCTTCTATGCGCATGCGCGATCTATGCGCACATAGAAGACACAGGTCCGTTGGGACCTGTCAGACCAAGCGCCGGGGGAGCGAGCGAGCGGGTAAGTTCTTACCTTCTCTCCTGGCTCCTGTGTGTTCTATTGAAGAATGGAAGGTAAGGCACAGCTCCTTTACCTCCCGTTCTTCAATAGAACTGGATTCAAAAAACTTACAAAAACCAGTGGAGATACCCTTTAAAGCCATTTTTACTGGATTGGTATTTTTTATTGTTGTATTGTTGTTCTTGGAGAGTTTTTAGGTTTTGGTGCTTATACAATTGTGTTTAGTTCTCCTTCAAATTTTTTTCTATTATATGATATAGTTGAGTATTTATCCCATAGAGAAATAACACAAAAACCTTCAAAATATTTATCAAATCAAAATGCCTGAAAAAATCCTGAAATGACCATGATGCACAGTACGCCCATATATAAATTCAGGCATTATCTAAAAGCGAGTCGGAATTTCTTTGGACCCAAGTCAGGTTTGGTATAAATGGAAACTGAAAGGTCCTGACATTCTAAATCAATAATCACAGACTGATTTGTGGCTCTTCCCCAAGTCCATCTTTACCTCTTCATTCCTGGGTGATTGAAAGGACTTTGGCCTCAAATTGGACACTGTCAGCACTTCCCCGTAGATTTACAATGCCAATAACATTATCTTCCAGCAGAAATAGATTCAAGAATTAATCATTCAAAATCCAGAGTCATTTTACGGGCGAGCAGATTCGCTCTGTCGGTTGAATTATGGTTTTGAATGTGACTTGAATAAGACCTCCCATGACCTTGCGCTGTGACGTTTGGGGTTCGGTTTGATTTTACTGCTTTGTTTTGCCAAATATTTCACTGGCGGGTTGTAATGTTTATTTTCTGTTTTGTTAAGGTATCATCAAAGTAGGGTTGGGAAATCAGGAGAATTCACAGGTCCTAAGTCTGGCTCTTAGTTTGGAAAATATTTATGGATAGAAATAATGTTACTGTTTTTATAAATACTTTAGAAAGCCTAACGTGATTGTATATGAAATAAAGATCCCTTTACGGGGTAATCTGAGTTATAGGGAGTAATCTACGGACGCAGAGTCAGCCTCAGAAATTGCCCGGACTGCAATTCTATCTTGCCCTTCGTCTGTCTTACCAAGTGCTGAGGTCACCATAGTAATAGGTAGCGATTTCAGGAGAAAGAAATAGAAAGAAAACAGACGCTTATGTAAAGATATGTTTGTGTACAGATAATAGGATTTCTGGTAAACCTTGCTCAGACCTTTGTATTAAAGGGACACTAAAGCAGCGTTTTTAAGTACGTAGAATCTGCTTCTATTATTGACAGGGAGGTGAGAACACTTTTCCCCCTCCCTGTGAAAAACAGAACGTCAGGGACAGCCGCGCTGTCCCAGATCGTGCACCTATCTTTTGTATTGGCACGCATGCGCAGAAGATAGGCGCTTGGTCAGGCAGCGCTCCTGACAGATGAGAAGGAGCCGAGTGGAGTGCTGGTAAGATAGTGTCCATTTAATGTCAGGTAAAATTTAAAGGGCATGTCCACCCCAGAACGAAAATCTATACCGAAGGGCAAAATACTTGAGATGGGTACACACCATCAAATCTATTGTCCCGACTGATCATTTGACACTAGTCAACCAGGAGAATCACTGTGGGTTGTGGCAAAATGAACCATACAGCGTTGGGTCCTTGTATATAGTTACCACTGCTTATATCTGTTGTATTCAGTTAGTTCAACTGGACTTGAAGTTTAGTCCTTGAAGACGTTTCGCTAGTCATCCGACTGGATCTTTCAATTCAGAATGACTTGTACAAGAATCTGTGGCAATTATGTACCCTGGAAAATCCCAATTAGCATATCACAGCCAGGTGTTAAGGGTGTGATTGGATAGTGGCTAAGAGGTGTTATAGGAACGCCCAGAGTAAGGTGTCATAACAGCATTGTACATGGCAGACAGTTGGTGTCGAACCCCCCCACCTCTATTTAGGCTTGGTTTCTTTATTTTCACATAAATGGCCTCCTTACCACTGCTTATTGTAGCTGTGTACGGGGTCTTTACTTTCAGGCAGTTGTAAGACCCATGAAAATGGATGTGAGATATAGAGAAGTTTCCATGGTTTTTCATCTCCTCGGTCAATGTCTAGGTTGACACACCCTCCGTATTTAATACTCCATAGCTGCCTTTAGTCTTTAAGGATCTGAACCCCACTTGTGTTTAGTAGACACATCTGGAATTGTGACTGGACAAACCCCACAATGACCTTCTGTAGATCCTGCCAACATAGTGACCGCCTCAAACTGCGTCAGCCAACTCATAAATTGAACATTCCTTCCTTTGCAGCTTTGGATGAAATGTAGAACTTTACACCTTATCTGAATGTTTCATTGAACATTCCACTTCAGGAATCTACCCTTAAGTCTATCCCAAATTCCAATATTAGATGCGATCCAGTGTGGACGCCTAGTTTGGCAGTCGAGTTGAAAAGTAGGAACTCTTTGAAAATGGTTCTTAGGGCTTCAGAAATGCACTTAGTGAAGTGAAACCCAGTATGTAGCGCAGTAATGGTATATGTATAGCCAGGTAAGGGGAGCCAAAATGTACCTAATGTCAGCCAATGAGTGTTGGCTGCTGATCATATTCTTCCAGACACTTGCAAAAAAAAAAATGGAGCAAGCAAGGTCGATGAAGCACTGACCTTTAAATGTTGTAAAAGGGCGGGATTAAGGCTTTATGAGCTGTGATTATGGTGTTATTAGGGTGTAAGGGTGTAAAGAGACATTGTCTAACAAATATAGGACATCCGTGTGAAAATCGGTAGTTCCCCATGTGTTTCCATTGTATGTAGGAATAATATAAAGGGGAAGAGAGTCAGTTTCATTGGCAAAGAGGTGCAAAAGTCTGCCGGTGATAATATGCATCATCCAATCAGATTTTATCTAACTGCAGATGCGCAGTAAAAAGTTAACATCTAATTGGTAGTCACAGGAAAACTTTTGCATCTCTAATGACATATGGGGCTCATTTACCCAGAGCCGCTATCGCGATTTAATATCACGTTTGCGAATGTGGGTAGATCCTGGTAAGAGATTTACCCACTGCGGGATTTTAACGCCAGCTGTATGCTGGCATTAAAATCCTGCGCTGAAACTAGCGCAAACGTGATATTAAATTACGAGCGTCAGATGCACGTGTGATTTTTACATAATCCGCCCATCCAACGCTAATAAGGAGCTAAAGTCGCTCTAATTGGTAACAAACTGGTTAGCCGACTTTAACGCCATATATTTGCCCAGCGGGTAAATGAGGCCCATATAGTTTAATGTAGGATTTGTATAGGTTACATTAGGGCCAACCATTATTGTGCCCCTTGCAGAATGAATGGGCTTTAGTTTATGGTGGATCAGCTGTAAAGGAAAACCATCCAGCACAGGTGTCAACCTGTCCATAGGTCACCCACTGCCAAGACAAGGGTTGAATAGAAGTATTGTAACAAATGGGCTGCCTGTCTCCAGGGTACATTCCTATTACAGGGAATTCTTACATTAAATCCATTCTGTTATGTGATCTGTCACTACGGACAGGATTTCGTAGATCTGGCAGGGTAAAAAACTTCACGTCTAAAAATAAAGATGGAGTCTTAGGTAACAGGGTAATTATTTAGTAGTGTTTGCCTCCCAAATGTTGTTTAGGAAAGATTTATAATAAAAACTTCACTCTGTTTACATTGGAACGTTTCGTTCTGGCAAACATGTTACTGGACAAGGAAACAAATAGAATCCAAAATCTCATTTATAGTACCCAGAACAAAACACGGTCAAATTACAACAGCTTGTAACGTTCTAAAACCACATCCACCCAGTACCGGCGATCCGCAGTAAAAGACTTTAAATCACACTCGGTATAATTGTTATATACTTATTTATGGTCTACGTACTATGTCTGCCAGTGTTACTGTGTTTCACAAACGATCATATTTATAGGGTGTATCAGCAACTTAATTATACATTCAGAATTGTCGTTTAATTGACATTTTGTATCCCCTCCCCTGCTGGTTCTTGCTAGTAAACATATATATTGCTACATATATAGATATAAAAATTCATTTGGAAAGAGACGGAGGGGGTCGTTAACTGCTAATAAGTGAAAAAACATGTTAGTTATCAAAAGAAAGGAAGGGCAAACAGAAAGGGACCTGTTTGTTAGCAGGTAAGGTCTGGTTGGAACATATTGTACCAGCCTGCCAGGTCTGAATTTATTAATAGATCATATTGAGTCTTATAGGGCCCATACACTAACAAAGCCCGGTTGTGTGTATGGGTGATCATGCAATCAGCATCTGAACCTTTATTATCCGGCCAACGGGAAAACATTTTGTTGATCGAGTGAGCGTACGATCATTTGATCATATGACTGGGATTCGTTAGTGTCAGACGAATGGCAAATCTGAGCGGTTCTAGATGTTTTCCAATCGGCAAGCGTCAGGGAGCCGCACAGGTAACTTTTAGCCGTTCATCTGAAAGTAGCCTTAGCGGCCAAGCTTCACTTAAAATCAGCAATTCCCTATTCACAGCAATTGCAGCCAAATAATGGTGCAAGGTATTAATTGCTTACATTTGAAAAAGGTATCTAAAGGTATTTTCTTTAATTCACGTATATGGCTGGGTAAACACAAGAAGATTTTCAGGCTGACCAGACCAAAAAAAATCGGCTGCGTTTTAGCGGGTAGCCACGAAGGATATTGGTCGGTGTGCCAGTAAATCATGGGCGGTTTTGCAGACCCCTATGCACTGCATGATTGGTCAATGGCGAACGCTTGCTAGTGGTGAATGGCATGGACAAAAAAAATTGCGTGTACAAGCCTTAAAACTCCTCCATTGTGCACCAGCCTAGAATACAGTAAAATCGATAAGCCGTTTCTTTCCGTGTATCTAGTTAATCTGTATATGGCCAGCCGATGAGGCTTTATTGTAAGGAATAAAACATTAAAAAAAACTCAGCTAAAGGGATTGATTTGTATAAAATGTGGAAAACAAAAGGAAAGACCATCTGTGTCCCTCCTCGTTTTAATGATCTTCCCCCTTCGCAGGTCTTTATTTCTAATATATAAATACCTTGGAAAAACCAGATCCAGTTTATGGCAAATTGAATCAAGACCTTATCTGCCTTATAATGACGTATGGTCCAGGATTTGCTGAGAGAAGCTCTTTAGGTGCTCGCCAGGATCTGTTCTGTCTTTTCATGATATATTTAATGGGGACCATTCAGGGTGCGGCGTAATGAAAACAGAATCTAACGGTTCCCACATTTACTTGACTAACCACACTATCTGATGTGCCTTAAATTTGACAAATAAATCTACATTTTAATTATTGTTTCACGTTAGAAGAAATAAAAAGCTTTGTGTATCTGTTACTGAGCTTCATCTTATTGTTCTTTCTTGTCTACAATGGGGTGCTGGGAATATTAGTACCACCAATCTGAAACATTAGAGGAAGATTCCGTATTACTACTCTCCCTCTCTCTCTCTCTTTTTAGAGCTTTGTGTCTCTAATCCTGCACATATATATGAAAGGTGGGAGTTATTGATGTGGTAATGACCAGTCAGTCATCACTGCTTCCTCCTGGGCAGGGTTAAGCAGCAGCAGTAAACAATAACCTTTCTAGCAACATGTAGAATCTTCTGAGTGGCTGCACTTAGATTTCCTGTAAGACGGTAGACTTTTACTAATCCAACTTGTTTGGTTTGTTCACCTTTAAGGAGAGGGGCCCTAAATAGCAATATTGTCTAGGGCCCTATTTTGAACTTTTTGCCACCATTATTGACACCTTTATCTGCAAATTTGGTCTTAGCGCAATTTATAAAATATGCGATAGACAAATTTTACGGTGTTCCGGTTTTGCCAATTTTCGAATTTCCAATATTTTGTTTTTTTAAAGGGCATCTATAGTGAAAAAAACACATTGCACCTTTGCAAAGTTAAATTCATGAACTCTGTGCTGCCTTAATCCTATCTATGTCAGTGACTCTGTTTAACCATGGTGTCAGATCTGTGTGCAGCACTCTCCCCCCCTTCCCCCTCCCCTCTGTTACCTCCTCCATGTCTCTACTCCGGCTAACCGACAAGCTTTTCATGTGCAGTAGGAGTTAAAAGTTCAACATCCTGAAAAACACACCCAAGCACAGTGGCCAATAGAAAGCAAGCTGTCCTGGAGACACGGAAGAAGGAGAACAGTACAGTTTACGATCTCTCACTTTGTGACCCATCATCAATCAGTGAAAGCTATTAAGAAGGGGGTCAAGTGCAGCCTTATATCTACCATGAAAGTTACCTCTCTCCCTCTGCTAATGCTGTTATCTCTATGTTTATAACAGAGCAGGGAGGGGGGATCACGTCACAGGGATTTGATTGACAGTCCAAGTAGGAGTAGAGGAATGCAATCACGTATTCTTCTAACTGGTGTATCTCAGGACAGAGAGGGAATCTGAAAAAAGTGATGACACTCTGGGGGTTGTAGGGAATTATAGAACACATGGAAAGGAAGAAAAAAAAGTTTATTTTCCCACTATAGATGCCCTTTAAGTTTCCTATTTTCACTATTTCATAATAAAGTTGAATGGGGGTTTTTCTGCTAAAGTCCCCCGTCATATTGCCAAACCCTGAGTTATAGCCCTGTATTGGTGAGGTTATGGTGCAATTTCTCTTTTCGCAGTGATAATGGACCTAATGCATTTTATACGGCAAAATTACCGCCTCTGATTGACCAGTTTATAAATACGGCAATAAAAACACTCTTTGCCATGGCGATGTCCTGCGTTAGTTAAAATAGCGATAATTTATAAATTGGCCCCATCATTGCTAATTGCTTGGAGATAGAGATTCAGTTGAATATATGAATTCCGTAGTTGCCCTTATAACTAGACAGTCATTTTATAAAACCCAACTATAAACTCTACACTGCTCCATAAAATAAATACTGTTCTCATGACTTGGAGCGTATACCCTTTGAGATCAAAGTTTTATGTGTAGACTCGATAGCACTTGAAGATACATTGTAAAACCTAGAAATAAAATATCTGCAAATCTCATAAAATATGGGCATTGCGTCCATGGAAATACTTTCATATATTGCACATCTTGTAAAGAGGGACGTTCCTTCCAAGACTTCGCTCGATTTCCTGGGCTAACCGCATACCAATCCTGTTAGGTCTTTAGGTAAACATTCAAGATGTAGAAGTCTGGGGACTCGCGATCAGATAACATTTCGGAACTGGTGGTTTCTGGGGATGTTTATGTTCTTAGAAACAATAAACTTGCCAATCCCTTTAACTTCAGCAGGTACATCGCCATTTATGTTCTTAACAATAGAGAGATCTTTATTTTCCTAGTACTTTATTGTTTCATATTTAAAGACGTTGATGGTACGAAGCCGTCCATTCTAGCCAGAAATCCATATTAACAAGCTACGTCTGTTTAATGTCGGAATAGTATTTATGGGTTCAGCCAAGACTGATGTTAATTTGTACAATAAATTCTGTTTATTCTTCTTACCTACTGAAATTGTCCTGACATGGCGGCAGTTATCATAGAGTGAAGATCCGTGGGTGATGATGAAGATGACAAACTGTAACATTTCACATTCCTAGTCATGTTTGTCACTTGATATTTGGGGAATTGGGGACTAATCAGCATTGCACCTCCAGTAGAGGAAAAGTAAGTGGCTATACAGTACAAGGTGAATGTAGATGTTCTTAGAGATGCCTTACAGGCAGAGATACATAAGCAGTAAAGTATAACTCCCAGAATGCCCCAAAAATGGGGTTGAGTCAGGAAAAGTGTAAAATTGAGGTTGGGTGACAGCTGCAGATTTGCAGATTGTCTCTCCCTAAAAGAAATGAGTGCAGAATCACTGTGTATGTCCATATACCTACAGTACAGTCTGAATTTGGCTCACAAGACAATGCTATATGAGTTAAGCAGGTACATATCCAGCACAGATGGTTTGCAGTCTGTATGATGAAGTGTATGAGCCATAATGTGAATTATCAGGCATACAGGGAGATGTAATTAAAGTCCTTACTGTTAAAAATGGTGCTAATTTTGCCCTAGCCAATCAAATGTTAGCTTAAATGGTAAAGAACATCTAATTGGTCGGAGCAAAATTAGCACCATTTTTAACGATAATAACTTTTATTACATCTCCCTGATAGGCTTTTCACATGTCAGGAACAGATACTTCCCACTGCCCAGCAAATCTCTATGCAGGTTAATTTTGAAATAAGGAGCTCCTTTACCTTCCAATCCTCCTGGTTCCTGCTACTGTTTTGTCCCAAGCGTATCATTTAGCCAAACAACGAGATACAAGCAGTTCCTTGGGAGTCTTCTGTTTATGGAGCTTGTATCTCGTTGTTCAGCTAAATAGGCACATACACTTTGCTTTTTCCCATTGGATAGGTTCCATGACTGAGGGGGGTAGTCGGAAAGCAGTTGTCCTTTAAATACAGTCCATACATTCACCTTGCTTTCTTTCCCTTTGGAAAATAATAAAGCTTCCCCCATCTCCCGGAGATGCCAATTTTCCATTTGTTGCCCATTCCCTGCCAGGAATACGGCTACTGCCACTATACAGGGTTAGTAATCAGAAACAAACCTTTTTACGGTATTTCATTTAACACAATGGCAAAACAACATGGCTGGGATGTTACCACCAATCAAACTCATCCTTCCAGTAACACGTCCCTGGCACAGTAATGAGAAATTTATTAGCTCATTGAAAGGGATTCATGGAGCGTCCTGGTGAGGTTGAAACGGCTCCTGTGATTTTTACATTACTAAAACATATTTACATGTGTGATTAACATTGCTGGACCCAGAGCTTAGATACTGCAATCAAAATAGAAACAACAGAAAGAGAAACAGATGTCTCCACGCCGTATAGAAACCAGATGGTAGAGGCATCTCCATTTGGTTGGAATCGAGTCCAATGTTAGGGGCTGCTCCTCGTTTGTTTTTACGTTCCTTTAATTGCGTGTGAGCTGTGTTAACGAATCATGTGACTTTTTAAAGGATAAGTAAAAACGGAATACATGGGTTCAGGCAATTGAAGTGGAAGTTCAGTACAAAAATCAATGCTTTCAAGGAAAGGAGTATTTTCTCATTTCATTAATCTGCCCATCCAGTATAAATACTGACTTGTTCTTTGCAGGACCTGTTATAGAGTCCGTTATATGGTCACCGTCCCTGGGTGGATTTAGTTGCTAAATGTGGTGCATCCTGGGAAGTAGGACGGTTACATAACCTGAAATGGGAGCTCACTACTGACCAATGGGTATCTGGTTAGTTTCTAATCCAGTGCTGATTCGAACTTTTAATCGATTATTTAATATAGTTATGACTCAAAACTCAACTGAACTTACCCTTTAATCCCCCTTTCATTCTTGGGCAAAAATATTCTGTTGGATTTTGTCGACACCAGGTGCATCCTCTGCATGCATAACTTTTGGGATGCAAGTACTGTATAATGTATCAAGACAGACAGCTGCAGAGCTGTCAGACACATCAACCAATATGGGAATCAGTGCAGATTACCTTACATATCATTCAGATTTCACACTGATCAAGGAAAGGTATTTGTATGTTTTTCATTTGTAGTTTATTTGTATAATTTCCTCTTTATAACGATAAATTATAGAACATAGATTATCTTTCTTTTATAGTGATGGGGTAATCTGCCTGCAACCCCCAACTGCTATGGTAACCATTTTATTACATGAATTTGTAACCAAGTATTTAATGATATGTTTTATTCCTTTCTGACAAAGGTATCTGCTTCCTTCTTCTGCTCAGTGAGCTTTTTATGCAGAGGAGGCATCAGTTGAAACAGCAGTCAATCATTGGCTGTGATGTCATTTGTCATGTCCTTGATTGACTGCATGGAGGGAGGGGCCAGCTTACTCTACCAGAATGGGGACAATAATTATTCCTTAAATATCTGGTTAGTAACACAGGTAATAAAGTGCAAAATATATCAGTTGTGGTTGGGGGCAGGTAACTGACAATTGACCAGTATTTTTGTTTAAAAGGGTATTTGCTAAGAAAACTGCTTTTGGGGTTTCAGTTTTATTGACGAACAGGAGGTAAAGGAGCTGTGTCTTACCTCCCATTCTTCAATGAAACCTGCAGGAGCCAGGAGCAAAGGTAAGAAACTTACCCGATCGCTCACGCTCCTCCGACGATTTCTCTGACAGGTCCTGATGGGCTTTGTACTCTGACAGCGGAGGAGCGAGTGATCGGGTAAGTTTCTTACCTTCTTCCCTGTCCCCAGAATATTTTATTTAAGAACGGGAGGTAAGACACAGCCCCTTTACTTCCTGTTCTTCAATAAAAGTGAAACCCCAACAGTAGTTTTATTAGGTGGACATCCCTTTAAGGGTGGACATGCTCTTAATAGTGTTGCTCTGATATTCTCCATTGAAAACTGTGTTTGTGTGATTTTGTCACTACAGGGAAACAGTAACCAAATGTTACCTTAGTCTAAGCATATTTGGAATTTGTTTGACAATCTCCTCAAATTTTTAGCTCCTTTAACTTTTTATGCTGATCAAAAACTTGATGTACTGATCAATATTGGTTGATCTGGACCATTGATCCACAGTGTAGGCCTGCACGATTGGTCTGGCTGAAATGTTTCCAGTCTTTGGCCCGTACTGTGTCTTACGTTCCAGTCTAAGAAGAAACTTACTGGATCGTTCCTCCTTTCCCTCTGCTTGGTCTGAATTATCTTTTGTTTCTTGTTCCTGTCAAAAAGAAGATAGAAGATCCCATTATTCATTTGTCATTTTCACCTTCATCATGTGTTTAGTCCGAGTTTAATTTTGTGCTATATATTTATGCTAAAGTCAAAACCTCCCCTTTAAGAGAGAAACCTCCCAGTCACCTCTAGATTATTTCACATCAGATCATGATGACTAAAGGATCTTTATAGCAACAGGGAGAGCCCACACTAATTTATCAAACTCCAGCTCCTTTTATCATCCCTGCATTAGGCAGTTCTTTCTATTCTTTGTAATATACTTAGAAGGACATGTCCCACGTGACATCATTAGAATTCTGGGATGTTGGTACCTTTAAATAAAATATTTAAAGTAGTAAAGTAACATTTTCCACCAACATTCCAGAACAGAGATATCCAACCCAGTCTCTGCCTGCCACAAAATGTTCAGCTTCTGCAGGTAAGTAGCTCAGGAAGTAGCCTTAAGTCATTGTATTTGATGTCACAGTCATTACTGACCCTGCTAAGTGGAAGGACCAGCAAATAAGACGATTGGATTGGATATCACATACATTGGGGGGAAATGTATATTAACTTTGCTAAGGTGGACTTGCCCTTTAAATGTTTATGCCCTGTCATTTTCAATATTCAAAAATGTTCTCAGAATCCATATGTGCTAATGCTGAGCACACACAAGGCAATACCATAAGCCAATCTCATCTCAAGATCTGTTTGTCAGTGAGCTCAGGATTCCAAACAGACACGTTGATATATCAGTATTGCTGGTGTTTCCATTAACCCATAGATGGATGTGTACATGTTGATTGAGTAAAGATTTGTTACCATTTGATTTGATACATGGTGTGTCTTCTTGTGTGCCATTGTTCTGTTTTGTGGTTGGGACCTTATGACCATTTGAAATATAGAAAACCATTTGCGAGGGTCTCAAATCTAAATTTGGCCAACAATACTGCTTGTAATAAGAAGCTCACTTGGTTATAACTAAATGTCAAAGGGTAAGAATGGTCATTTTGGGTAACTTGTTTGATAGCCTATGTGTAGTTAAAACTGCTGATGTACCCAAATCTCTTTCAATCAAGTGTTACATAGGAATCCATCAGTGGTTGGGTAAAACTATTTATTGTGATGGATGAATTTATTTGATTTGACAACTTCCTATTACTTATTGTTGGCAGATGTACATGGCACAAGTAAATTACTGGACCTATTTAAAACCAACACGAGTAGGGATTAGCCAATAGAATTTCATGGGATTAAAGGTGTGTAAACTAATTGACATTAGTGGTAAAGTTTCATTTATGAATATTAGATCAACTGCCTGCGCCTAGATTGCGTCTTAGCTATTCAGTCTTTACATTCCCTGGCCAAGCACTGACTGGTTACAAGGGTTGTTGGGTATAAGCAGCAGTTGGCAAATCAGAACATCACCTTATTGACATTTAAACATCAATCGTTGTCTGTGAGCTGCTGCTTAATACACTGGTGGATTTGTCCACAACCAGTCAATCGAAAGAACCAATCATAATGCACGGCCGGTCTTTAGAATGTATGGCACACTTTAGCTTTCATTTGCCTGTTTTATTCCCCAGTGTGTCCTTCTTTAATGTTACATTCAATATACAAGCTTTAATTTGATTTTCAGTCTTTGTGGTAAGTGATCTGTGTTTATTTCCTTTGATTGTTGATTGATTTGATCTTGTTGTATTCCAAAAAAAAAAATCCAATTTTCATCATAATTCAATATTCAAACTCATACAGGGAGATTCAATAAAAGTTCTTATTGTTTAAAATGGTGCTAATTTTGCCCCAACCAATCAGATGTTGACTTTCAAATGTTAAATAAGATCTGATTGGTTGGGGCAAAATTAGCACCATTTTAAACGATAAGAACTTTTATTGAATAACCCTGATTGACTTTCCAACACTCGACCTTTCTGTCTTAACCCCTGGCTGTTCGAGGCTTTACTGATGAGTCATGTCTTGGGTTTTGGCTTTCAAGGGTTGAGAGACTTTCAGTTTTGTAGCTTTAGTCACTATTCTCAGAAGCTTCTGCAACCCAGGAGAATGAGGGAAGTCTGGAACTTCATCCATGTCTTCCCAGTCTATGTGCTCCCACCTGATTTACACAATCACAGTTTATTATGCTGTACATGAAGCCAAGTGGAGCTCTTTCTCCATTCATCTACAGCAACACATTTTCAGACCTTTATCTCTAACCATCTATCCTCCATGTATCGGGTTTTGATGTGACAATTTGATACTGTCAGGTAATTGGACTTGACGTCACGTCGTGCCTTGATTGACAGCCACGACCAGGAAGAAGCGCCGCAGAGCAGAGGAGTAGCGCAGCAGAACAGCGAGAGACCGGGTCAGGTAAGTCACTTCAGGGGCATCTTTGGAAATAATCTATGATGCGAAACTGGGGTTTGGCGGGTACATTAATATAAAAAGGTTTTTTAGGCTGGACATGCCCTTTAATATTCAGAATGGTTTAACACCATTGAATATACCCTAGCTTGGTGCTTTTCCTAAATGGTACAATAGACTGCGGTATTGGCTCTGGGTACATAGCCTATCTGTGTGTAGTGTGTATATATGGAGAAATATACAGTGACTGATGCTAGTGCATTAGTTTGACCGGCAGGTGATCTTGTCTCTCTGGTGGTTCCACCCATTAAGAACTTTACAGAGAAATGGAATCTGTTCTGATGATAACTTGGTGAGGGTCAGTAACTTGGTCAGGGTCAGGGGCAGACTGGGCCGAGCAGTGTCCAGTTTAAATAAAGTTTTTTTTTTTTAAATTCAATTTAAAAAAACTTAACCAACACCTTACACTGCACTGCCAGTCCGGACCTCAGGGGCGCGCCTACTTTTTCTCCTGCACGCATGTGCTCCCATTCAGATGTGCTTGTGCACAGTGAGCAGGGAATGTTTGCTGGATGTCTGGAATGCTCCACCCCTACATTTAACAACTAGGAACTAACAGTCACCAGGTTTGCTGCTGGAGTGCTGCTGCCACTAGGCTAGGTAGGCCCAGCTTCCTTGGATTAGTAAGTGACATTTTATTTATAAGTCTGTGTGCTGGGCATGGCATGGGCATTTTATATACAAGTCCTGTGTGCTGGGCATTGGCTGGGCATTTTATATACAAGTCCTGTGTGCTGGGCATGGGCTGGGCATTTTATATACAAGTCCTGTGTGCTGGGCATTAGCTGGGCATTTTATATACAAGTCTGTGCTACTGGGCATGGGTTGGGGGCATTTAAAGGAACACTAAATCCATAAAAATAACTATTTGCCATTCTTTCTATTATTCACAGGGAGGTGAGAAGACCTGGGACTTACCTTACTGCGCTCCACTCGCAAGCCGCTTCTTCACTGAACAGCTGTTCTGTCCCAATTGCGCACCCTATCTTTTGTATTGGCGCGCATGTGCCTAAGATAGGGCGCGCGGTCGGGATAGAGTGGCTTTCAGGGACAGAGCGGCTTTATATAAACACGTCTGCTGCTGGCATGGTTTGGGTGCATTTTATACACTGTATACAAGTCTGCTGCTGTCATGGGCTGGGGGCATTTTATATATACAAGTCTGCTGCTGGAATGGGTTGGGGGCATTTTATATAAACAAGTCTGCTGCTGGCATGGTTTGGGGGCATTTTATATACTGTATACAAGTCTGCTGCTGGCATGGTTTGGGGGCATTTTATACACTGTATACAAGTCTGCTGCTGGCATGGGTTGGGGGCATTTTATATATACAAGTCTGCTGCTGGCATGGTTTGGGGGCATTTTATATACACAAGTCAGTGCTGCTGGGTATGGGAGTTGTGAGGCTGCCCTCCAATTCACCAGCAAGTGTAAAGTTAGCCCTCCAGTACAGCCGCTAGTGTAAAGTCTGCCCTACAGTTCACGAGACGCACCCACTTTTTTGGCGGGCGCTTTGTGTGCCGAAGAGAATTGGGGAGGCTTTATTCAATACCCAGTGTTGTTAGCTCTACAGATCATTAGCCAATAGTCAGCCCTCCAGTTCATTACCAAGGATTGTCAGCCCTCCAGTTCATTACACAGCATTGTCAACCATTCAGTTCCTTACCTAGTATTGTCAGCCCTCCAGTTCATTAGCAATGTTAGTGAGCCCTCCAGTTATTTACACAGTTTTGTCAGACATCCAGTTCATTACCCAGTATTGTCAGCCCTCCAGATCATTAGCCAGTGTTAGTCAACCCTCCAGTTCATTAGCAGTGTCAGTCCTCCAGTTCATTAGCAAAAAAAACAGTGTCAGTCTCCAGTTCATTAGAAGTGTCAGTCCTCCGTTCATTTAGCAGTGTCAGTCCTCCAGTTCATTAGCAGTGTCAGTCCTCCAGTTCATTACCCAGTACTTTCAGCCTTATAGTTCATCACCCAGTATTGTCAGCCCTCCCGTTCATTACACAGTATTGTCAGACCTCCAGTTCATTAGCCAGTATTGTCAGCCTTCCATGTCATTAGCCCTTTAGTCAGCCCTCCAGTTCATTAGTTGGTGTTAGTAATAGTGTTTTTAAAATAGTCATAACATCAATAAAGTTGGTGTGGCCTCGGCAAAGTGGGCGTGTTGAAAGGTTTTGTTATTTACCGTAAGGGCCACTTGGTTATATTTGCCCCCCAGGTCAAAAGGTCCCAGTCCTCCACCGGTTAGGGTAGTTACTTTAATGGTGCAAATAAAATGAACATTTGTAAAGTTAAAAATAACTTTCATATTGTGGATTAGAGAAAACTGGAAGGTATTGTAACATATCAGCTGTCCTGGTAGGTTAGCAATATTCTGACATGCGGGAGGGCGACTGTTTCTGGCATTAGACTTTCTTGTTACAAGTCATTTGTTGTTTTACGTCTATAGTACCTTTCCCTAATTTAATTGAAACCTGCCCAGACTGGTGATCTGATTAACCTTAGCAAATCTTGGTACATGGGATGATTTTTCCTTATTTTCCAGTGCTCGGGGGTAAATGATGTGACAAATACTAAACAAATACAAATCCTTGGTAATTCTAAACCAGTTTGGGGTTTGGACAGAAGCCACCATGCCTGGCGGTCTCGGCGTAGTAAAACGTCTCACTGGTGTCCGCTGGATAGGTTTTATTTAACAAATTGTAGATCTGGGTAAAAATGTGGAATTCTGTTAGATCTGATGGGTAAAAGCTCAATTTAAATTATTTTTCTCAGTTAGAATATTGACATATTTACTGTTGGCAACCCTCTCTGTCCGGGGGCACAAGGTAGATAATCTCCTCTGCCTTATACTGGCCCATACAGTTCTGCCGTAGTTGTCCGTTAAACACACATAAACAGCAGATCTCCTATAATTAGAACTAGCCTTTAATTAGAAAAAAGTTCAGGGTTCCTCACCTTCCGCTATTGATTGTGTTTAGCACAGGATCAGGGGTTAGGATTCCAGGATGTCTAGCATCCCGAGGTGACCAGTGGCCCACTGACAAACTGAGGCGCATGGACATTCATGCCTGCATGCGCACACTGGCATGACTTCCCTTAAAATCATGGTTCTACTTCTGCCTCCTATATCTCCAGCACATTCATTATTGATACCCGGTACTGAGACTGTGAGACACTTGGTATCACACAAATTAACTTTTTCAACAAGAAGTGCAAAATGTTGCTGTGTTCTTAACAGCAGCAACCAATTAAATGTTATCAAATATTTTCTAACTTTAGTAGACCATTAGAAAGCTAACATCTGATTGGTTGAGGCAAATAAACAACACTGGCAAATATATGTTGTATTAAATTAGATCAACTGGACTTGAAGTTCTCGAAATCCCCGACGCCCCCTCGCTCCTTCGCGCTGTGTGCGCATGCAAAAGACTTTAGATGCGTCGGAGGTGTCAGGGATTTCGGCGCTGGAGCGGGTCCGCGGGTAAGTGTCTCCTCCTCTCCTGTAAGATTTACTGAAGAACGGGAGGTAAGAGATAGTGCATTTACCTCCTGTTCTTCAGTAAATCATTTAGAAACATACTTACTTTTATGCTGGAAATACCCTTTAAAGGAATAGTTCACTGCAATAGTGAACTATCCCTTTTCTACATTGATTGAAGCCCGGTAAGTTAAGGAGCTATGCCTTACCTCCTGTTCTTCAATCAATGTTTAGATAGCCAGGAACGAACTTTAGAAAATCTTACCTTTCACGCGATCCAGCGGGGCCGCTCTGACAGTTCCTGACTGCTTCCTGATTCTGTTACGCTATAACGCGCATGCCCAATAATGTGCGTTATAGTGTAACAGAAGAAGGAAGCGGTCAGGAATTTCAGAGCGGCCCCGCTGGATCACGTGAAAGGTAAGTGTCAGGAAAGTGTGTAGTGACTTGGCAAGAATGAATGGGTTAAAAATACCATTCCACCCTGGAACAGTCCTATTGTTTATATTACAATTAGTAAAATATGGAACCAGATCTTCTTTTCCAGACAATGTGAAGCCGAACCGTGTATCTGGAATTCTCTTCAGCTAGGGGTCTGCGGGGTTCCTTAAGAGGTCATTTAAAGGACAGTCATACATGGAAAATAAATGTATTTCGGTATTGGAATATGTAAGACAGAAACCAATATTATACTTGTGAATGGGAAAGTAGGCCCATTAAAATGATACCCAACATGGAGCCCTTATTCCCTTGCTAAGGCGAGTTATTAATATCTTGGGAAATATGGATTACACACAGGTCATGTTTGGTATTGGATGAATTGATAATTAATACAGGAGAGGAATATGTGGTCAATATCCCAATACAATGTACATATCTACATTTATATGGAATCTGCCTAACTGAGGGGGAATGAATGCTTTTGGCTAGTCGTAAATCTGGATATTCCTAGACACTCCCACCTCATGCATAGCCCAGAGGAGGGGGGTGGTTCATCAAAGGGTTTAAAAATCCTTGTAGCCCCTATAACTGTGTTCATACTGAGGGGACATGCTAAAACCGTGTGTATGGACCCGATGTTTCTTCCCGCCGGGATACAGGACTTCTTCTAGTGATTAGGGTCTGTGAATATTTTTATCCTTTTTATTTTATATAACTGTTGTACCTATTGTATGTCATTTTATTATAACACCATTTTCTTTTATTTGTATTATATGCACTGTCCACCTTTTGGAATATTAAATCTAAAATTAATAAGTTTTGTCTTGATGCTCTAAAAGAACTCAGTTAGCCTTGATAAGTTTATATGTGGTTGAATGAAATGTTTTGCAGTGTAAATGCTAATTAACTCTGTGACTGCTTATGAAGGACTGATGCTAATAACCAGTTAGTTGCTGGAGTGAATGGTGTAGTGCTTACTAGATAGTAGCTGTTAACCTTGACCTGGATGGATGATATTACAGATACACCGTGACTGGAATTGCAGATATACTGTGACTGGATGAATAAATAATTACAAAAGATTCCATGACCTGATTAGGATTGAATATACAGAGATACCAGACCGGATGATGGAATAGAATATACCAGTGTTTATTACCATGACCTGGATGGATTTTGTATTTATGAATTTTTATTTTTATGACGTGATGAGTGATATTGGATGACATGATTTGAATTGTGATGTTTGATATTGACATTAATATTGATGATATTGATTTGACGGATAGGATGAATATTACGATTTGACTGCGATGATGGAATATTTGATGTTATGAATTTGAATATTGATTATATGATGGAAATAAACATGGATTTATTGGATTTGATTGATGATTGAATTGAATGATTACCATTGAGTCTTGAAGATGATGCTGCATGGATTGATGAATGATTGTTTGGATGAAATTGATGTTCCGATGAATATGAATGAATGTATGATATTTGATGAGTCAGTTACTGATGAATTATTTGATATACATGAATGGTGATGTGATTGGAATTGAATATTACAGATATACCAGGACCGGATGGATGGATATACAGATATACATGACCTGGATGGATGAATAGTTACAGATATATACCATGACCTGGATGGAGAATATGTACAGATATAATGACCTTGATGAATGATTACAATATACCATGACCTGGATTGATGAATATTACAATATACCATGACCTGGGAGATGAATATTACGATATACCATGACCTGGATGGATTGAATATTACAGATATACCATAGACCTTGGATGATTTGAATATACAGATGATACCATGACCCTGGATAAATGAATATTACAGATATACCATGACCTGGATGGATGAATATTACAGATATACCATGACCTGGATAGATGAATATTACAGATATACCATGACCTGGATGGATGAATATTACAGATAAACCAAGACCTGGATGAATAAGAACCTTCACAAGCATATTACATAAACATGTGTGCCAGGAGCTTTGTTTATGGGGATATAATGAACTAGAGATCTTTCTAAAGTCCATGATTTGTAGACAGTTTAACAGGATTCCTCGTTTAATTCCACAGACCCCCCAGGTCTACACATAATTATAATCAGATCCACAAGTATTCAGTGTGTATCATTGGGTTCTTGTTCTTTTCATCTTCCTGGTAGGGAAACCTGGCGTCCAGATGATAAAGTGGTGTCTATGATTTATTGACCATATATAAGCATAGGCCTTAATGGCAGCCATGACAGCCAAGAGGATAGTCATTAAATAAGCTTTGTTTTCTTTAAGTGATAAACATAATGACATTTTACGTGAATCGATTACATGGGAATTTGTTAGTCACAGACATGTCATTCCTTTTACATTTCAAGGACGAGTATTTTTTAAATTTCTTTATTGCTTTCTGTACTGCAACACTGGAGCCATAGTCACCATTGTTATTGTAGTATGATTTGTCATATGTCTTTGTATCTGTAAATGGAGAGACATTTAGTCTTAACCGTTTACTATTGAGTTTTCAAACACATGATCACGCATACACTTCAGTCACGTGACGAGATTTCCTTACATCTGCACGCATGTTAATAATGTCTAAAAGTCTCGTTAATCGTTATTTAATCCCCGGTAACACAATAACAGAACTTTAAGACATAACATTGTCATATCGGCTCTCGGTCTATTGCCCACGATGCATTTACTCTATATACACTCTTCATAGTTATTACGCTTTGTTGGCTAGAATGTTGCATTAAACAAAGACAATTTTACGTAAAAGTGATTGTTTTTGCCTGATAATTGCTCTGTATAATGAATTGCGCCTTCTTTATTCCATCTGATAGACAGACAGGGCAGAGAAGGGAGGAATCTAAAGTCTTGATCGGCATGGTAAAATGTATAAGGATCTTTAACAAAACGAAGGCAGAATTATTTTATTGTATTAAATAAGTGTTAGAGGTGACTATTATGGGCTAGAAACAACCCAAAGGGAAACATGTGTAAATATAATGGATGTGTTTGTGCTATGTGTATGTTATATACTGTAAAGCTTTGATGGTGCCCATCTAAACTGGAAGGTCCTCATCTCTAGGTTTACAGGCAGCATCAACCAGTAGAAAATTGTTCTTGCCACTTTGTCCTTCACCCTGGGTACTTTGCAAAGTTAGAGGAGCAAGGTGGTTTACAGTATATGAGTATAACTGTCCTTTAATTGCTGGTAAATCTATAATATGTGTTATATCTGTTGTATTCAATTAGATCAACTGGACTTGAAATGTAGTTCTTGAAGACGTTTCGCTAGTCATCCGACTGGCTTTCTCAATTCAGAATGACTTGTACAAGAATCTGTGGCAATTATGTACCCTGGAGAATCCCAATTAGCATATCACAGCCAGGTGTTAAGGGTGTGATTTATAAGTTTGGCTCGGGCAGTGCATTCCGAAGGTACGTGTTCTTATAGTTCCAAACTCTGCGCCTTTGGTCAAGATGAAACGGTTTTTTAGGAATAGACCAAATCTAGTATTTTGTTGTGTTTTTCAAATCCTAATAGTTTATTGTAGATAAAGTTTGATTCGGTTCCACATTATTGATAACCCACATATCAGATGAGTCCATAAATTTGACAAATAAATCTACATTTTATATATTGTTTCACGTTAAAGAAATAAAAAAGCTTGTGTATCTGTTACTGAGCTTCATCTATTGTTCTTTCTTGTCTACAATGGGGTGCTGGGAATATTAGTACCACCAATCTGAAACAATTAGAGGAAGATTCCGTATTACTACTCTCCCTCTTCTCTCTCTTTTTAGAGCTTTGTGTCTCTAATCCTGCACATATATATGAAAGGTGGGAGTTATTGATGTGGTAATGACCAGTCAGTCATCACTGCTTCCTCCTGGCAGGTGTTAAGCAGCAGCATAACAATAACCTTTTCTAGCAACATGTTAAATCTTCTGATTGGCTGCACTTAGATTTCCTGTAAGACGGTTAGACTTTTACTAATCCAACTTGTTTGGTTGTTCACCTTTAAGGAGAGGGGCCCTAAATAGCAATATTTCTAGGGCCCTATTTTGAACTTTTTTGCCACCATTATTGACACCTTTATCTGCAATTTGGTCTAGCGCAATTAAAATATGCGATAGACTACGATTTCAATTTACGGTGTCCGGTTTGCCAATTTTCGAATTTCCAATATTTTGTTTTTTTTAAAGGGCATCTATAGTGAAAAAAACACATTGCACCTTTGCAAAGTTAAATTCAATGAACTCTGTGCTGCCTTAATCCTATCTATGTCAGTGACTCTGTTATAACCATGGTGTCAGATCTGTGTGCAGCACTCTCCCCCCCCTCCCCCTCCCCTCTGTTACCTCCTCCATGTCTCTACTCCGGCTAACCGACAAGCTTTTCATGTGCAGTAGGAGTTAAAAGTTCAACATCCTGAAAAACACACCCAAGCACAGTGGCCAATGAAAAGCAAGCGTCCTGAGACCGGAAGAGGAGAAACAGTACAGTTTTACGATCTCTCACTTTGTGACCCATCATCAATCATGAAGCTATAAGAAGGGGGTCAAGTGCAGCCTTATATCTACATGAAAGTCTACCTCTCTCCCTCCTGCTAATGCATGTTATCTCTATGTTTATAACAGAGCAGGGAGGGGGGGATCACGTCACAGGGATTTGATTGACAGTCCAAGTAGGAGTAGAGGAATCAATCACGTATTCTTCTAATGGTGTATCTCAGGACAGAGAGTGGAATCTGAAAAAAGTGATGACACTCTGGGGGTTGTAGGAATATAGAACACATGGAAAGGAAGAAAAAAAGTTTATTTTCCCACTATAGATGCCCTTTAAGTTTCCTATTTTCAACTATTTCATATAAGTTGAATGGGGGTTTTTCTGCTAAAGTCCCCCGTCATATTGCCAAACCTGAGTTATAGCCCTGTATTGGTGAGGTTATGGGCAATTTCTACTTTTCGCAGTGATAATGGGACCTAATGCATTTTAACGGCAAAATTACCCGCCTCTGATTGACCATTTATAAATACGGCAATAAAAACACTCTTGCCATGGCGATGTCCTGCGTTAGTTAAAATAGCGATAATTTATAAATTGGCCCCATCATTGCTAATTGCTTGGAGATAGAGATTCAGATTTGAATATATGAATTCCGTAGTTGCCCTTAATAACTAGACGTCATTTATAAAACCCAACTATAAACTCTAACACTGCCACATATAAATAAATACTGTTCTCATGAACTTGGAGCGTATACCCTTTGAGATCAAGTTTTATGTGTAGACTCGATCAAGCACTTGAAGATACATTGTAAAACCTAGAAATAAAATATCTGCAAATCTCATAAAATATGGGATTGCGTCCATGGAAATACTGTTCATATATTGCACATCTTGTAAAGAGGGACGTTCCTTCCAACGACTTCGCTCGATTTCCTGGGCTAACCGCATACCAATCCTGTTAGGTCTTTAGTAAACATTCAGATGTAGAAGTTGGGGACTCGCGATCAGATAACATTTCGGAACTGGTGGTTTCTGGGGATGTTTATGTTCTTAGAAACAATAAACTTGCCAATCCTTTAACTTCATCAGGTACATGCACATTTATGTTCTTAACAATAGGAGATCTTTATTTTCCTAGTACTTTATTGTTTCTATTTAAAAGTTGATGGTACGAAGCCGTCCATTCTAGCCAGAAATCCATATAACAAGCTACGTCTGTTAATGTCGGAATAGTATTTATGGGTTCAGCCAAGACTGAGATTAATTGTACAATAAATTCTGTTTATTCTTCTTACCTACTGAAATTGTCCTGACATGGCGGCAGTTATCATAGAGTGAAGATCCGCTGGGTGATGATGAAGATGAACAAACTTAACATTTCACATTGCTAGTCATGTTTGTCACTTGATATTGGGGAATTGGGGACTAATCAGCATTGCACTCCAGTAGAGGAAAAGTAAGTGGCTATACAGTACAAGGTGAATGTAGATGCTCTTAGAGATGCCTTACAGGCAGGATACATAAGCGTAAAGTATAACTAGAATGCCCCAAAAATGGGGTGAGTCGGGAAAGTGTAAAATTGAGGTTGGGTGACAGCTGCAGATTTGCAGATGTCTCTCCCTAAAAGAAATGAGTGCAGAATCACTGTGTATGTTCCTATACCTACAGTACAGTCTGAATTTGGCTCACAAGACAATGCTATATGAGTTAAGCAGGTACATATACCAGCACAGATGGTTTTGCAGTCTGTATGATGAAGTGTAGAGCCATAATGTGAATTATCAGGCATACAGGGAGATGTAATTAAAGTCCTTACTGTTAAAAATGGTGCTAATTTTGCCCTAGCCAATCAAATGTTAGCTTAAATGGTAAAGAAACATCTAAATTGGTCGGAGCAAAATTAGCACCATTTTTAACGATAAAACTTTTATTACATCTCCCTGATAGGCTTCACCATGTCAGGAACAGATACTTCCCACTGCCCAGCAAATCTCTATGCAGGTTAATTTTGAAATAAGGGCCCCTTTACCTTCCAATCCTCCTGGTTCCTGCTCGTTTTGTCCCAAGCGTATCATTTAGCCAAACAACAGAGATACAAGCAGTTCTGGGAGTCTTCTGTATATGGAGCTTGTATCTCGTTGTTCAGCTAATAGGCCATCAACTTGCTTTTTCCCTTGGATAGGTTCCCATGACTGAGGGGGGTAGTCGGAAAGCAGTTGTCCTTTACTACAGTCCATACTTCACCTTGCTTTCTTTCCCTTTTGGAAAATAATAAAGCTTCCCCCACTCTCCCGGAGATGCCAATTTTCCATTTGTTGCCCATCCTCCCATGCCAGGAATACGGCTACTGCCTCACCTATACAGGTAGTAATCAGAACAACCTTTTTACGGTATTTCATTTAAAACAATGGCAAAACACATGGCTGGGATGTTACCACCAATCAAACTCATCCTTCCAGAACACGTCCCGTGCACAGTAATGAGAAATTTATTAGCTCATTGAAAGGATTCATGGAGCGTCCTGGTGAGGTTGAAACGGCCCTGTGATTTTTACATTACTAAAACATATTTTACATGTGTGATTAACATTGCTGGACCCAGAGCTTAGATACTGCACATCAAATAATAACAAACAGAAAGAGAAACAGAGTCTCCACGCCGTATAGAAACCAGATGGTAGAGGGCATCTCCATTTGGTTGGAATCGAGTCCAATGTTAGGGGCTGCTCCTCGTTTGTTTTTACGTTCCTTGAATTTGCGTGTGAGCTGTGTTAACAATCATGTGACTTTTTAAAGGAGAAGTAAAAACGGAATACATGGGTTCAGGATTGAAGGAAGTTCAGTACAAAAATCAATGCTTTCAAGGAAAGGAGTATTTTCTCATTTCATTAATCTGCCCATCCGAGTAAATACTGACTTGTTCTTTGCAGGACCTGTTATAGAGTCCGTTATATGGTCACCGTCCCTGGGTGGATTTAGTTGCTAAATGTGGTGCATCCTGGGAAGTAGGACGGTTACATAACCTGAAATGGGAGCTCACTACTGACCAATGGGTATTCTGGTTAGTTTCTAATACCAGTGCTGATTCGAACTTTTAATCGATTATTTATATAGTATGACTAAAACTCAACTGAACTTACCCTTTAATCCCCCTTTCATTGGGCAAAAATATTCTGTTGGATTTTGTCGACACCAGGTTGCATCCTCTGCATGCATAACTTTTGGGATGCAAGTACTGTATAAGTATCAAGACAGACAGTCTGCAGAGCTGTCAGACCATCAACCAATATGGGAATCAGTGCAGATTACCTTACATATCATTCAATTTCACACTGATCAAGGAAGGTATTTGTATGTTTTTCATTTGTAGTTTATTTTGTATAATTTCCTCTTTATAACGATAAATTATAGAACATAGATTATCTTTCTTTATAGTGATGGGTAATCTGCCTGACAACCCCAACATGCTATGGTAACCATTTTATTACATGAATTTGTAACCAAGTATTTAATGATATGTTTTATTCCTTTCTGACAAAGGTATTGCTGCTTCTTCTTCTGCTCAGTGAGCTTTTTATGCAGAGGAGGCATCAGTTGAAACAGCAGTCAATCATTGGCTGTGATGTCAGTTGTCATGTCCTTGATTGACTGCATGGAGGGAGGGGCCAGCTTCTCTACAGAAATGGGGACAATAATTTATCCTTAAATATCTGGTTAGTAACACAGGTAATAAAGTGCAAAATATATCAGTTGGTTGGGGGCAGGTAACTGACAATTGACCAGTATTTTTTTTATAAAAGGGTATTTGCTAAGAAAACTGCTTTTGGGGTTTCAGTTTATTGACGACCGGAGGTAAAGGAGCTGTGTCTACCTCCCATATTTCAATGAAACCTGCAGGAGCCACGGAGCAAAGGTAGAAACTTACCCGATCGCTCACGCTCCTCGACGCGATTTCTCTGACAGGTCCTGATGGGCTTTGTACTCTGACAGCGGAGGAGCGAGTGATCGGGTAAGTTTCTTACCTTCTTCCCTGTCCCCAGAATATTTTATTTAAGAACGGGAGGTAGAAACCAGCCCCTTTACTTCCTGTTCTTCAATAAAAGTGAAACCCCAACGTAGTTTTATTAGGTGGACATCCCTTTAAGGGTGACATGCTCCTTAATAGTGTTGCTCTGATATTCTCCATTGAAAACTGTGTTTGTGTGATTTGTCACTAACAGGGAAACAGTAAAACCAAAGTTACCTTAGTCTAAGCATATTTGGAATTTGTTTGACAATCTCCTAAATTTTTAGCTCCTTTAACTTTTATGCCTATCAAAAACTTGATGTACTGATCAATATTGGTTCATCTGGACCATTGATCCACATGTAGTCCTGCACGATGGTCTGGCTGAATGTTTCTTTCCAGTCTTTTGCCCGTACTGTGTCTTACGTTCCAGTCTAAGAAGAAGAAACTTACTGGATCGTTTCCTCCTTTCCCTCTGCTTGGTCTGAATTATCTTTTGTTTCTTGTTCCTGTCAAAAAGAAGATAGAAGATCCCATTATTCATTTTCATTTTCACCTTCATCATGTGTTTAGTCGAGTTTAATTTTGTGCTATATATTTATGCTAAGTACAAACCTCCCCTTTAAGAGAGAAACCTCCCAGTACCTCTAGATTATTTCACATCAGATCATGATGACTAAAGGATCTTTATAGCAACAGGGAGAGCCCACACTAATTTATCAAATCCAGCTCCTTTTATCATCCCTGCTTAGAGCAGTTCTTTCTATTCTTTGTATATAACTTAGAAGGACATGTCCCACGTGACATCATTAGAATCTGGGATGTTGGTACCTTTAAATAAAATATTTAAAGTAGTAAAGTAACATTTTCCACCAACATTCCAGAACAGAATATCCAACCCAGTCTGCCTGCCACAAATGTCAGCTTCTGCAGGTAAGTAGCTCAGGAAGTAGCCTTAAGTCATTGTATTTGATGTCACAGTCATTACTGACCCTGCTAAGTGGAAGGACCAGCAAATAAGACGATTGGATTGGATATCACATACATTGGGGGGAAATGTATATTAACTTTGCTAAGGTGGACTTGCCCTTAATGTTTATGCCCTGTCATTTTCAATATTCAAAAATGTTCTCAGAATCCATATGTGCTAATGCTGAGCACCAAACGGCAATACCATAAAGCCAATCTCATCTCAAGATCTGTTTGCAGTGAGCTCAGGATTCCAAACAGACACGTTGATATATCAGTATTGCTGGTGTTTCCATTAACCCATAGATGGATGTGTTACATGTTGATTGAGTAAAGATTTGGTTACCATTTGATTTGATACTGGTGTGTCTTCTGTGTGTGCCATTGTTCTGTTTTGTGGTTGGACCTTATGACCATTTGAAATATAGAAAACCATTTGCGAGGGTCTCAAATCTAAATTTGGCCAACAATACTGCTTGTAATAAGAACTCACTTGGTTATAACTAAATGTCAAAGGGTAAGAATGGTCATTTTGGGTAACTTGTTTGATAGCCTATGTGTAGTTAAAACTGCTGAGTACCCAATCTCTTTCAATCAAGTGTTACATAGGAATCCATCAGTGGTTGGGTAAAACTATTTATTGTGATGGATGATTATATTTTTTGACAACTTCCTATTACTTATTGTTGGCAGATGTACATGGCACAAGTAAATTACTGGACCTATTAAAACCAACACGGAGAGGATTAGCCAATAGAATTTCATGGGATTAAGGTGTGTAAACTAATTGACATAGTGGTAAAGTTTCATTTATGAATATTAGATCAACTGCCTGCGCCTAGATTGCGTCTTAGCTATTCAGTCTTTACATTCCCTGGCCAAGCACGACTGGTTACAAGGTTGTTGGGTATAAGCAGCAGTTGGCAAATCAGAACATCACCTTATTGACATTAAACATCAATCGTTGTCTGTGAGCGCTGCTTAATACACTGGTGGATTGTCCACAACCAGTCAATCGAAAGAACCAATCATATGCACGGCCGGTCTTTAGAATGTATGGCACACTTTAGCTTTCATTTGCCTGTTTTATTCCCCAGTGTGTCCTTCTTTAATGTTACATTCAATATACAAGCTTTAATTTGTTTTCAGTCTTTGTGGTAAGTGATCTGTGTTTATTTCCTTTGATGTTGATTGATTTGATCTTGTTGTATTCCAAAAAAAAAATCCAATTTTCATCATAATTCAATATTCAAACTCATACAGGAGATTCATAAAAGTTTCTTATTGTTTAAAATGGTGCTAATTTTGCCCCCAACCAATCAGATGTTGACTTTCAATGTTAAATAAGATCTGATTGGTTGGGGCAAAATTAGCACCATTTTAAACGATAAGAACTTTTATTGATAACCCTGATTGACTTTCCAACACTCGACCTTTCTGTCTTAACCCCTGGCTGTTCGAGGCTTTACTGATGAGTCATGTCTTGGTTTTGGTTTTCAAGGGTGAGAGACTTTCAGTTTTGTAGCTTTAGTCACTATTCTCAGAAGCTTCTGCAACCCAGGAGAATGAGGGAAGTCTGGAACTTCATCCATGTCTTCCCAGTCTATGTGCTCCCACCTGATTTACACAATCACAGTTTATATCTGTACATAAGCCAAGTGGAGCTCTTTCTCCATTCATCTACAGCAACACATTTTCAGACCTTTATCTCTAACCATCTATCCTCCATGATCGGGTTTTGATGTGACAATTTGATACTGTCAGGTAATTGGACTTGACATCACGTCGTGCCTTGATTGACAGCCACGACCAGGAAGAAGCGCCGCAGAGCAGAGGAGTAGGCAGTCAGAGCAGCGAGAGACCGGGTCAGGTACATCACTTCAGGGGCATCTTTGAAATAATCTATGATGCAAACTGGGGTTTGGCGTGGTACATTATAAAAAGGTTTTTTAGGCTGACATGCCCTTTAATATTCAGAATGTTTAAACCATTGAATATACCCTAGCTTGGTGTTTTTCCTAAATGGTACAATAGACTGCGTATTGGCTCGGGTACATAGCCTATCTGGTGTAGGTGTATATATGGAGAAATACAGTGACTGATGCTAGTGCATTAGTTTGACCGGCAGGTGATTGTTCTCTCTGGTGGTTCCACCCATTAAGAACTTTACAGAGAAATGGAATCTGTTCTGATGATAACTTGTGAGGGTCATTAACTTGGTCAGGGTCAGGGGCAGACTGGGCTGAGCAGTGTCCAGTTTAAATAAAGTTTTTTTTTCAAATTCAATTAAAAAAACTTAACCAACACCTTACACTGCACTGCCAGTCCGGACCTCAGGGCGCGCCTACTTTTTTCTCCTGCACGCAGTGCTCCCATTCAGATGTGCTTGTGCACAGTGAGCAGGGAATGTTTGCTGGATGTCTGGAATGCTCCACCCCTACATTTAACAACTAGGAACTAACAGTCACCAGGTTTGCTGCTGGAGTGCTGCTGCCACTAGGCTAGGTAGGCCCAGCTTCTTGGATTAGTAAGTGACATTTTATTTATAAGTCTGTGTGCTGGCATGCATGGGCTGGCATTTTATATACAAGTCCTGTGTGTGGGCATGGGGCATTTACAAGTCCTGGTTGGGCAGGCTGGCATTTTATATACAAGTCCTGTGTGCTGGGCATTTTTTATACAAGTCCTGTGTGCTGGGCATTGGCTGGGCATTTTATATACAGTCCTGTGTGCTGGGCATGGGCTGGGCATTTTATATACAAGTCCTGTGTGCTGGGCAGGCTGGGCATTTTATATACAGTCCTGGTGTGGGCATTAGCTGGGCATTTATATACAAGTCTGTGCTACTGGGCATGGGTTGGGGGCATTTAAAGGAACAATAAATCCAAAAATAACTATTTGCCATTCTTTCTATTATTCACAGGGAGGTGAGAAGACCGGGACTTACCTTACCGCGCTCCACTCGCAAGCCGCTTCTTCACTGAACAGCTGTTCTGTCCCAGTCGCGCACCCTATCTTTTGTATTGGCGCGCATGTGCCTAGATAGGGCGCGCGGTCGGGACAGTGGCTTTCAGGGACGAGCGGCTTTATCTTATATAAACAAGTCTGCTGCTGGCATGGTTTGGGTGCATTTTATACACTGTATACAAGTCTGTGCTGTCATGGGCTGGGGGCATTTTATATATACAAGTCTGCTGCTGGAATGGGTTGGGGGCATTTTATATAAACAAGTCTGCTGCTGGCATGGTTTGGGGGCATTTTATATACTGTATACAAGTCTGCTGCTGGCATGGTTTGGGGCATTTTATATATACAAGTCTGCTGCTGGAATGGGTTGGGGGCATTTATATAAACAAGTCTGCTGCTGCATGGTTTGGGGCATTTTATATACTGTATACAAGTCTGCGTGGCATGGTTGTGGGGGCATTTTAAATGTATACAGTCTGCTGCTGGCAGGGTTTGGGGGCATTTATATACAAGTCTGCTGCTGGCATGGTTTGGGGATTTATATTCACAAGTCAGTGCTGCGGGTTGGAGTTGTGAGGCCGCCTCCAATTCACCAGCAAGTGTAAAGTTAGCCCTCCAGTACAGCCGCTAGTGTAAAGTCTGCCCTACAGTTCACAGACGCACCCACTTTTTTGGCGGGCGCTTTGTGTGCCGAAGAGAATTGGGGAGGCTTTATTCAATACCCAGGTTGTTTAGCTCTACAGATCATTAGCCAATAGTCAGCCCTCCAGTTCATTACCAGGATTGTCAGCCCTCCAGTTCATTACACAGCATTGTCAACCATTCAGTTCCTTACCTAGTATTGTCAGCCCTCCAGTTCATTAGCAATGTTAGTGAGCCCTCCAGTTATTTACACAGTTTTGTCAGACATCCAGTTCATTACCAGTATTGTCAGCCCTCCAGATCATTAGCCAGTGTTAGTAACCCTCCAGTTCATTAGCAGTGTCATCCTCCAGTTCATTAGCAGTGTCAGTCCTCCAGTTCATTAGCAGTGTCAGTCCTCAGTTCATTAGCAGTGTCAGTCCTCCAGTTCATTGAGTGCAGTCCTCCGTTCATTAGCATGTCAGTCCTCCAGTTCTTACAGTTCAGTCCTCGTTCATAAGTGTCAGTCCTCCAGTTCATTACCAGTACTTCAGCTTAAGTTCATCACCCGTATTGTGCCTCCCGTCTTACACAGTTGTCAGACCTCCAGTTCATTAGCAGTATTGTCAGCCTTCCATGTCATTAGCCCTTTAGTCAGCCCTCCAGTTCATTAGTTGGTGTTAGTAATAGTGTTTTTAAAATGTCATAACATCAATAAAGTTGGTGTGGCCTCGGCAAAGTGGGCGTGTTGAAAGGTTTTGTTATTTACCGTAAGGGCCACTTGGTTATATTTGCCCCCAGGTCAAAAGGTCCCAGTCCTCCACCGGTTAGGGTAGTTACTTTAATGGTGCAAATAAATGAACATTTGTAAAGTTAAAAATAACTTTCATATTGTGGGATTAGAGAAACTGGAAGGTATTGTAACATATCAGCTGTCCTGGTAGGTTAGCAATATTCTGACATGCGGGAGGGCGACTGTTTCTGGCATTAGACTTTCTTGTTACAAGTCATTTGTTGTTTTACGTCTATAGTACCTTTCCCTAATTTAATTGAAACCTGCCCAGACTGGTGATCTGATTAACCTTAGCAAATCTTGGTACATGGGATGATTTTTCCTATTTTCCAGTGCTCGGGGGTAAATGATGTGAAAAACTAAACAATAACAAATCCTTGGTAATTCAAACCAGTTTGGGGTTTGGACAGAAGCCACCATGCCTGGCGGTCTCGGCGTAGTAAAACGTCTCACTGGTGTCCGCTGGATAGGTTTTATTAACAAATTGTAGATCTGGGTAAAAATGTGGAATCTGTTAGATCTGATGGGTAAAAGCTCAATTTAAATTATTTTTCTCAGTTAGAATATTGACATATTACTGTTGGCAACCCTCTCTGTCCGGGGGCAAAGGTAGATAATCTCCTCTGCCCTTATACTGGCCCATACAGTTCTGCCGTAGTTGTCCGTTAAACACACATAAACAGCAGATCTCCTATAATTAGAACTAGCCTTTAATTAGAAAAAAGTTCAGGGTTCCTCACCTTCCGCTATTGATTGTGTTTAGCACAGGATCAGGGGTTAGGATTCCAGGATGTCTAGCATCCCGAGGTGACCAGTGGCCCACTGACAAACTGAGGGCATGGACATTCATGCCTGCATGCGACACTGGCATGACTTCCCTTAAATCATGGTTCTACTTCTGCCTCCTATATCTCCAGCACATTATTATTGATACCCGGTACTGAGACTGTGAGACACTTGGTATCACACAAATTAACTTTTTCAACAAGAAGTGCAAAATGTTGCCGTGTCTTAAAGCAAGCAACAACTAAATGTTATCAAATATTTTCTAACTTTAGTAACCATTAGAAAGCTAACATCTGATTGGTTGAGGCAAATAACAACACTGGCAAATAATGTTGTATTAAATTAGATCAACTGGACTTGAAGTTCTCGAAATCCCCGACGCCCCCCGCTCCTTCGCGCTGTGTGCGCATGCAAAGACTTTAGATGCGTCGGAGGTGTCAGGGATTTCGGCGCTGGAGCGGGTCCGCGGGTAGTGTCTCTCCTCTCCTGTAAGATTTACTGAAGAAGGGAGGTAAGAGATAGTGCATTTCCTCCTGTTCTTCAGTAAATCATTTAGAAACATACTTACTTTTATGCTGGAAATACCCTTAAAGGAATAGTTCACTGCAATAGTGAACTATCCCTTTTCTACATTGATTGAAGCCCGGTAAGTTAAGGAGCTATGCCTTACCTCCTGTTCTTCAATCAATGTTTAGATAGCCAGGAACGAACTTTAGAAAATCTTACCTTTCACGCGATCCAGCGGGGCCGCTCTGACAGTTCCTGACTGCTTCTGCTTCTGTTACGCTATAACGCGCATGCCCGATAATGTGCGTTATAGTGTAACAGAGAGGAAGCGGTCAGGAATTTCAGAGCGGCCCCGCTGGATCACGTGAAAGGTAAGTGTCAGGAAAGTGTGTAGTGACTTGGCAAGAATGAATGGGTTTAAAATACCATTCCACCCTGGAACAGTCTATTTTTTATATTACAATTAGTAAAATATGGAACCAGATCTTCTTTTCCAGACAATGTGAAGCCGAACCGTGTATCTGGAATTCTCTTCAGCTAGGGGTCTGCGGGGTTCCTTAAGAGGTCATTTAAAGGACAGTCATACATGGAAAATAATGTATTTCGGTAATTGGAATATGTAGACAGAAACCAATATTATACTTGTGAATGGGAAAGTGGCCCATTAAAATGATACCCAACATGGAGCCCTTATTCCCTTGCTAAGGCGAGTATTAATATCTTGGGAATATGGATTACACACAGGTCATGTTGGTATTGGATGAATTGATAATTAATACAGGAGAGGATATGTGGTCAATATCCCAATACAATGTACATATCTACATTTATATGGAATCTGCCTAACTGAGGGGGAATGAATGCTTTTGGCTAGTCGTAAATCTGGATATTCCTAGACACTCCACCTCATGCATAGCCCAGGGAGGGGGGTGGTCATCAAAGGGTTTAAAAATCCTTGTAGCCCCTATAACTGTGTTATACTGAGGGGACATGCTAAAACCGTGTGTATGGACCCGATGTTTCTTCCGCCGGGATACAGGACTTCTTCTAGTGATTAGGGTCTGTGAATATTTTTATCCTTTTTATTTTATATAACTGTTGTACCTATTGTATGTCATTTTATTATAACACCATTTTCTTTTATTTGTATTATATGCACTGTCCACCTTTTGGAATATTAAATCTAAAATTTAATAAGTTTTGTCTTTGATGCTCTAAAAGAACTCAGTTAGCCTCTGATAAGTTTATATGTGGTTGAATGAAATGTTTTGCAGTGTAAATGCTAATTAACTCTGTGACTGCTTATGAAGGACTGATGCTAATTAACCAGTTAGTTGCTGGAGTGAATGGTGTAGTGTTAACCATTGACCTGGATGGATGAATATTACAGATACACCGTGACCTGAATTGCAGATATACTGTGACCTGGATGAATAAATAATACAGATATACCATGACCTGAATGGATGAATATTACAGATATACCATGACCTGGATGGATGAATATTACAGATATACCATGACCTGGATGGATGAATATTACAGATATACCAGACCTGGATGGATGGATATTACAGATATACCATGACCTGGATGGATGAATATTACAGATATACCATGACCGGATGGATGAATATTACAGAATACCATGACCTTGATGAATGAATATTTACAGATATACCATGACCTGGATTGATGAATATTACAGATATACCATGACCTGGATGGATGAATATTACGGATTACATGACCCGGATGATGAATATTACAGATATACCGTGACCTGGATGGATGAATATTACAGATAACCATGACATGACTGATAAATGAATATTACAGATATCCATGACCTGGATGGATGAATATTACAGATATACCATGACCTGGATGGATGATATTACAGATATACCATGACCTGGATGATGAATATTACAGATATACCATGACTTGGATGGATGAATATTACAGATATACCATGACCTGGATGAATGAATATTACAGATATACCATGACCTGGATGATGAATATTACAGATATACCATGACCTGGATGAATGAATATTACAGATATACCATGACCTGGATGAATGAATATTACAGATATACCATGACCTGGATGAATGAATATTACAGATATACATGACCTGGATGGATGAATATTACAGATATACCAGACCTGGGATGAATATTACAGATATACCGTGACCTGGATGGATGAATATTACAGATATACCATGACCTGATGGATGAATATTACAGATATACCATGACCTGGATGGATGAATATTACAGATATACCATGACCTGGATGATGAATATTACAGATATACCATGACCTGGATGGATGAATATTACAGATAACCAAGACCTGGATGATAAGAACCTTCACAAGCATATACATAAACATGTGTGCCAGGAGCTTTGTTTATGGGGATATAATGAACTAGAGATCTTTCTAAAGTCCATGATTTGTAGACAGTTTAACAGGATTCCTCGTTTAATTCCACAGACCCCCCAGGTCTACACATATATAATCAGATCCACAAGTATTCAGTGTGTATCATTGGGTTCTTGTTCTTTTCATCTTCCTGGTAGGGAAACCTGGCGTCCAGATGATAAAGTGGTGTCTATGATTTATTGACATATATAAGCATAGGCCTTAATGGCAGCCATGACAGCCAAGAGGATAGTCATTAAATAAGCTTTGTTTTCTTTAAGTGATAACATAATGACATTTTACGTGAATCGATTACATGGGAATTTGTTAGTCACAGACATGTCATTCCTTTTACATTTCAAGGACGGGTATTTTTTAAATTTCTTTATTGCTTTCTGTACTGCAACACTGGAGCCATAGTCACCTTGTTATTGTAGTATGATTTGTCATATGTCTTTGTATCTGTAAATGGAGAGACATTTAGTCTTAACCGTTTACTATTGAGTTTTCAAACACATGATCACGCATACACTTCAGTCACGTGACGAGATTCCTACATCTGCACGCATGTTAATAACGTCTAAAAGTCTCGTTAATCGTATTTAATCCCCGGAAACACAATAACAGAACTTTAAGACATAACATGTCATATCGGCTCTCGGTCTATTGCCCATGATGCATTACTCTGTATACACTCTCATATTTGTACGCTTTGTTGGCTAGAATGTTGCATTAAACAAAGACAATTTTACGTAAAAGTGATTGTTTTTGCCTGATAATTGCTCTGTATAATGAATTGCGCCTTCTTTATTCCATCTGATAGACAGACAGGGCAGAGAAGGGGGAATCTAAAGTCTTGATCGGCATGGTAAAATGTATAAGGATCTTAACAAAACGAAGGCAGAATTATTTTTTGTATTAAATAAGTGTTAGAGGTGACTATTATGGGCTAGAAACAACCCAAAGGAAACATGTGTAAATATAATGGATGTGTTTGTGCTATGTGTATGTTATATACTGTAAAGCTTTGATGGTGTCCATCTAAACTGGAAGGTCCTCATCTCTAGGTTTACAGGCAGCATCAACCAGTAAAAGTTGTTCTTGCCACTTTGTCCTAAACCCTGGGTACTTTGCAAAGTTAGAGGAGCAAGTGGTTTACAGTATATGAGTAAACTGTCTTTAATTGCTGGTAAATCTATAATATGTGTTATATCTGTTGTATTCAATTAGATCAACTGGACTTGAAATGTAGTTCTTGAAGACGTTTCGCTAGTCATCCGACGGCTTTCTCAATTCAGAATGACTTGTACAAGAATCTGGGGCAATTATGTACCCTGGAAATCCCAATTAGCATATCACAGCCAGGTGTTAAGGGTGTGATGAGATAGTGGTTAAGATGGTGTTATAGGAACGCCCAGAGTAAGGGTTAACACAGCGATTGTTACAGGAGCAACAATGTGGTGTCGAACCCCCCACCTCTATGTTAGGCTTGGTTTCTTTATTTCACATAAATGCCTCCTTACACTTCTTCTTGAACCACTCCAACCCAGATGTCCTGATCGCCAAGTATGTTAACAATTACAACGTTCAAAGTAGTCCTTTATCCTTAGATTGGTAATGTTAACAACGGCGAAGGATACGATGACGTGGTTAAAGAGAGTGTGTAGGAGTTTCCATAATTTATGTTGAAAATAAGAAACCACAGAATACTAACTAGAGGATGGGGGGGGTTCACACCACTGTCTGCCATAAGTATCAGGAATGCTGTTTTACACCTTTCTCTGGGCGTTCCTATAACACCTTTAGCACATCTACTCACACCTAACACCATGGCTGTGATATGCTAATTGGGATTTTTCAGGGTACATATTGACCACGATTCTGTAAGAAGTCATTCTGATTGAGGAAGCCAGTCGGATGACAGCGAAACAGTCTTCAAGAACTACATTCAAGTCCAAGTTGACTATTGAATAACAACAATATTCCATGACTGGATGAATGAGAACCTTCACAAGCATATATATGTGTTATTTCATTATCATTTTTATAATATTAATCTGGGGTTTTTTTTTTTTTTTTAAGGAAAAAGTGCTGCAAAGGATATAAGTTTGTGCTCGGGCAGTGCATTCCGGAAGGTACGTGTTCTTATAGTTCCAAACTCTGCTGCCTTTGGTCAAGATGGAAACGGTTTATTTAGGAATAGACCAAATCTAGTATTTTGTTGTGTTTTTCAAATCCTAATAGTTTATTGTAAGATAAGTTTGATTCAGACTCCTGAGTATGGAATAGAGAATCTCATTGGGCGTTCATCTGTTCCCAGCTTTAGAATTGACCAATGACAAGACAACCTACACTCATGTGACTCTGATGCTCTAGATATTTAAACATAAGCAGGTTTTGTTAAAGGATATGTACACTGGCCATATATATTTTATAAAACTCCATTACTTAAAACCAAATTCTTCCCAACTACCATTGTACCATATTATTTTTTTTTTATCTTCCCCATTTATTAAGATATCCAGTCTGAAACATCTTACAGCTGTCAATCAAGTGCCTTAGCATTAAAAAACGTTACTGTGTGCAGTTTTGCTGTAGTGGAATGGTGACAGTTGGTACATGAACTGCATGGTGGGAAATTCCCTATTCCAGTGCTGCCTCATTAGGGAATACTAGCATGCTTGTCTTCACAAAGAGTAAGTTCGTAGACCCCGCGACCCGCGATGCATGATGTGTACGAACGAATGTTTCAGGCGATAATCGGCCCGTGTGTAGGCACTTTATCATCCGAAATGGTCATTCGTAAGGGAATATTGCACAAGCAACTTGGCGGACCTCCGAACGAACGTCCATTTCGGGCGATAATATAAAGTACCTACACAACGGGCCGATTATCTGCCGAAACGTTTGTTCGTACACGTGTGATTGTCAGGAGCTACGATCACACGTGTGTAGAACTTTAAGATAGTCTGGCAGGGGGCTGGGAGACTGAACCTTAGCAAAACAAGTGCAGCCTTGAAGTCATGCAGCAACACAAACACATTAGTGCTCTAACATGTATTTATTTATAGATTGAAGTGGTAGTAATTTTTCCAGCGTACATACCCTTTAACAAAATTCCCGTTTTTGACTTATGAAAATCTAATCTGCATTTATAACTTTTTTACTAAATCATAATTAAAATTATCATGCTTATTTTCTAGTTTACTATATTTTCCTAGTAGTTATTTATATCATATAAAACATTTTATCTATAGTATCTTGTAATGAACTGTACAGTAAACGGTTACAAATGTAAATGTGAAAAAAAGTAAAGAAACTTCTTTTTAGTATTATATTAGATATCTTGTTACGGTCGACACTCTATGGCCCCTTTACACAGTGAAACATGAGCAGTTGTTAAAGGGCCATTTGTGTCAATGTGTATGTAGACAGGGGGTAAAGAAACCAGGACTACGAGGGGCAAGTGATGCATAATCACAGTGAGGAATTTCATTGGGTAAAAAAATAAAGCTAATATTTGATTGGCTACTGGGAAGTAATTAATTCTTTGTAGGCATAAAAATATTCCACATATAAACACAAAAACATATG
The DNA here is from genome assembly GCA_019447015.1 of Hymenochirus boettgeri. NCBI lineage: Eukaryota > Metazoa > Chordata > Amphibia > Anura > Pipidae > Hymenochirus > Hymenochirus boettgeri. Next base: position 398,543,863 of record CM033469.1, on the reverse strand, counting down.
ATCAGTTATAGCGCTGATAGTGTGTTATTATTTTAGGGCTTACAGGGTCCTTCTTTATTCCTAAATAGTGTATTTTCCATATCTGCTTTTTCAAATCAAATAAGCATCACCTCGATATCTATTGGTGTGTATCTATTGAGGTGTTATTTTGCGGTGGTATCTATGCAGGTGTGTATCTATTAGGTGTGTATCTTTGCAGGTGGTATCTATTAGGTGTATCTTCTTTTTATTGCAGGTGTGTATCATATGTGTATCGTTCAGTGTGATCTATCAGTATCTATTGCAGGTGTGTATCTATTGCAGGTGTGTTTCTATTGCAGTGTGTTGTTTCTATTAGTGTTTATAGGTGTTGTATTATTGTATGTTTCTATTGCAGTGTGTATATATTGTAGGGTTCTATTGCAGGTGTGTATCTATTGAGTAGTGTTCTTTGAGGTGTTATTTTGCAGTGTGTATCTATTATGTCTATTGCAGGTGTGTATCTATTCAGGTGTGTATCTTGCAGTGTGTTCTATTGTAGTGTTTCTATTGCAGTGTGATCTATGTGGTGTGTTTCTATTGCAGTGTGTGATGTAGTTCTATTCAGGTGTGTAGTGTTTCTATTGCAGGTGTGTTTCTATTGCAGGTGTGTATCTATTGCAGGTGTGTATCTATTGTAGTGTCTATTGCATGGTGTATCATGTAGGTTTTCTATTGCAGGTGTGTTAGATTGCAGGTGTGTATCATTGCAGGTGTGTTTATCAGGTGTGTATCTATTGCAGTTGTGTATCTATTGCAGGTGTGATCTATTAGGTTCTATAGTGTGTTCATTGAGGTGATCTGTTGTCTATGCAGTGCTATTGTAGGTGTGTATCTATTGTAGTGTTTTCTATTGCAGGTGTGGTATCTATTTTAGGTGTGTATCTATTGAGGTGTGTATCTATGCAGGTGTGTATCTATTGTAGTGTTTCTATTGCAGGTGTGTATCTATGTAGTGTGTTATTGTAGTGTTTCTATTGCAGGTGGGTATCTTATTGTAGGTGTTATCTATTGCAGGTGGTGTATCTATTGTAGGGTGTATCTATTGTAGGTGTGTACTTGTAGTGTTTCTATGCAGGTGTGTATCTATTGTAGGGTGTGTATCTATTGTAGTGTTTCTATTGCAGGTTGTGTATCTATTTTAGGTGTGTTTCTATTGCAGGTGTGTTTCTATTGAAGGTGTGTATCTATTTTAGGTTGCTATATGCAGTGTGTTCTATCTATTGAGGTGTGTATCTATGTAGTGTGATTGCAGGGTGTTATTTTAGGTGTGTATCTATTGCAGGTGTGTTTCTATTGAGGTGTGTATCTATGGTAGGTTTCTATGCAGGTGTGTATCTATTGAAGGTGTGTATCTCATTTTAGGTGTGTATCTATTGCAGGTGTGTTTCTATTTCAGGTGTGTATCTATTGCAGGTGTTGTATCGATTGCAGGTGTGTTTATATTGCAGGTGTGTATCTATTGAGGTGTGTATCTATTGCAGTTTATTGCGGTGGTATTTAGGTGTGTATCTATTGAGTGTTCTATTGAGGGGTTGTGCTATTGCAGGTGTGTATTATTTTAGGTCTGTTTCTATTCGGGTGTGTATCTATTTGGGTGTGTATCTATTGTAGGTGTTCTATTGCAGGTGTGTATCTATTGTAGTGTGTATATCTATTTTAGGTCGTTATCTATGGGGTGTTATCTATGCTGGGTGTGTATCTATTGAGGGTCTGCATCTATTGCAGGTGTGTATTGTTGTAGGTGTGTATCTATTGTGTGTGTGTATCAATTGCGTGTGTGCATCTATTGCAGATGTGTATCTATGCGGGTGTGCATCTATTGTGGGTGTGTATCTATTGCTGGTATGCAGCCAATAGATGATTAGAACATTCATGCACAAAAGGCAAAGAGCAAATAACATTATTTGCAAATGTTAAAAACGTTGTCATCAACCTGGGGAAAACCTAATAGATGTGTACTGGATGGACTGGATCATGAAGATGGGTCTGTTCTATAGATAACAAACTGTGTGGTCCATATCTAGCCCAGATCTAGGTGGAACAAGAGTCTAAGAACAGGAACGGAATGTCCCGTCTGGAGGCGTTTGTCTGATGTTGAAGGACAATTCCTGATCTGAGATTTTTCATTTCAACCCTGCACAGCCAGGAAAATCTCCACGACGAGTTAATGTTCAACTTTTATCCAATCAGAGTACAATTAAAACTTGACAGCATGCTATCTGATTATTCTACTAAATCTGTTCTCATTGGGGACAATTTACCTCACTTCCTGTCCTAGTCCAGTGACTTTACATAATTATCTCTCCAAGTCCCCGGGGGGGCGTTGTAGTGCTGTGCAGGAGTGTTAAAAACATCTCAGGCATTTTAAGGGGGATTATTGGTTTCTTGGCACCTAGGACTGTGTCATGAGTCAGAATTATTGGCCAGTATTAACTCCCAATGGTGTACAGGGGAAGATTGTATGAAACTGTTAACTTAGAAAGTGGTTGGCTTGGCACTGAAGCTTGCTTGCCGAGATGCAGAATTTGTATCCTCCATTTACTTTGGTGATGACAGCTCCTATTCCCTCACCATCTCAATTCATCCCGAGCAGGTTCCGAGGATTTGGAACTGGGACAGTAAATTGGATTTACAGTCAAAAATATTTAGATTCCTTGTCCACTGACAATACAAATTCCATTTTGCCAAGGATTAGTATGGTCCAGAATAATTAGTGCTGGCCTAAAACTCTAGGAAATACACACAGGTATTTCAAAGAGGTCATTCTCATATAGGAGAACTAAAGCCTGGAGAAGGGTAACTTCTCTGTATCTTAAGTTATAGGCTGTAATGTTAACTTCCCAGACTGCATTGTCTCTGCGTTTCGGTGACAGATTTGTTATTAGATGTCATAAGCCCCATCCCCCAAAAATCGATCTTTTTGAAGGGAATTACTGAACATTCAATCATTTTTTGTCCATTTCTCTACCTATGGATAGAAATTTTCAGGCTTGTGGCTAGCTATAAAATGATTAAGAATTGGGGGGGAATAAGTTGCTGGTGATGTCACAGCTCACAGTACTAGCAGGAAATTCAAACCTTTAAACTGTTGTAACTTTGGATAGACTACAGCTAGAAGCATGACTAAAATCATTTTAACGGTAGAAGTGTGCTCTTTTTTAATAAAGGTCACTTGTATGGAGACCACAGTTGCCCTTCAATTTTATTTGGTTCTCCTGACCCTTAGCCCTGAACTACTATATTTTTTATAATATGTTGGCCCAAAATCAATCATGGTGGAAGCTAAAACTTTAGTTGTCAGTTACATCACCAGAAGCAGGAAGCTGCAGTGCATGATGGTCCCAGGAAAGATTAAGACTGAGAATGGTAGAGGTGCTTTAGTTTGGAGTCCCCACCATGAGGCCTATGATTAGAAATTAATTCATACATGGATTGGGTTATCCCACTGCCTCTATCACATAACAAGAGATCAGGATCCATTGGAATGTCTGGGTATGGCCATTTGCGAGGACAAAAGACCTTTATGGGAATGTTGTAGAAAATACTTGAGTATCGAGTAATTTGTTGGCTCTCTGTTACAGTTGTGTAGTTTGGAGCAAAGATGGTCTAACCAAAAAACAGAGAGACAACTGTAGTATGTACATTATAAATACAGAGTATACAAACAAGGGGATAAGTGCAGCCATTATACATCGGTTAAGAAAGCAAATAATACAATAGATCAACTGCCAAGATACAATCGGCACCATTCTAAAGACTCTTCCTTCGCTTTGATAAAGTTTTAAGACGTCATGAGAATAGTTCCATATTAACACCATCTCTATCATCGTTTCTGACAGACTAGATGTTTGCTCGGAGGCCACCATGCGAGCAGCAGTGTACAGACAATTTTGGCCGCGTGCTGTGTACTTGTTATCCCGGATACCAATACGATAGAGAGCGCCACAGGAACCGAGAGAAGCCATATTGTTTAGGTGATGGTTTTATTTATCTGTTTACTCAGACTCCTGAGTATGGAATAGAGAATCTCATTGGGCGTTCATCTGTTCCCAGCTTTAGAATTGACCAATGACAAGACAACCCTACACGTCATGTGACTCTGATGCTCTAGATATTTAAACATAAGCAGGTTTTGTTAAAGGATATGTACACTGGCAATATATATTTTATAAAACATCCCATTACTTAAAACCATAATTCTTCCCAACTACCATTGTACCATATTATTTTTTTTTATCTTTCCCCCATTTATTTTTAAGATATCCAGTCTGAAACATCTTACAGCTGTCAATCAAGTGCCTTAGCATTAAAAACACGTCTACTGTGTGCAGTTTTGCTGTAGCTGGAATGGTGACAGTTGGTACATGAACTGCATGGTGGGAAATTCCCTATTCCAGTGCTGCCTCATAGGGAATACATAGCATGCTTGTCTTCACAAAGAGTAAAGGTTCGTAGACACACGCGACCCGCGATGCATGATGTGTACGAACGAATGTTTCAGGCGATAATCGGCCCGTGTGTAGGCACTTTATCATCCGAAATGGTCATTCGTTAAGGGAATATTGCACAAGCAACTTGGCGGACCTCAGAACGAACGTCCATTTCGGGCGATAAAGTACCTACACACGGGCCGATTATCTGCCGAAACGTTTGTTCGTACACGTGTGATTGTCAGGAGCTACGATCACACGTGTGTATGAACTTTAAGATAGTCTGGCAGGGGGCTGGGAGACTGAACCTTAGCAAAACAAGTGCAGCATTGAAGTCATGCAGCAACACAAACACATTAGTGCTCCTAACATGTATTTATTTATAGATTGAAGTGAGTAATTTTTCCAGCGTACATACCCTTTAACACAAATTCCCGTTTTTGACATTTTATGAAAATCTAATCTGCATTTATAACTGTTTTTACTAAATCATAATTAACTTATCATGCTTATTTTTCTAGTTTACTATATTTTCCTAGTAGTTATTTATATCATTATAAAACATTTTATCTATTAGTATCTTGTAATGAACTGTACAGTAAACGGTTACAAATGTAAATGTGAAAAAAAGTAAAGAAACTTCTTTTTAGTATTATATTAGATATCTTGTTACGGTCGACACTCTATGGCCCCTTTACACAGTGACACATGAGCAGTTGTTAAAAGGGCCATTTGTGTCAATGTGTATGTAGACAGGGGGTAAAGAAACCAGGACTACGAGGGGCAAGTGATGCATAATCATCAGTGAGGAATTTCATTGGTTTAAAAAAATAAAGCTAATATTTGATTGGCTACTGGGAAGTTAATAATTCTTTGTAGGCATAAAAATATTCCACATATAAACACAAAAACATATTGATCAGTTATAGCGCTGAATAGTGTGTTATTATTTTAGGGGCTTTACAGGGTCCTTCTTTATTCCTTAAAATAGTGTATTTTCCATATCTGTCATTTTATCAAATACAAATATAGAGCATCACCTCGTATATCTATTGTAGGTGTGTATCTATCTATTGCGGGTGTGTATCTATTGCGGGTGTGTATCTATTGTGTGTGTGTATCAATTGCGGGTGTGCATCTATTGCAGATGTGTATCTATTGCGGGTGTGCATCTATTGTGGGTGTGTATCTATTGCTGGTGTGCAGCCAATCAGATGATTAGAACATTCATGCACAAAAGGCAAAGAGCAAATAACATTATTTTGCAAATGTTAAAAACGTTGTCATCATAAACCTGGGGAAAACCTAATATGATGTGTACTGGATGGACTGGATCATGAAGATGGGTCCTGTTCTATAGATAACAAACTGTGTGGTCCATATCTAGCCCAGATCTAGGTGGGAACAAGAGGTCTAAGACCAGGAACGGAATGTCCCGTCTGGAGGCGTTTGTCTGATGTTGAAGGACAATTCCTGATCTGAGATTTTTCATTTCAACCCTGCACAGCCAGGAAAATCTCCACGACGAGTTAATGTTCAATACTTTTATCCAATCAGAGTACAATTAAAAACTTGACAGCATGCTATCTGAATTATTCTACTAAATCCTGTTCTCATTGGGGACAATTTACCTCACTTCCTGGTCCTAGTCCAGTGACTTTACATAATTATCTCTCCAAGTCCCCAGGGGGGCGCTGTAGTGCTGTGCAGGCGTTAAAAACATCTCCAGGCATTTTAAGGGGGATTATTGGTTCTTTGGCATCCTAGACTGTCATGAGTCAGAACTTACTTGGCCAGTATTAACTCCCAATGGTGTACAGGGGAAGATTGTATGAAAACTGTTAACTTAGAAAGTGGTTGGCTTGGCACTGAAGCTTGCTTGCCGAGATGCAGAATTTGTATCCTCCATTTACTTTGCGTGATGACAGCTCCTATTCCCTCACCATTCTCAATTCACCCCGAGCAGGTTCCCGAGGATTTCGGAACTGGGACAGTAAATTGGAATATTACAGTCAAAATATTTTAGATTCCTTGTCCACTGACAATACAAATTCCATTTTGCCAAGGATTAGTATGGTCCAGAATAATAATTAGTGCTGGCCTATAAACTCCTAGGAAATACACACAGGTATTTCAAAGAGGTCATTCTCATATAGGAGAACTAAAGCCTGGAGAAGGGTAACTTCTCTGTATCTTAAGTTATAGGCTTGTAATGTTACACTTCCCAGACTGCATTGTCTCTGCGTTTCGGTGACAGCCATTTGTTATTAGATGTCATAAGCCCCATCCCCAAAAATCGATCTTTTCTGAAGGTAATTACTGAACATTCAATCATTTTTTGTCCATTTCTCTACCTATGGATAGAAATTTTCAGGCTTGTGGCTAGCTATAAAAATGATTAAGAAATTGGGGGCGGAATAACGTTGCTGGTGATGTCACAGCTCACAGTACTAGCAGGAAATTCAACCCTTTAAACTGTTGTAACTTTGGATAGACTACAGCTAGAAGCATGATCCTAAAATCATTTTAACGGTAGAAGTGTGCTCTTTTTAATAAAGGTCACTTGTATGGAGACCACAGTTGCCCTTCAATTTTATTTGGTTCTCCTGACCCTTAGCCCTGAACTACTATATTTTTTATAATATGTTGGCCAAAATCCATCATGGCTGGAAGCTAAAACTTAGTTGTCAGTTACATCACCAGAAGCAGGAAGCTGCAGTGCATGATGGTCCCAGAAAGATTAAGACTGAGACTGGTAGAGGTGCTTTAGTTTGGAGTCCCCACCATGATGGCCTATGATTAGAAATATAATTCATACATGGATTGGGTTATCCCACTGCTCTATACACATAACAAGAGATCAGGATCCATTGGAATGTCTGGTCGTGTATGGCCATTGCGCAGACCTTTATGGGAATGTTGTAGAAAATACTTGAGTATCGAGTAATTTGTTGGCTCTCTGTTACAGTTGTGTAGTTTGGAGCAAAGCTGGTCTAACCTAAAAAACAGAGAGACAACTGTATGTATGTACATTATAAAATACAGAGTATACAAACAAGGGGATAAGTGCAAGCCATTATACATCGGTTAAGAAAGCAAATATATACAATAGATCAACTGCCAAGATACAATCGGCACCATTCCTAAAGACTCTTCCTTCGCTTTGATAAAGTTTAAGACGTCCATGAGAATATGTTCCTATATTAACACCATCTCTATCATCGTTTCTTGACAGACTATGATGTTTGCTCGGAGGCACCATGCGAGCAGCAGTGTACAGACAATTTTGGCCGCGTGCTGTGTACTTGTTATCCCGGATACCAATACGATAGAGAGCGCCACAGGAACCGAGAGAAGCCATATTGTTTAGGTGATGGTTTTATTTATCTGTTTACTCATCTTTCTGCTTTTCCAGTTGCTCCTTTGCCACTTTTCTTCTATTTATAGAGCATGTCCGCCATTAAAATAAAAACCTACTCCCAACTGATATATTTTGCAATTTATTACATGATTACTTTGATATTTAATGATAATAATTGTCCCCATTCTGCCAGAGTAAGCCGGCCCCTCCCTCCATGCAGTCAATCAAGGCTGGGACAACTGACATCACAGCCAATGAAAATAGAAGAAACGGGAAAAGGCTCCCACTGAAGTATCCCCTATAAAGGTCGTTTTTTTAATTATTGGGTGTGGCAAGTAAGTGAGTGCTTATAGGGGATACTTCAGTGGGGGGCCTTTCCCCCATTTCTTCTATTTTATGGCTTGGCAAGTAGTAGATCCCAAACACTGCCCTATTTAGGGTATTACCAGCCCGTTTAAGAAGGGGTAGTGTACCTCTGTAAGTAATATAAATGATTGACTGCTGTTTTACCTGCTGCCTCTTCTGCACATGCTCAAAATTATAAAAAGCTCATTGAGCAGAGTCAGATTTTTATAATAAACTTTCATTTATTCAGGTGCTGAAAACAAAAAGCCAGGTACACAGGCTTTTTGTACCTGACTTTTTGTTTTCAGCACCTGAATAAATGAAAGTTTATTAAATACTTATCTGAGTGTGTCTCCCTGCAACTTTTTACGGTTTATGATACTTACCTGTTGTGGCGCAGACCGGGATTGCACCTCTTACTTTACCTACTGGGATACCACAAACTTACTGGGATTCGATATATACCACCTTTCAGGTAGTACCTGATCACTGATTGGCCAGTATGGATGCCATTGTCCTGTCTCAATATGGAATGGGTTTCAGATCTACTGATGAAGTTATAGGAGAAGGTCTTGGCCATTAGCCATTCAAGTATAGGTGCAAAGTATACATAGCTCAATCCATTTGTAGGTAAATGCCCCTCCATTTTATAGAACAGATGTCACAGTTTATCTATATGTAGTTGAAAACAATCATTTCAGATGTTAAAGGGCATGTCCACCCTGAAAATTAACTTTTAAGATAAGGTAGGTACCCCCTGCCCAAAAGAATCCTTAGATCGATACTTACAGCTTTACAGTCCCGCGGCGTCTCCTCCCGGCTCCCTGTTTGGAGGAAGTCGCAAACAGGTGCCGGACCAGCAGCTGTGTCTGTGATTGGCTAAAAGGCTGCATGGTATTCTACGACTGAACGTTCATTCATTAATGAGCGTTCTTCGTAAATGTACGAATGCGGACGTAAGTTTACGGCCATAGTTGTACATTACCGATAACGCACGGTTTCGCTAAATTGAGATACCGTGCTTATAAATATAGCCCATTGTTATTAAGTCTGATAACATGAAATACATTCCTAAAAAGCATCAACTCTTCATCCACCTGGTATATAACCGGGTACCTGGGGTCCATGTAACATATACGGATGTTTTACCATATAGACAAAATTATCCCTCCCAGGTCAGAGACGACAATGCTGGGTGCTACGGTGTAATGGCGAACAATTTGTGATACAGTCAAGAAACCGTGCACACCAGTCCTAATGATACATGGTGTTTATTGAAACATCCAACAGCACCGTGTGTAGCCATCTTCAACATACACGTTTTAGGTACTACTATGGACACTTTTTGTTGTTTATTTTTCTTATGTGTGGCCCTAGCTTGCAGTCTTTCCCAGGGCCCCCTCATATTACATGGCTTATTGCATTTGTTGGATTGAATTATCTTTGCATTTTTCTCTTCTTGCTAATATTATGGGAAACAGATTCATTTGGAAATGACTCTCCCAATGCCGCAGTGTTTACATTTATAGAAAGTAAATGACTCTTCTTGTTAATTGTTCAAATTCAAACCAGCAATGGGATTCTCGAAACGCTGTGTGAACAAACGTCTAGGGATTCAGTTAACATAAATTAAAATGTCCGGACGTTCTTTATTTATTGTTTACCTAAATTGGAATGTCAACAGCCACAAAGTTCCTCGTTACCATTTAAAGAGAAAGATAAAAAGTAAAACTTTGTAGATGATAAGGCAGCAATCAAGCACCCTAAATTGTTACCTTATTTTTCTTTCTTCCTTTTTAGGGCCCTTAGTCCTCTAAAACCCTCTTTAAAAGCACCTACATACGTCATACCAGCTATGATTGTTATCCATCCCCTCCCATAGTCAACACATCTTTCTATTGGTCAGGCCCTAGACTATGGGAGGGGGCAGGGCTAGATTGGGACTATTATCAGAACTTCAGAAACCTGTTATTAGATAAAACCCTTTCTTTGGTGGAGAAAAGTATAACAAACAACTAGCATGGAAGTTATCTTGTCTTCATCACTTGGTTGATAGTCAAAATTGCGTGTCTGAATTGTTGGGCCAGTTAGAAAGGGGGCATGGTGTTTCTAACATGGTTGGTCACATTAACATTTAAACAATTTAGAGTTAAGAATCGTCTAGAAAGGGAAACCTGGAAATGGCTATAACTGTGTCCTGGGTGGTCACTTGTCTACTTTATATTCTCTAAAGTTTGAATTTCAGAACATTCATTAGAGAACAGTCTCTATTAAGGGAAGTTTAGCTGGTTTCTCATTCCAACCAGTAATGGAAACAGGTGGTGTAGGTTTTCATCATAAAAACCACCATAGTACTTCATTTCTTCAACTCAATATGTTTGCTTCCTGTAGCCATATCATGAGTAGTAAATGGGATCTAATTTACAGTGGAAGTTCAGTGGGAATTACATTTCACATAACTCAGTAAATCTACATTGATCTTCAAAGTTCTCCCTAGTCCCAAGGAGCATCAATGATACACAACCTAGGGCCGCAGAAATGAACTCTGGTCACCAGTCATGGAAAGTCCGTTCCTGGGAAAGAGACGTAGCAGCAGAAATAAGAATTGTATTACTGGATTTACAGATAGAATGACTGGAATACTGATCAAACTACACAACCTTTCACTGTCCATTTTGAGTAGATGTTAGGGGACTGGACCAGGCAGAGGGGCAATTTCTACACTAACTGGGCCATGGCTGCCTGTGTGATGTCATAAAACAATGCCACACAGGATTGGATAGCCAATAGCAGTGGCACTTTTGCATGCAAAAAAGACCTATGTGCATGCCTGATCTACTATTAAAGGGCCACTTCAGTGTGTTTCGACCTAGTCCATATGATCCCAGTCCTCCTGGCAGATTTCAGTTTAAAATCCTCCCAACTGCATTGAATGGGATCCTTTAATTTTTTCTGACAGTTCCTTCTGCTTAATAAACTGCCTGATATCTTCAGGCTTCTTTTAAACAGAAGGTCATACAGCCTTTCGTTTGATTTCATTGGACCAGCCAAATTGGATGAAAAATGACCTGTCATTGGACACTAAATGAAGTATTGAAATATAAAGGAGAGTCAAGGACATTTTGATGATGTTTTTCTGCAGATGGCCCTTTTATTCCGGCCTCTAATGCTGGGTACTCGAAGGGACAAGAAAAATCACTGTTTATCGTGGCTGTCAGTTTGCCGCAACCCATCATGCTGTCAATATACCCGATCGTCTGTTCGTCCGAACTGGACGATTGGATGACGAGATTGGTCACATACAAAATTTCTGTCTGACAGAACGATATTTGGTGATATCGGTCGGTTGGTTGGTTGGAAATATTGTAGGGTGTGTACCCATTGTATGGTATGAACCCATTGTATGGTGTGTACCCATTGTAGGGTGTGTACCCATTGTATGGTATGAACCCATTGTATGGTGTGTACCCATTGTATGGTGTGTACCCACTGCATGGTGTGTACCAATTGTAGGGTGTGTACCCATTGTATGGTATGAACCCATTGTATGGTGTGTACCCATTGTAGGGTGTGTACCCATTGTAGAGTGTGTACCCATTGTATGGTGTGTAGCCATTGTATGTTATGTACCCACTGCATGGTGTGTACCCATTGTAGGGTGTGTACCCATTGTAGGGTGTGTATCCATTGTATGTTGTGTACCCAGCCTAATTTTTTCTTCACTAAGCTCTGTTGTAGGTTTCCAATGTATATTTTATGCGATGCATCATTTGTATGGATGACGAGATTGGTCACATACATTCTGTCTGACAGAACGATATTTGGTGATATCGGTTGGTTGGTTGGAAATATTGTAGGGTGTGTACCCATTGTATGGTGTGTACCCACTGCATGGTGTGTACCCATTGCATGGTATGAACCCATTGTATGGTGTGTACCCATTGTATGATGTGTACCCATTGTATGGTGTGTACCCATTGTATGGTATGAACCCATTGTATGGTGTGTACCCATTGTAGGGTGTGTACCCATTGTAGGGTGTGTACCCATTGTAGGGTGTGTAGCCATTGTATGTTATGTACCCACTGCATGGTGTGTACCCATTGTAGGGTGTGTACCCATTGTAGGGTGTGTATCCATTGTATATTGTGTACCCAGCCTAATTTTTTCTTCACTAAGCTCTGTTGTAGGTTTCCAATGTATATTTTATGCGATGCATCATTTGTAAATGAAATTGCTCATAGAAATCATTGCGGCTAAAGTTAAATGATCCTTTAAAGGTTTGTTTACTTGCCATGGCAAAACAACAATGGCTGCCCATGGAGCGAGGTCAAGTAATCCATAGGATAAGTCTGCTTGCCAGATGATAGAAGACGCTATTTACTGTTACAAGTAGCATGATTAATGAAATATTTTGAAAACTACTTAGAAAAGAATTTTGTAAATGTTTCCTAACCAGACCATTGTTAAAATACACCGCAGTGACCTTGTACATGGAATAAACAGTGCAGATTTCATCCATTAAGTGCAACACGCACAAGAATAGAAAACATTGGTTAGTGGAGAAACCGCAGTGGATAGGAAACATGTGTACAGTGGAGATTGGAAATACAGAATAAACCTTGGAAACAAAATAGATAAATAGAATTTGTGGGGGGAAATGGGGTTTGTGGTCATTGGAAGCTACGGGTACCATCATGTTACTACAGTATCAAAGTAACGTTATCCCAAAGGCTGGAGGGCAGGATTCATCATTTTTGACATTAGTAGCCAGTCAGAAAAGTCCAATGTAACATTTGTAGGGAGTCCGTCTCAAACACAGAAAACCATGTAAAAAGCAAAGTTGCCAGTAGAGATTCCGTCGCACTGTTGGGTTTGCAAACATTTTCATTTATTCATTATCATCTGAATTTCAACGTGGAAATTTTTTCATTAAAACGAATATTTAGCAATGAAATTTCAACTGCAAAACTGGAGATTTTAATGCAGAAAATCTCGTTAGTTCTTCTTTGAAATTATTAGTTTTATTCAAAATCGGTTTGGGGAGAAAGCTACAGAACATCCCCTAGATGTCATCTTGGCCACCTGGCTTCTGGAATTACAGCCCTGCTGATACTAATCATTAACCATTGTCCTTCCAATATATTTCTGTTACTCTGTAATCTGAAAACATCCCTCCCAAGAATCAATAAACTGTAAATTACCACTTCGGTAAATGCCATTAAAATAAATGTTATCCTCTGAAGAACATGTGCACTCTCTGGCCATCAGTGAACACTCTGTGTGATACTGGAATGCTGGGAAATCAAACACAAACTCAATGCCAGAAAGGTAAAATTTCCCAGCACCCACATAAAAATGAGAGTTGAGACACAGATTACATCTTTTATATCTAGCTGCTCTGCCTTCAGATTCAGTGTTGGTTGTGGCTTTAGTTGCCCTTTAAAGTGCCCATGCATGAATACTTACGCGATCGATCAACGACATTCAATCATTATTTCCATAACTGCATTTCCAGCTCTTCTTTGCACCCGGCATACGATTGCAAGTTCCAGCCTGGCCCCATTCATTTTGCAATTGAATGTTGGTCACAGAACGGGAAAGGCGGTTCCAGAAATATTGTTCCGGCCGGTTAGTACTCATGTATGGGCACCTTTAGATCTACAGTAGACGTGCTATTAATCCAGCAACTCGAATGTAAGTGCCAATGTCAATTTTTTAATGTGTAGAAATACCTGAGGAAAGGAGGTAGGATTGATTTATTCCTACCTCCCAATATTGTTTTGTTGAGGAACTACATACTACATACAGTTTTCATCTGCCAGGTTGGTGCCCTGGGCCTAGTGTTGAAGCACTCAGAAATCCTGGCAGAGACAGTTTTATTCATGCTGCCACTCCTCATAGAAATGATATTGGGAGGTAGAAAGTACCAATCCTACCTCCATCCCCAAGTACTTTTCATATTACTGTTTTTGAAGTGACACCTTGGTAGAATTCCCCAGAATGTTCTGTTCTGGATTGAAACTTCTCATTGCCACGTTCATTATAGTGGTAGGATCTACTGTACCTTGCAGCTTTTACCCAGCTTCATTTTCACTTTGCATAGGATCTGGCCATTCATTGGACCTGCATTGGACTCCTGAGCAGTGACCTTATTATTTTGCAACAGCAGGAAACACCTTTGGATTAACTATGTCTCCTGTTATGGCCCAGGTGCACCTTATAATATGCTTAGTATGTCTACCCTATATGTCTGGTTGATTTCAGTATGCGGCTGGCTGGAGGATAGCGGTTATTTCCATATTCATGGAAGACAGTGCCAGCAGATGTTTATTTCCATGATAAATTCTATGTTCTCTACAAACCGGATGGGAGCCGGATTTAAAGGAAGGAATTTATTGGAGAATCCACTTTGATATGTTGATATTAATTGGAACCATCTGGGATTTGTATTTATCTATGTATCTGTTGTAGAGAGTTGATTCCACGATACCAGACACGTTACCTGGTATACAGATCCTCATCTGGTTCTCATTGGCCGTGGATATATCTGCAGGACACGTCGTAATTAAAACGATTTGTAGACACTGACAGAGCCGAGATGGTTTTATCTCTGTAAATTCACAAAGCCGTATCGGGTACAAGACTACTAGAAATTCTACCAATGGCTATTGACTGTAAATGGCTTTTATTAGCTGGAAATCTAGGAATGGTTAAGGGATTATTTTATTATGTCATGCATCGGTGACCTTCCGTCTGGGAACTGAATCTAACGATGTGCATGAATAACCCATAAAACAGCTCAGATTAAAGGAGACGGTAAAAAGGGGAAACAAACGTAAACTTTGGGCAAGATGAGGAAGAAGTTTGGCACCTTGGATTGATGCCTTAACATTTAAGATGGGAATACACACGACTCGTCACACAAATTCAAGGAAGATTCTACCGCAATCTGATTTTGCATGATTCGCAAATACAAAGGAACAATAAATCCAAATTGTCTTTATACGGAACGATTGTTATACACACTGTATATTGTAAGCAACTCCTGTTGTAAAGGGGACGGTCCCAATGTCTCTGAGTCTGGGGAAGTCAGATTCTCCTGTTCAGGTAGGGAACTAGATGTCAATAGATGTTAAAGGGCAATTATACCCAACAAAGGGCCATATTTAAATAGGTGCGGCATTGCTTTTTTGCGATACCGTGCCTTTAATGATCGTTCCCGTAATCGTAAATTTACGATCGCCCATTCAATACTATTGTAGAATGTCGTACTGCATTGTATAATGCGCACTAACGTCTATAAATTTACAAAAGTTCACGGAACTGTATGATCACAGCTGTACGTTTATGGTTGCGATCGTACTATGACGATAACAGCAGTATCGCAAGTTTGTGATACCTCGGGTTTTTAAATGTTGCACAAAGTAAGTTGGATTCTAAACCAGTGACCAAAGCCTACATTCTCCCCACTGCCAGCCTAGGACGTGATTACTATAGCTGTCAATGGAGCGTTAAACTCTAAACCAGTGACCAAAGCCTACATTCTGCCCACTGCCAGCCTAGGACGTGATTACTATAGCTGTCAATGGAGAGTTGGACTCTAAACCAGTTACCAAAGTCTACATTCTGCCCACTGCCAGCCTAGGACGTGATTACTATAGCTGACAATGGAGCGTTAAACTCTAAACTAGTGACCAAAGCCTACATTCTCCTCACTGCCAGCCTAGGACGTGATTACTATAGCTGTCAATGGAGCGTTAAACTCTAAACCAGTGACCAAAGCCTACATTCTCCCCACTGCCAGCTAGGGTGATTACTATAGCTGTCAATGGAGCCTTAAACTCTAAACCGTGACCAAAGCTACATTCTCCCCACTGCCAGCCTAGGACGTGATTACTATAGCTGTCAATGGAGCGTTAAACTCTAAACCAGTGACCAAAGCCTACATTCTCCCCACTGCCAGCCTAGGGCATGATTACTATAGCTGTCAATGGAGCCTTAAACTCTAAACCAGTGACCAAAGCCTACATTCTCCTCACTGCCAGCCTAGGACGTGATTACTATAGGTCAAGGAGCGTTAAACTCTAAACCAGTGACCAAAGCCTACATTCTCCCCATGCCAGACCTGGAAGTGATTACTATAACTGTCAATGGAGGTTAAACTCTAAACCAGTGACCAAAGCCTACATTCCCCCACTGCCAGCCTAGGACGTGATTACTATAGCTGTCAATGGAAGTTGGGCTCTAAACCAGTGACCAAAGCTACATTCTCCCCACGCCAGCTAGGACGTGATTACTATAGCTGTCAATGGAGCGTTGGACTCTAAACCAGTGACCAAAGCCTACATTCTCCTCACTGCCAGCCTAGGACGTGATTATCTAGCTGTCAATGGAGAGTTGGGCTTAAAACCAGTGACCAAAGCCTACATTCTCCCCACTGCCAGCCTAGAAGTGATTACTATTAGCTGTCAATGGAGCGTTAAATATAAACCAGTGACCAAAGCCTACATTCTCCCACTGCCAGCCTAGGACGTGATTACTATAGCTGTCAATGGAGCGTTGGACTCTAAACCAGTGACCAAAGCCTACATTCTCCCACTGCCAGCCTAGGACGTGATTACTATAGCTGTCAATGGAGAGTTGGGCTCTAAACCAGTGACCAAGCCTACATCTTTCCCCACTGCCAGACTAGGACGTTATTACTATAGCTGTCAATGGAGCGTGGACTCTAAACCAGTGACCAAAGCCTACATTCCCTCACTGCCAGCCTAGGACGTGATTACTATAGCTGTCAATGGAGCGTTGGACTCTAAAACCAGTGAGCCAAAGCCTACATTCTCCTCCACTGCCAGCCTAGGACTGATTACTATAGTGTCAATGGAGAGTTGGGCTCTAAACCAGTGACCAAAGCTACATTCTCCCACTGCCAGAGGACGTGATTACTATAGCTGTCAATGGAGTTGGTCTAAACCAGTGACCAAAGCCTACATTCTCCCACTCGCCAGCCTAGGACGTGATTACTAAGTGTCAATGGAGGTTGGCTCTAAACCAGTGACCAAAGCCTACATTCTCCACTGCCAGCCTAGGACGTGATTACTATAGCTGTCAATGGAGAGTTGGGCTCTAAACCAGTGACCCAAAGCCTACATTCTCCCCACTGCCAGCCTAGGAAGTGATTACTATAGCTGTCAATGGAAGTTGGCTCTAAACCAGTGACCAAAGCCTACATTCTCCCACTGCCAGCCTAGGAAGTGATTACTATAGCTGTCAATGGAAGTTGGCTCTAAACCAGTGACCAAAGCCTACATTCTCCCATGCCAGCCTAGGACGTGATTACTATAGCTGTCAATGGAAGTTGGGCTCTAAACCAGTGACCAAAGCCTACATTCTCCCCACTGCCAGCCTAGGACGTGATTACTATAGCTGTCAATGGAGCGTTGGACTCTAAACCAGTGACCAAAGCCTACATTCTCCCCACTGCCAGCCTAGGGCGTGATTACTATAGCTGTCAATGGAGCGTTAAACTCTAAACCAGTGACCAAAGCCTACATTCTCCACTGCCAGCTAGGACGTGATACTATAGCTGTCAATGGAGCGTTGGACTCTAAACCAGTGACCAAAGCCTACATTCTCCCACTGCCAGCATGGACGTGATTACTATAGCTGTCAATGGAGCGTTGGACTCTAAACCAGTGACCAAAGCCTACATTCTCCTCACTGCCAGCCTAGGACGTGATTACTATAGCTGTCAAGGGGAGTTGGCTCTAAACCAGTGACCAAAGCCTACATTCTCCCCACTGCAGCCTAGGAAGTGATTAACTATAGCTGTCCCATGGAAAGTTGGGCTCTAAAACCAGTGACCAAAGCCTACATTCTCCCCACTGCCAGCCTAGAATGTGATTACTATAACTGTCAATGGAGCGTTAAACTCTAAACCAGTGACCAAAGCCTACATTCTCCCCACTGCCAGCCTAGGACGTGATTACTATAGCTGTCAATGGACCTATAAAAACTTCTAAAACCAGTGACCAAGCCTACATTCTCCCCACTGCCACCTAGACGTGATTACTATAGCTGTCAATGGAGCGTTAAACTCTAAACCAGTGACCAAAGCCTACATTTCCTCCCCACTGCCAGCCTGAGTGATTACTATACTGTCAATGGAGCGTTAACTCTAAACCAGTGACCAAAGCCTACATTCTCCCCACCCAGCCTAGGACGTGATTACTATAGGCTATGGAAAGTTGGGCTCTAAACCAGTGACCAAACCTACATTCTCCCCACTGCCAGCTAGGACGTGATTACTATAGCTGTCAATGGAGCGTTGGACTCTAAACCAGTGACCAAAGCCTACATTCTCCTCACTGCCGCCTAGGACGTGATTATTATAGCTGTCAATGGAAGTTGGCTCTAAACCACGGACCAAAGCCTACATTCTCCCCCACTGCCAGCCGATGTGATACTATACGTCAATGGAGCGTTAACTCTAAACCAGTGACCAAAGCCTACATTCTCCCACTGCCACTAGGACTGATTACTATAGCTGTCAATGGAGCGTTGGACTCTAAACCAGTGACCAAAGCCTACATTCTCCCACTGCCAGCCTAGGACGTGATTACTATACTTCAATGGAGGTTGGCTCTAAACCAGTGACCAAAGCCTACATTCTCCCCCCTGCAACTAGACGTGATTACTATAGCTGTCAATGGAGCGTTGGACTCTAAACCAGTGACCAAAGCCTACATTCTCCTCACTGCCAGCCAGGACGTGATTACTATAGCTGTCAATGGAGCGTTGGACTCTAAACCAGTGACCAAAGCCTACATTCTCCTCACTGCCAGCCTAGGACGTGATTACTATAGCTGTCAATGGAGAGTTGGGCTCTAAACCAGTGACCAAAGCCTACATTCCCCTCACTGCCAGCCTAGGAGTGATTACTATAGCTGTCAATGGAAAGTTGGGCTCTAAACCAGTGACCAAAGCCTACATTCTCCCACTGCCAGCCTAGGAAGTGATTACTATAGCTGTCAATGGAAGTTGGGCTCTAAACCAGTGACCAAAGCCTACATTCTCCCCCACTGCCAGCCTAGGAGTGATTACTATAGCTGTCAATGGAGTTGGACTCTAAACCAGTGACCAAAGCCTACATTCTCCCCACTGCCAGCCTAGGACGTGATTACTATAGCTGTCAATGGAGCGTTGACTCTAAACCAGTGACCAAAGCCTACATTCTCCCCACTGCCAGCCTAGGACGTGATACTATAGCTGTCAATGGAGCGTTACTCTAAACCAGTGACCAAAGCCTACATTCTCCCACGCCAGCTAGGACGTGATTACTATAGCGTCAATGGAGCGTTGGACTCTAAACCAGTGACCAAAGCCTACATTCTCCTCACTGCCAGCCTAGGACGTGATTACTATAGCTGTCAATGGAGCGTTGGACTCTAAACCAGTGACCAAAGCCTACATTCTCCTCACTGCCAGCCTAGGACGTGATTACTATAGCTGTCAATGGAGAGTTGGGCTCTAAACCAGTGACCAAAGCCTACATTCTCCCACTGCCAGCCTAGGAGTGATTACTATAGCTGTCAATGAAAGTTGGGCTCTAAACCAGTGACCAAAGCCTAATTCTCCCCACTGCCAGCTAGGAAGTGATTACTATAGCTGTCAATGGAAAGTTGGGCTCTAAACCAGTACCAAAGCCTACATTCTCCCCACTGCCAGCCTAGGACGTGATTACTATAGCTGTCAATGGACGTTGGACTCAAACCAGTGACCAAACCTACATTCTGCCCACTGCCAGCCTAGGACGTGATTACTATAGCTGTCAATGGAGCGTTAAACTCTAAACCAGTGACCAAAGCCTACATTCTCCCCACTGCCAGCCTAGAATGTGATTACTATAACTGTCAATGGAGCGTTAAACTCTAAACCAGTGACCAAAGCCTACATTCTCCCCACTGCCAGCCTAGGACGTGATTACTATAGCTGTCAATGGAGCGTTGGACTCTAAACCAGTGACCAAAGCCACATTCTCCTCACTGCCAGCCTAGGACGTGATTACTTATAGCGTCAATGGAGGTTGGCTCTAAACCAGTGACCAAAGCCTACATTCTCCCACTGCCAGCCAGATGTGATGACTATAACTGTCAATGGAGCGGACTCTAAACCAGTGACCAAAGCCACATTCTCCTCACTGCCAGCCTAGGACGTGATTACTATAGCTGTCAATGGAGCGTTGGACTCTAAACCAGTGACCAAAGCCTACATTCTCCTCACTGCCAGCCTAGGACGTGATACTATAGCTGTCAATGAGATTGGGCTCTAAACCAGTACCAAGCCTACATTCTCCCCACTGCCAGCTAGGACGTGATACTATACTGTCAATGGAGCGTTGGACTCTAACCAGTGACCAAAGCCTACATTCTCCTCACTGCCAGCCTAGGACGTGATTACTATAGCTGTCAATGGAGCGTTGGACTCTAAACCAGTGACCAAAGCCTACATTCTCCTCACTGCCAGCCTAGGACGTGATTACTATAGCTGTCAATGGAGTTGGGCTCTAAACCAGTGACCAAACCTACAATTCTCCCCACTGCCAGCTAGGACGTGATTACTATAGCTGTCAATGGAGCGTTGGACTCTAAACCAGTGACCAAACCACATTCTCCTCACTGCCAGCCTAGGACTGATTACTATAGCTGTCAATGGAGCGTTGACTCTAAACCAGTGACCAAAGCCTACATTCTCCCACTGCCAGCCTAGGACGTGATTACTATAGCTGTCAATGGAGTTGGCCTAAACCATGACCAAAGCCTACATTCTCCCCACTGCCAGCCTAGGAGTGATTACTATAGCTGTCAATGGAGTTGGTCCTAAACCAGTGACCAAAGCCTACATTCTCCCACTGCCAGCCTAGGAGTGATTACTATAGCTGTCAATGGAATTGGGCTCTAAACCATGACCAAAGCCTACATTCTCCCCACTGCCAGCCTAGGAAGTGATTACTATACTGTCAATGGAAGTTGGGCTCTAAACCAGTGACCAAAGCCTACATTCTCCCCACTGCCAGCCAGGACGTGATTACTATAGCTGTCAATGGAGCGTTGGACTCTAAACCGTGACCAAAGCCTACATTCTCCCCACTGCCAGCCTAGGACGTGAACTATAGCTGTCAATGGAGCGTTCTCTAAACCAGTACCAAAGCCTACATTCTCCACTGCCAGCTAGGAGTGATAACTATAGCTGTCAATGGAGCGTTGGACTCAAACCAGTGACCAAAGCCTACATTCTCCTCACTGCCACCTAGGACGTGATTACTATAGCTGTCAATGGAGCGTTGGACTCTAAACCAGTGACCAAAGCCTACATTCTCCCACTGCCAGCCTAGGACGTGATTACTATAGCTGTCAATGGAGGTTGGCTCTAAACCAGTGACCAAAGCCACATTCTCCCCACTGCCAGCCTAGGAATGATTACTATAGCTGTCAATGGAAGTTGGCTCTAAACCAGTGACCAAAGCTACATTCTCCCCACTGCCAGCCTAGAAGTGTATTCTATAGCTGTCAATGAAGTTGGCTCTAAACCAGTGACCAAAGCCTACATTCTCCCCACTGCCAGCTAGGAGTGATTACTATAGCTGTCAATGAAAGTTGGGCTCTAAACCAGTGACCAAAGCCTACATTCTCCCCACTGCCAGCCTAGGACGTGATTACTATAGCGTCAATGGAGCGTTGACTCTAAACCAGTGACCAAAGCCTACATTCTCCCCACTGCCAGCCTAGGCGTGATTACTATAGCTGTCAATGGACGTTGCTCTAAACCAGTGACCAAAGCCTACATTCCCCCCACTGCCAGCCTAGGACGTGATTACTATAGCTGTCATGGAGCGTTGGACTCTAAACCAGTGCCAAAGCCTACATTCTCCTCACTGCCAGCCTAGGACGTGATTACTATAGCTGTCAATGGAGCGTTGGACTCTAAACCAGTGACCAAAGCCTACATTCTCCCCACTGCCAGCCTAGGACGTGATTACTATAGCTGTCAATGGAGCGTTGGACTCTAAACCAGTGTCCAAAGCCTACATTCTCCTCACTGCCAGCCTAGGACGTGATTACTAAAGCTGTCAATGGAGCGTTGGACTCTAAAGCAGTGACCAAAGCCTACATTCTCCCCACTGCCAGCCTAGGACGTGATTACTATAGCTGTCAATGGAGTGTTGGACTCTAAACCAGTGACCAAATCCTACTTCTCCCCACTGCCACTGCACGAATGTGATGACTATAATGTCAATGGAGCGTTAACCTAAACAGTGACCAAAGCCTACATTCTCCTCCACTGCCAGCTAGGACGTGATTACTATAGCTGTCAATGGAGCGTTGGACTCTAAACCAGTGACCAAAGCCTACATTCTCCTCACTGCCAGCCTAGGACGTGATTACTATAGCTGTCAATGGAGAGTTGGGCTCTAAACCAGTGACCAAGCCTACATTCTCCCCACTGCCAGACTAGGACGTGATTACTATACTGTCAATGGAGCGTTGACTCTAAACCAGTGACCAAAGCCTACATTCTCTCACTGCCAGCCTAGGACGTGATTACTATAGCTGTCAATGGTTGGACTCTAAACCAGTGACCAAAGCCTACATTCTCCTCACGCCACCTAGGACGTGATTACTATAGCTGTCAATGGAAAGTTGGGCTCTAAACCAGTGACCAAAGCCTACATTCTCCCCACTGCCAGACTAGGACGTGATTACTATAGCTGTCAATGGAGCGTTGGACTCTAAACCAGTGACCAAAGCCTACATTCTCCTCACTGCCAGCCTAGGACGTGATTACTATAGCTGTCAATGGAGCGTTGGACTCTAAACCAGTGACCAAAGCCTACATTCTCCTCACTGCCAGCCTAGGACGTGATTACTATAGCTGTCAATGGAGAGTTGGGCTCTAAACCAGTGACCAAAGCCTACATTCTCCCCACTGCCAGCCTAGGAAGTGATTACTATAGCTGTCAATGGAAAGTTGGGCTCTAAACCAGTGACCAAAGCCTACATTCTCCCCACTGCCAGCCTAGGAAGTGATTACTATAGCTGTCAATGGAAGTTGGGCTCTAAACCAGTGACCAAAGCCTACATTCTCCCCACTGCCAGCCTAGGAAGTGATTACTATAGCTGTCAATGGAAAGTTGGGCTCTAAACCAGTGACCAAAGCCTACATTCTCCCCACTGCCAGCCTAGGACGTGATTACTATAGCTGTCAATGGAGCGTTGGACTCTAACCAGTGACCAAAGCCTACATTCTCCCCACTGCCAGCCTAGGGCGTGATTACTATAGCTGTCAATGGAGCGTTAAACTCTAAACCAGTGACCAAAGCCTACATTCTCCACACTGCCAGACTAGGACGTGATAACTATAGCTGTCAATGGAGCGTTGGCTCTAACCGTGACCAAAGCCTACATTCCCTCACTGCCAGCTAGGACGTGATTACTATAGCTGTCATGGAGCGTTGGACTCTAAACCAGTGACCAAAGCCTACATTCTCCTCACTGCCAGCCTAGGACGTGATTACTATAGCGCAATGGAGAGTTGGCTCTAAACCAGTGACCAAAGCCTACATTCTCCCACTGCCAGCCTAGGAGTGATTACTATAGCTGTCAATGGAAAGTTGGGCTCTAAACCAGTGACCAAAGCCTATTCTCCCCACTGCCGCCAGGAAGTGATTACTATAGCTGTCAATGGAAAGTTGGGCCAAACCAGTGACCAAAGCCTATATTGTCCCCACTGCCAGCTTAGGAAGTGTATTACTATAGCTGTCAATGGAAAGTTGGGCTCTAAACCAGTGACCAAAGCCTACATTCTCCCACTGCCGCCTAGGACGTGATTACTATAGCGTCAATGGAGCGTTGGACTCTAAACCAGTGACCAAAGCCTACATTCTCCCCACTGCCAGCCTAGGCGTGATTACTATAGCTGTCAATGGAGCGTTAAACTCTAAACCAGTGACCAAAGCCTACATTCTCCCCACTGCCAGCCTAGGACGTGATTACTATAGCTGTCAATGGGCGGTTGGACTCTAACCAGTGTCCAAAGCCTACATTCTCTCACTGCCAGCCTAGGACGTGATTACTAGCTGTCAGGGACGTTGGACTCTAAACAGTGACCAAGCCTACATTCTCCCCACTGCCACGCCTAGGACGTGATTACTATAGCTGTCAATGGAGTGTTGGACTCTAAACCAGTGACCAAAGCCTACATTCTCCTCACTGCCAGCCTAGGACGTGATTACTATAGCTGTCAATGGAGCGTTGGACTCTAAACCAGTGACCAAAGCCTACATTCTCCCCACTGCCAGCCTAGGACGTGATTACTATAGCTGTCAATAGAACGTTGGACTCTAAACCAGTGACCAAAGCCTACATTTTCCTCACTGCCAGCCTAGGACGTGATTACTATAGCTGTCAATGGAACGTTGGACTCTAAACCAGGGACCAAAGCCTACATTCTCCTCACTGCCAGCCTAGGACGTGATTACTATAGCTGTCAATGGAGCGTTGGACTCTAAACAGTTCATTTCTCTAGTGAGAAACCTTTCTTACTTTAACAGAAACAAAGCATATATCATTCAAAACCGCATAGAAATATTGACATCACCACAGAGTTTCGTAAAATAAATACAGGGACGTGGTTTCTGTGTTTTGCTCGGCGATGAAAGTTTATGAGCGTGAAATGAATGAAGCTAAAATGAACAAACAATGGCAAATATATATACAGCATTTAGTACTAGGGAATCCTATTTCAATTTGCTTTTTCATACTGCCACCTACAGGCCTTAGTGGGATCTGTCACGTTTGAAAAATTGCAACCAAACTGAGCCTTCTTATTGTGAAATTCACAATAAAACGTACAGTCAATGTAAAAATATTGTAACATTGCATTGTGTTTTACTGGAACAGCTCATCATTATAAAGAAATAGAATTCCAGCTCGTTTCAGGGATAACACAATATTGAAGATTTATGCTGAGCACAGAGCTTAAAGGGAAACTATAGTGCATATAAAGTTTTTTGAAAAACAGTTAAAATAAAAAGTACCTGAGGCAGGAAGGTAAGATTGGTGCCTTTTACCTCCCAATATCCTTTCTATGAGGAGCAGCAGGACAAAGAAAAATGCTTCTGCCAGTCTTCCTGAATGCTTAAAGGGCATGTCCACCCATATAATAGTATGCCTTCCCCCAGCCCCAACCGCTATAAAATAAATGTAAGAAAGTGCCCCGATCTTTACTTACCTTCCCTCTCTCCTCCGACGCATTGCCCGGCCTTCTGCTTGCAAGACACTGCAAGAAGGGGGCTGGACCGGCAGCTACGTGCGTGATTGGCTGAGAGGCATCCAATCACGTATGCGGCTGCTGGCTGCTCAGAACGCTGGGGGAGAGAGGGAAGGTAAGTAGAGTTCGGGGGACTTTCTTAAAAAAAAATTTTAGCAGTTGGGGCTGGGGAAAGGGGAGGGAGGGGGAGAAGGGCTGCAGTGCGCATGCCAAACTTCTCCCGGAGGCGAGACAGGAGGCAGAGTCCTATACGGACTCTGCTAACCTCCTGGTGGGCAGTTTTCGGGACTTTGGGGGGGGGGGGGACTACAGGAGAACCATATGGAGCTGGGATGTGAGGTAAGGATTTTATTACACTACATGGTGGGGCCATTAGTGGGGGGGATTATAGTTTTGGGGGTGAACATGCCCTTTAAGCACTATCTTTAATATAGAATGGCCCAGGGCCATAACCTGGCAGAAGGAAACTGTATGTGCTGCAGCTCCTCAACAAAACAATATTGGGAGGTAGGAAAAATCAATCCTATCTCCTTGCCCCAGGTGCTTTTCATTTATAAAGAGTTAATTTTTACAGTATAGTTGTCCTTTAATTCCATCATTAAAATGCATGTTCACCCTTAAAACAAAAAACTGGGCAATTGTCAGATACCTGCCCCCAACCCCAACTGATACATTTTGCCCTTTTTACTTGCATTACTATTAATCATTGTCCTTATTCTGGCAGAGTAAATTGTCCCCTCCTTCTATGCAGTCAATCAAGACTGTGACTGCTGAAATCAACAAATGATTGACTGCTGTTTCCCATGCTGCCTCCTCTGCACATGCTTAAGCTTATAGAAAGCTCATGTAGCATAGGAAGGTGGCAGATACCTTTTTCCAAAACAGAATAGAACTTATCATTAAAATTTGGTTACAAATCCATGTAATAAACTGGCAGTTGGGGCTGCGGACAGATAACTGACAAGTCACCAAGTCCAGTCTTAAAGGGATTTTAACCGATTTAGCAAGGGTAACTGCCACTTTAAGAAGGCAATAGCATTGTCTGCAAAAGGTTTCACAAAAGATACGTGTGCCACCACCATAAACGATTCAGTATTGCTCCTGTTGCACTTTAAGTGTAACATTTTAATTCTGTTTAAAATCATGCTGACAGGTGAACACCAATCCGGATGGCTTCCTTAACACCTCTTATGAACCAGATTTCCTCTATGTCCAAAATGTCCACCTTACTATCCTTTCTCTATTAGGTTCTGACCTCAGGAGTTGCGCTTAGTATAGCTAGACATACATAGCTGCTTGATCTGTGGTAATTTGAGGTGACTAGGACTTAACCTTTTATCCTTCTCCGTACACTGGGTTCAGGATCTATATGTGACCAGACTAACATTTCCCACAGAGTTCGGTGGTGACCCCCTCATGCTCCTTCTCTGTGTATCCCTAGGAAAGAACATGAAGCCTTCTCTGTTGTTTATCCTTTGCTAAATAAATAGCAAAATGTTTGGATTATTCTATCCTAACACTATCCAATGCCCAGTACTATTACATTAGGTGCTCAGTAATAAAATGTTACTAATACTCTGGTCACACACAGACAGATGGGGATAATGTTAGTTTATTATCATAGCTAATGAGACCTTCTCTGACCATATACAACTATCAGGGCACAGAGTGCAAAGGTGATTAGTATAGGTGAAAGGTAATTGTTTGACTTCTACAATACAATTGCTGTACTCTAGTAATGCATGGTATGGTACAGTTGCATGTGAACAACGGTAACCGTACTTTTACACTAACCCGCGGTATTAGAGTTTAGTAAATATGCCCCAAAGCTTGCTATGGTTATCATCTCATTTAGCCAAAAAAGGCATCACCTTTATATTACTTTTATGTTTTATAACTAAAGTATTACCCTGTAACTTACTGGCTAACACAGTAAAGTTTAAAGGACAATGATACTTCCTCTCCTCTTCTGTCCATCAAAAGTACCCAGGGTGGGGACCTAATCTGTCATTATACCTGGGTACATATCTCTCTATATATTTCACAGCTGTCTGCGATCTGGCCAATGAAAAAGATGCACTTCTTGTAGAGCGAGTCTTCCCATTGGACTTGTCACTGACGGTCCGCGGGGCTGAATTAGACAGTAAGTACTTCCAAGAGATAGAGACTGAACACGGGGTTAAGGTCCACACCCTGGGAAGTTTTAGTTCTTTAATTGTCCTTTAAAGGGTATTTTTACTCTAATTTTCAGAATGTATTCTTTTGGATACAACAGAATCCCACTGCTCTAATACTTTTTTCAGATTTTTAAATCTCAGCTTTAGATTCTGAGAAATCATCATTTGAAATCACAGCATTTACAGGGAAAGACCTGTCACTCCAGAAGCAGAAAATATAACGTGATCCATCCCTGACCTCTTTGCCTGCCTGCCAGCACACTTTCTGCAACATTTTGGAGAATAATCAGAGAAAAGAAGGCAGGAGGAGGGAGGGGGAGATGTGTAAGCAGAGCAGTGTCCATGGTGAGGCTGTGCAGAACATGTAAGTGTCGCAGACACTACAAGGAGGCAGTGAGTAAGGGAAGGTGGGGGCAATAAGGAGCACTAAATAAACATTACTAATTTATTTAATGACAAAGCAAGCACAGATAAATATGGGAGTGTCACCATTTTACTTCTCTCAAATTGTAGTTACAGAAAATGTAAAGTTGTTCCAGTGAGTATAGTGACCCTTTAACTGCTATTACCTAATGTATGGAGTTTCTACAAATGCTTTTTTAGACTGTAGGATGAGGTTAAATGTCTTTCAAACTTAAACACATGTGGTTTGTGATATTTAATAACAGCAGAAGGGATACGTCCAATAGGGACAGATATTATTATCAGATTATGTCGGCAGCCTGCTCTGTTAGCATCTCCGTTTGTCTCCTCTAGTTTAGCACTGAGTTTTCGCTCACGTACTATGTATTATGGACAGAGAACAGGACCCGTGAGCTTAGATGCTGTAGCTTCATTATGAAGATCCTCAGAGGGGTGTGTAAGGAAATTCTTTTAACTCTGTATTGTTAAAGGGCCAACATCTGTCCAACGTGAAAAAGATCTTTGAAATGAAGTTTGAAAACCAGTGTTTGCGGTGCTCGTTCCACATTTAATGGTCGTCAAGAGGTCCCCACGGACAGATACATTTGTAGCACCATTTCTTTGATGGTTTCCTCCCTCCTTATATCCCACGTGGGATAAGATAAGATTCCGTGAAAGCGTCGGATTGTAATTTTTTCTTCTTCCACTTTTCCAATTCCCATAACAAGCCAAACGCAGTAACAGAGCTTTGTAGTTTGGGAGGGAGACACATTGGATTTTCCAAGTGGAGTTTACATATTGGCAGTGATGTTACCTGTGACCTGTTAAGCTGTTTCCTCCTTTGCTGATTGGTTGTTTGGACAGTTGTGTTTGCTGAATGTATCACATTGGGTTTTAATGTTCTCCAGCCGAGATTTATCTGTTTGGCTTCGATACGGCCTCATCTTTGTTCACTTTGGTGAGATTGGAATACACGTGTTATAGCTCAGTTCCATGGAGCTGGCAGATGGTCAGGGCTTCCCGTGTCACAATATAAATCTGTTGGACATTGCTCTGACCAGATGGCGAAAGTAGAAATCACATTGTATTGAGTTTGAGTATTAGCAGTATTGAGATTCCTGTTTTAAATGAAAAGGGAAAAATCAAACTAAAAATGAATCAGTAGATTTATACTTTGCACCAGGAAGCAGAAAGAGGGGGTTACAGAACTTCAGGCAGCATTGCAGGTTAGTCTTACATCTCTCAGATTTCAACTATTGCAGTTTTTGGGGTTTGAGGAGTGATTTACCCTTTAAAAGTTTTCAATTGACTCTTATACCTTATAGTTCCAAAAAAGGGATTTTAGCACATTGAATGCTTCCATTTCTTTTCCATTTTTAGGTGTATATATAGAATTATTCCTTTACAGTATATGACCCCATACTTTTGCAACTTTGTCTCAACTTAATGGCAGATTCCATGGGAATACAACACAATGATCAACCCCAATAGATTTTGTGTAGGGAATGATTGTTGCATGGAAGTCTATCCTTTAGGGAAGTTATTTGTTAGCTTGTCTGTGGTTGGGGCTGGTTGATCAGGGAACAGAATAGAAATGAAACTTCCCATGTTTGGGACAGAAGAAATGTTTGAATATGAAATGTGTGGAATGTATTAATATACCACTAATTAATCCTTATGGTATATTACCCTGGGCTACGGACCTGAAGTAATTCAGCTTGTCATAGGACCTGACACCCCTATGCATTGGTGCCTTATAAATTAACTAACCATGGGTGCAGGGCCACAATATCATCCAAACACTTTGGGGCTGATGCAGTAAATGGTGGAAAAGTTGACTATCTAACTGCAGTAACCAGGAGCATAACTACCAGAGGAGGAACCACAGGGGGGGCGGAGCCAAGGGGCCCCATCTTCCTTTCTTCCTTCCTTCCTATAGCCAAGAAAACCATCTAGGGCCCCCATCACAGTCTGATTGGCTGCTGCAAATAAAGGCAAACTTTTCACACCTTTTACACAACAGAATTCTGAATATCTTAACTCCATCTCAGGGCACCTACTGTAAATTAGATAAACCACTCTCACCTGGACTGAACATATATGCCACCTATAACATATGCCAGCGATGTTAGTTAATTACTTGGTTTTTGTCTCTTTAAAGGGCATGTCCCACCTAAAAACAAAAAACTGGTTAATTGTCAGTTACCTGCCCCCAACTGACCTATTTTGTACTTACCTGCATCACTAGCCAGATATTTAACAATAATAATTGTCCCCATAATGGCAGAGTAAGCTGGTCCGATTGCTGACATCACAACCAATGATTGACTGCTGTTTGCCCTGCTGCTGCCTTTGCCAGAAAGCAATAGAACGTTTCATGTAATTAGGTTAGACTTACAACGCTCATATTTCTATTCACTATTCACTAATCACTATTGCAGTTCTGAGGTTCGGTAGGTGGTGTACCTATACACAATAATTCATTTGTGGGGTCAACTTCATGGCAAAAATAAACTTTTCTACAGGGGAAAAAAATGGCTACTATCTCACCATGTGAGCATCCTGTTTATTTTCCCCTATAATAATCTGCTTTCTGCTGTAGAATAAAAGCAAATCAAGAATCACTTTAAGTTCTGCCACTTTTTTTTCATCCTCCAATCAAAACACAGCCCGCATATCAAACAGCCTGGCAAGCGTACTGCATTCATTTCTAATTAAAAACACACAGGCCGTGCATTGAGGAGCTGTAGGTTTGCAGCGTGAGCCCTGGACGGTTCTGTTTGTGTATTTACTTTGGAAAGTAATGTGCTAAATACAATAATAACAGTAATGTGTCTCTTTTCAGCTCGTTTCTCTACACTGTGAAATGTTACAAACCACAGATATTTCCCACCCAGTCTAATGCCGTCGCGGTACCAAAAAGTTCGGTTTTTAATGAGGATTTTCCAAGTTGCCACCTGTGCGGTAAATTCCATTGGCCAGAACAAATTAGGATTTATTGTGCCTAATGCTTTATGGAACATTGCTAGGGTTCCTTTAAATGACTGCGGAATGGACATCTATAACTTCAATATTTACTTTCCTTGGGTCCCATGTGATCTGTTGTAATACTAAGTGAAAGCTGAAAAGCTGACACATGATGTTCTGTTATTGGCATGAAAGTCAATCCCCATTATGAAAGTGTCATAAAAATCCAATCTCAACAACTACAAAGCACTGGAACATGATCCAAGTAGAAGATTAAAGGCATTCCCATGGTTTGTGCCCACGCAGCTAATAAGGTTTTTGTGGTCATATGGACTTGGGGGATATAGTTGTCTTTGGCCTTGTATACGTGTTAGATAATTGATAATAAGTGATAATCTAATGTGTATGGTGGCTCTTCCCCTGTCCTGCCTCTATGATACTCCTCCAGCCCTCTCCGTAGATCGAAACAGGCTGCTGGACAGTAGTCTAGACGTATTGAAAGATTTTTGGCTGCCTAACAATCTATCATAACAATTAAATCAATGATGGAGCCACCAAAGGAATGATTCAGAAGGCTTGTAACATAGTAATTGAGGTTTAGTAAAGACATACGTCCATCAAGTCCAACCTATTCTCCCTCCTTATTTATTTATTTTTTTAACCCTACATAAAAGTTGATCCAGAGGAAGGCAAAGAAAATACAGCTAAAAAGGGCGGGAAATTCCTTCCTGACTCCAAACGGCAATCAAAAAATATCCCTGGATTAACCAGATCTATATGTATTAATACCAGTAATGCTCAATATTATATAGTTTCCCGGTACCAACCAGAACTACAGTATATGTATTAATACCAGTAATTCTCAATATTGTATAGTATCCCTGTACCAACCAGAACTACAGTATATGTATTAATACCAGTAATTCTCAATATTTATAAGTATCCCTGTAGCAAACCAGAACTACAGTATATGTATTAATACCAGTAATTCTCAATATTATATAGTATCCCCGTACCAACCAGATCTACAGTATATGTATTAATACCAGTAATTCTCAATATTATATAGTATCCCTGTACCAACCAGATCTACAGTATATGTATTAATACCAGTAATACTCAATATTATATAGTATCCCTGTACCAACCAGAACTACAGTATATGTATTAATACCAGTAATTCTCAATATTATATAGTATCCCCCCTGTACCAACCAGAACTACAGTATATGTATTAATACCAGTAATTCTCAATATTATATAGTATCCCTGTACCAACCAGAACTACAGTATATGTATTAATACCAGTAATACTCAATATTATATAGTATCCCTGTACCAACCAGAACTACAGTATATGTATTAATACCAGTAATTCTCAATATTATATAGTATCCCTGTACCAACCAGAACTACAGTATATGTATTAATACCAGTAATTCTCAATATTACCTAGTATCCCTGTACCAACCAGAACTACAGTATATGTATTAATACCAGTGATTCTCAATATTATATAGTGTCCCTGTACCAACCAGAACTACAGTATATCCATGAACAAATGTTTTCTTCAAGGCCAACAGTCCTCAGTTTATACATTAGTCGCCTATGTGGCACAGTGTCAAAAGCTTGCACAAAATCCAAGTATACCACATCCACTGCTGTGCCTGAATCTAACTTCTTACTCACTTCTTCATAAAAAACAATTAAATTTGTCTGGCATGATCTATTTCTCATAAATCCATGCTGACTACTACTAATAAGATGGTCTCTGGAGACAAAGTCAAGGATATGATCCCGTAACAAAGTTTGTAATATAAAATATACTCCGTGTAGGGCATTGAGTTATCTACACAGAGTTCTCCATCCCTTGCATATATCTTATTAGATGTATCGTGTTTTGTTTCTAATGGCCGATTTTTGGCCAATGGGTTACAATGTAAAAAGGGAAAGGACAAGGCACCTTCTTGCACTTTCCTAAATCCAGCCCTCTTTCTGATTGGTAGATATCGATGAGTGCGCATCCAAGAACGAAACCGTTTGTTCTCACATCTGCATCAACTCCCCAGGAAGTTACAAGTGCGATTGTCCTGAAGGTTACACCCTCGAAGAGGATGGGAAAACCTGCACAAAGGGATTGCAAGGTAATCCACAATGTTGTCAGACACCTGGGATATGTTATGTGTGAGATTATCTTTTATTACAGATTCCCACTGTTTATAATGGTTCCTCCATTATATTATTCCTCCGGCTGTAATGTTGGTGGTTATTGGCAAGACGATTGTCTAAAACTTTGCAGGAACGTCTCCAGGTAAGTGGTAGTGTAGGCTTACGGCAAAATATCCAATGCATATATCCAATTATCTTTAATGGGAGGTAGGGAGACTTGTTCCTTTCTAGATTCAGTGCAGGAAAAAAACTGTTCTATGGTGTAGCGGTTCTTTTAAGCTATTTACACACCATACAATAATTCGGCCCGACCAACCATCATTTCAGTGTTCCGGACGGTCGGGCAGAATTATTGGATGTGTTTTGCGGCCAGACACAACCGATGTCCAACCGTTCGTTTGTCCAAATCGGATGATCGGACGTGTCAGAAAATCACAACCCATCGTGTGGTCCTCTATGCACCACACGATCGGTTGCGGCTAACTGTCGGACTACTTTTGCCATGTCCAACCTTCGTCCTGGCCGACTGGTCGGAAGTGCCGAATGATAGGTCAGGAGGAAGGATTGTATGGTATGTACCCACCTTAACCCGATAATCAGGAAACCTTTCACATGGACAGAGTACAATGCAAAGCAAATCTGAAATCTGAAACCTTTGCTATATATTGAAGACGTGGAAGGATGTCTCGGTACCAGCGCCATATAAGAAGACAACAGTACGTGCTAATGTTAGGTGTGTGCACTATCCTTACTATTTTGTAATTATCTGAAACCTCCCTTTTTAAAGTCATGCTAATGTTTGCTAAATACGTTAGCGTGGCTTTAAGAAGGCTTTTCTGCGCCGTGGCTGTCGGTGAACAAGCGTTCCTTTACCCAGAAATCACTTTGCAAACCATAAACACCATTGTGCCGTGAAGGCGATACCCATTAAGTGGTAGCAGTTTCTCGCTCCACCTGCTCCTGTTTACAATTTGTTGCTTTTCCAGGGGACTACGAGAAATCCAACAACGTGATGAAATCTGGAGTCTGTTCTGAAAGCTGCAAAGAATTTCACCAAATAAAACAGATGGTTTTACAGCTCAAACAAAAGGTAACGTGGCTCCCCCCTTACAGGATATAAGGACAGATATGAAACACTTCGACCACCTAGTCTGTATGGCTTTATTTTCTATTAAAGAAACGATAAACACGTGGATCAATAGCCGAGGGTAACAATTACCATATGACTGTCTTGTTACTATCTGGGGGGGGGGGGTGTCCATAAAGTGAGGAAATTTAAGATGGTTTAAGTTCTTTTTCCCCTTGAGATTTTATAGAGATAACCCATCAGTCATTATGTAAAAGGAAAATATCTGTATGTATCTCTTTAAATCTATGGCACTCATCCCAGTTTACTTAATAACTGAAAACAAAATGCCTCATTTCAATCTATAAATGAATATATGTAAGCAGCAATTTCTCTGATGTGGTTGTGTTGCTGCATGACTTTAATCCAGTACTTGTTTTCCCTCAGCCCCCTGCCAGACTATCTGACTCTCTGTGAGGGCAAGCACGCTCAGTAATCCCTATGAGGCAGCACTGGGAGAGAGAATTTCCCACCATGCAGTTCATGTACCAACTTTCACCATTCCAGCTACAGCAAAGCTATACACAACAGAAGAGATTATGATACAAAGGAACTTGATTGACATGTTTCAGACTGGATTTCTAAAGAAAGTGATAGTTGGGAAGAATTATGGTTTCCAGTAATGGGCGTCACAACCCCCCACTCCAGTCTGTCTACCCGCATTTCAGTTGTTGAAAAATATACTCCAACTAAGCAAAAAGTCAAATAAAACAGACAGGCGGAGGAAGGGTGGTGAACATAAATACACAGCACACACTAAAGTATATCTTAACACCTAACGATGCTGACGCCACATTCAGAGACAGCGAACCTTAAAGGGCAAGTCCAGCCCCAAAATGAAAACTTACTTACAGGTAAATCACCCCCCAAAACCCTAAACGGTAATAGTTTGAAATGTGAAATATATAAGTCTAACCTTAAATCCTGCACAATGTCCTGTTTCCCCTGTTTCTGCTTCCTGGTTCTTCCAGTTAATTACTGTCAGTTATGGATTTGACAGTTGACATCACAGCCAATGACTGAATGTTAATCCCCTGTCTGCGTCTTCTGACCATGCCCAGGCTCAGTACAGGCTTCTAAATTGCTCAGTTTCCACAAGACATCCAGAAGCATAGCAGGCATACTGTAATGAATTCATAGGGCAAACTATGATATATCAACATATTTTAAAGAGGCCATTCTTTCTAAAAGATGTTCTTATGAGGGTGGAGTTGTCCTTTAACTTATAACATTCCTGTAAGAAAAAGGTTATTTGCACATGTAACTTCTATACACTGTTATATACATATATCTAAACAGTACTTCCTAGACGGTAACGTACTCTGAAAGCAAGCAAGGTTCATTTTGGGATATACTCAGAATTGGACAATTAGACTTTAAAGGGCATGTCCACCCCCAAAACTATAATCCCCCCCACTACTGGCCCCACCATGTAGTGTAGTTTAATCCTTACCTCACATCCCAGCTCCATATGGTTCTCCTGTAGTCCCCCCCAAAGTCCCAAAAACTGCCCACCAGGAGGATAGCAGAGTCCATATAGGACTCTGCCTCCTACCTGACCTCCGGGAGAAGTTTGGCATGCGTACTGCAGCCCTTCTCCCCCTCCCTCTCCCTCCCGTTTTGCTATCCCTCCCCCTATCATAAAACCCCTTGCCCATATAATAAAATATGTTCCCCCAGCCCCAACCGCATAAAAATTATTTTTAGAAAGTCCCCAGAACTCTACTTACCTTACCTCGCTCCCCCGGCATTCTGAGAAGCCAGCAGCCGCGTCCGTGATTGGCTGCCTCTCAGCCAATCACGGACACGGCTGCTGGTCCCGCCCCCTGCTTGCAGTGTCTCGCAAGCAGAAGGCCGGGCCGGGCGTCGGAGGAGAGAGGGAAGGTAAGTAAACATCTGGGCACTTTCTGAAATTATTTTTATAGCAGTTGGGGCTGGGGGGCAGTATTCTATTACATGCCAAAAGTTGTATTTAAGGGTGGACATACCCTTTAAATGATATTACATCATTTTTAAAAGTACAAAAAGTGCATAAAAAGATAAAATGCTATGGTAGATAATTGAACATTAAAGGTACCACACAGGTGAGAGTAAATGGGATAAAGAAGAGAATAATTAGAGTAAATAGCGTCTGTTAGTCTGTGAGCAAAGTCCATTAAAACTTGGTTATTCAAGTGGAAAGTAGAATATGATAGTCCAAGATGGAAGCCAATATATGGTCCTCCCAATTGGCTAGTGATGTTTCCTAGTATTGATGTTAAATGGAAAACTGCTTGCCCTCCCATTTCCCTATTATTTATGCTTTATCCTGAAAATGGGAGTGGTTTGGTCCCTAAAGGGTATGTTTTTTCCCCTCCATCGGAGGTGTATCCTGCTTTTTGGAGGGAAACGTTGGAATCTATTTCTCTCTATATGTGCACTACATGCCACATACAAAATGATATATTTACGAGTTTGTATGACCAAGAAGTAAAATATCTTAAGTTCCCCTTGTGATATCATCCTATAACCTACCCCTGTAGTGGATTTCTATGGGTGGAACTGTAAGATTATAGCCTTATAATCTTACAGTTCCAGGAGGTGAAGTAAACCAGAAGCCACAAAGGGGTAGGTTGCACCCCCAACTTTAAATTAAAGGGATATTAGAAGTCACCTTGGAGTTCCGTGCCCTGTGTAAAAGGTACTCGGCCTCGCGGCCTCGTACTTCTATATGGTCACGGAACTCCTCTGTGACTTCTAATATCTTTATAATTTACAGTTGGGGGTGCATTATCCACTATATAAAATTTATAGACAGATGCGCCTTCATTCCAGCGTTGTCTGACATTATTTGGGGAAATATTACATAATTCCTTCCCCTGAATTATTATGAAATATGAACTGACTTTGAAATGGCATCTGTTCCTTTAGCTTTGTTTTAAAACTGGGCCTCCAGCTGTTATTGCGCCCAAAAGTTTAGGGATGCTGAAGTTGCTGCGTGAACCAGATACCCTGCTGAGTTGAACAAATGACAAATGGAAGGAGTACTACACAGTCAGGCAGAGGTTTTATTAACCCTTTAAGTACCTCTGGGTTGAAATAGGTGGGAGGTGCCATACCGATTGACACTGTAAAATGAGACAAATTGAAAATGAATGCTGCAATTATAGATATTACCTATCGGAGTGTAAATGCCACTTACATTCGTGATAATGGGCAATTTAAAATTGGGGATTCTTAAAAGTATCAGGGGTTTGCTAGTACTATACTATACCATAAGGAAACATGGACATCCCTTAAGATTAGAAGAAAATACATTTTGGACATTTTTGGCGCAAAATTCTGATGTTATCAAATGTTTTCTAACTGTAGTACAGTATAGTATTTGAGGTTGAATAAAGAAATTCGTCCACCCAGTCCAACCCATCTAGCAATATCCTCATTTCCTGCCTAACTGTTGATCCAGAGGAAGGCAAAAAAAAATGATGGGGAAAAAAATTCCTTCCTGACTCCAAGTGGCAATCGGAAATTTCCCTGGATCATCTCTACTTTATGTATCAATACCAGTAACTTGCAACATTCCTTGTTTGCAGAAACCCATCCAGCTTTTTTTTTAAACTGACCAGTGAACCTGCCATAACAATGGAAGACAGTTCCATAGCTTTACCGTTCTCACAGTGAAAAACCCTTTCCGAACTTGAAGCCTAAACCTTTTTTCTTCAAGTCTTAAGGGATGTCAGTGTGACCTCTGTCATGTTCTATTGGTGAACAATGCCCCATTTAGTTTATTGTATGGCCCGTTAATGTATTTATACACAGTAACCATATCCCCACGCAAGCGCCTTTTCTCCAGAGTACATAATTGTAACTTTTCCAGTCTCTCTTCACATTCAAGTCCCCCATCCCCTATTAATTTAGTTGCCCTTCTCTGAACCATTCCATTTCAAGATGTCCTTTTTGTACAAAAGATTCCAAAATTGCACTGCATATTCCAAATGAGGCCTTACCAATGCTTTGTAAAGAGGAGAATTACATTTTCCTCCCTTGCTCCATACCTCTCTTTATATAGACAATACCATGCGGGCTCTGGCTGTTGCCGCCTGGCACTGCTTGCTCCTTTAAGTTTGTTATCCACCAAAACTCCAAGATCCCTTTCCAACAGGGATCACTTAACACAGAGCCATTTATAGTATAAGCAGCACAAGGATTTTATGTCCAAAATGCATCACCTTACATTTATCAACATTGAATTCATCTGCCACTTAGCAGCCCAATGTGTCAATCTATCTAGATCCCCCTTGCAACAGTTGCACATCCTGAAGTTTTATGGTCGACAAAGTTGTGTGTCGTCAGCAAACACAGAAAACTGCTGACAATACCCACTTCCAAATCATTAATAAATAGATTAAATAGAAACCAGTTAATCAGTTTACAATGTATCATCTGATTGGTCAAATGTTTGTCTTTAGGTTCATTACAGTAATGCTGACCATACACTTATTAGGCTTTGGATAGATTTCATGTCTGAAGACAGATTTTCCTCTTGGTGGTTTTACCTCCTGCGTTTTTCATCTTGGTCCAACAAGGACTGTAAAAACGTGGCAATATCAATGTCTATCAATTATCTGTTCCTCCCTCTGATTATGGGGCGTTTACATGAATTAACAACACTGTTTGTCCTTATTTGTAGCTTGCATTTCTACCGAACAGTGTGTCCGAATCTGCCAAGCACATACCTGCAGAAAAGGTGTTGGCTTCTACGACTTACGTTCAGGACCCCAGGGATTCCAGGAGCACAAGGACCCCCAGGTGACAATAACATGGAAAATCATTGCCCATCTGCCAGCCTGGTTGGATCAGTCTGGTGATCAGTTGGGATTTTTTAACCAACCCAAAATTCCCACCAGTCGATCCAAAAATGTTTCCTTGTGTGTACCAACCTTTGGGTATAAAAATCCTATATGGGTGGGTAGGTTCTTGTTGTTGCTTTGTTTTTAAAGGTGAACTAAAGCTGAAGTGTGATGAATGGATTGTATCAATCTTTACTAGTGTTAGCATATACCCTGCAATTCTGTGTTTTTTTTGGTATTTCCTGATTTCAACTAAGTATCTGGGTCTTTAATTCTTTGTAATAGTGGCCATAGACGCTACAATGCCATCAACCAATCTGCAGATCCTACGATCAGATTGGGGTCTGCCAAAATATTTCAACTGGGCCGAAGTCAGAGTGGTAAACGATCCAACGATCATACAATATTGGAATATCACAATTTTTGCATCCATGGCCACCATAAGAAAATCTAGAAACATCCAGATTATCCACAACTTTTGTAATTTAAAGGAATAGTTTAGCACATATAGTAAAGTATTTTCTCATTTCAGTGACCATAATCTGCCCATCAAGCAGTTTCTCTGTATAATAAATACTTCCAAAGTACTGAATTCCGTTTTACTAAGTGTCCATTATGGTCCCAGCCCCTGGGTTGATTTAGTTGCTCAGTAGAGATCTGAGTATGTTTGGACCCACCCACAACCAATCAGTAGAAATTACTGAACATTCCAAAAAAGCAGTGCATTCTGGGAAGGCAAAGGACAATTGCAGAACTGAAATGGCAGCTCATTACTGGCCACAGCAAAACATAGCAATATATTTTTCAAAAACAGAGAGAATATGAAGAATACTTAAAGATGTGAATATAGATAGCTACTGTAATTGAAATAGGAATGATTTTGTTCCACTGAACATCCCCTTTAAGTGAAAGATCTCCTAGTGAACTATTTTATAATTCACACAGGGTTCTTCATATTTTAGCTTGAGTTGTATAAAGTTGTGTGCGGCTGCAGCCGTGTAAATGTTTTTAGGTGGCAGAACATCCAAAGAAAAAGTTGGAAAATAAATAAAGATCTAGAACTAGATTATTAGAAAGGTTGGGGGCGGTCGGCCAGGTGCGGTTTATTTCATGGCTTGTGTTGCAGGTGTAAATAAAAAAGATGTTTTCATCTTTGTAGAATTGGAATTCTCACACCTGCAAATGGTTGGACTTTTATAGCTTCAGCGGACCACGCCAAATGCACTCACCAGCCTTCTCCAACTATTGTGTATGATCCCCCCCCCCCCCATGGCACAGAGAAAATGGAAGGTTCCAAAACAAGAAGACACGAATAAAATTAGGTGCTGTCCTAATTAATTTTTACAGGCGCCAAGTCAGTAAACAGCTAAAGATGAATAAACAATATGTGGGTCCCGAGTGATTGGAGAAAATAAAAAGAACCTTTCGGTGAAGATAAACCGCGATTGCGATGCAGTGATGGAATAAGTTGGGAAAGAAAAGTATAAACGTACTAAATAAAAACCAAATGTGAAATGAAATGTGCGAGGGCGGCTTATAAACACGGGAACTTTCAAGATGGATATAATAAGATAAAGTACAAGAATAATCAAGCAAAGCGTTTCTAATTACGTAGGGAGGGTTAGTCCACTGGAAATAAAAGTGGGGGTTGACAGTAGACCAGATCCTCGTTTTCAGTCAATTAAAGGGGATTTCTTTTCTTTTTTTCTCTTGTAAAAACAAATTCTCCAGTTGATTAAAAAAAAGGTCTAAGTGCAAGCGGGAGACACTGGGTCTTAAAGGATAGTTAAAGGATAGTTGTACAGTTTTGTGACAGCCCCCTTTTGGCTAACCAATGGAAAGACACGTTCTGCAAGAAGTGCCAGATCCCAGATTGATGTGGGGCAGAGCTTAGACAAAACAATTGTCCTTAAACTTCTGATTGGTTGCTACAGATTAAAGGTGATCATACAGTGCCACTTACCTGCAGACGTTCCCAGGACGTTCCAGACAAACGTCCGCCTGGTAACTTTATCTCCGTCAATTGTAAAGTCTTATATGTACTGCAGATCGGAGTTTGTCATTCAAAGAGTATGGTCAGCTTAAGAGCATAAGCAAAGGTTTTCACCGCTTGGTATATAAGCCAATTGTGTTGAAGTATTTCTTTTACGCATTAATGTTACTGTTACTGCCAATGGGGAAAAA
Source organism: Hymenochirus boettgeri (assembly GCA_019447015.1). Taxonomy (NCBI): domain Eukaryota; kingdom Metazoa; phylum Chordata; class Amphibia; order Anura; family Pipidae; genus Hymenochirus; species Hymenochirus boettgeri. The sequence goes on along the minus strand of CM033469.1, from coordinate 398,502,524 downwards.
AAGAACCATTGTCAGGTAAGAAGTGGTACTGCAAGTGACAACAAAAAAATCAGCTGAAAGTATCACGCAAAATCAACACAAATGGGGCCGTACTAACCAATCCTGGTCGTGCGATTGCGGAATCATACGACAGGGAACATTTTTTTCGCCATACACAAACCGATGAGGATGCAATATAGTAATATCACAATATCATATGACTAGGATTAGTTGTGTATGGGGCCCGGAATTGTACCAGAAGCAGAGTTTTTGGCACAGTGGCTGATGCACCTTCCTTTCTGCAAAATCCAAGCAGTGAGCATTAAAAGATGCATCTCACCAGACACCCCCCCCATCTGCCTCCCTCTGTAAAGGCTAGGCCCACCATGCGTTCAACATCTAATTGGTTACTGCCAAATTAATAGCTCAGGCAAACTTTTGCACCTCTTTTTGCATCAGCTCCTTAGTATTTTAATATTTCCTAACATTTTATTAACCATCCATACAGTCGTAGTGGTGGTGAGATGGAAAAAGAAAAACACGAACAAACACTTTTATATTAAAGTCCTTTGGTTAATTATAAATCTGGGCTGCACTGTGCAATTTGCATTGTTTTCTCCTAGATAAAGTTTGTGAAATTTGAATAAAGGGAACACTATATCAATACTAAGTGGAGGAATGAGTAAGAGCTTTATCTTTACGGTAACGTGACTTTCTGCAAAACATTTGCAAATGTTTGAAATTGGTCATTTCCCCTTATGACGACGTTTCATTGTAAAGTGCAATGGACGGTTCTCTGGGTTTTCAGATGTTCTGTTCAGAGCCCTACATTCCTGTGCAAGCTGCATAATAAAAATGTATTTCTGTTAAGGGTCACGTGCTTCTGATTTTCTCCGTTTGCTTATATGAAACTTGAGGATTATTTATTTATATTGCTTTGTTTCTTATGTGCTTAAAGGATTACCTGGTCCAAAAGGAAGTTCTGGCCAGCCTGGGATCCCGGGACCTCTGGCCCGCCTGGTCCAAGAGGATTGATGGGACCAGTTGGACCATCTCCTGAGATATCTCACCTTAAGCAAGGACGAAGAGGGCCTATTGTAAGTACTGATCCATAGATTTCAGTGTAGTCAGTAGAGTAGATCAGTAAAGTTAAAGCAGTGATAGAGTCAATCATTAGAGTAGATCAGTAAAGTTAAACCTGAAGAGTCGAGCAGTAGAGTAGATGAGTAGAGAAGACGAGTAGAGAAGACCAGTAGAATTAAACTAGTCGAGTAGATAATTATAGAAGACCAGTAGAATTAAACCTGTAGATTAGACGAGTAGAGAAGACCAGTACAACATAAACCAGTAGAGTAGACAGTAGAGAAGACCAGTACAATTAAACCAGTAGAGTAGACGAGTAGAGAAGACCAGTACAATTAAACCAGTAAGTAGAGTAGACGAGTAGAGAAGACCAGTACAATAAACCAGTAGAGTAGACGAGTAGAGAAGACCAGTACAATTAAACCAGTAGAGTAGACGAGTAGAGAAGACCAGTACAATTAAACCAGTAGAGTAGACGAGTAGAGAAGACCAGTACAATTAAACCAGTAGAGAAGACCAGTACAGTTAAACCAGTAGAGTGACACCAGTATAGTGACCAGAAAAGGAATTAACAGGTTGACTTTTGACTGAAACTGAGATATTCTTATGGTGGCTAAAATGCTAATCTGTGGATTGTAAATTTCCAGCTTGATATATTTATATTGATATCAATCACTTTTTTGGACGGTGTTACATGTATTTTTAGGACTATTGACTTAAAAGAAAAAGGAGCGTATTTTTCTATCCTAATGAACTTAACCGTCCATTCAGCATTTTTACTGTGTATAAATGAATACTTCCAAAATACTGACTTCCTGTTTGCAGGACGCCTAATAGAGACTGTTATGGTCTTGCCATTGACCCAGCGCTTGGGTTAATTCAGTTGCTCAGTAGAGATGTGAGCTGTTTGACCCCAACCAACAGCCAATCATTAGATATTACTGTTAGGAATATTCCAAGGTTGTGTGCATTCTGGGAAAAAGAGACTGTACAGAACCTAAAAAATGTCATGCATAATATAAACTAAGAATTTTAAAAATATTTTCCACTGAACTCTTCCTTTAATTTTTTTTTTTTACTTCGGGTCCACCTGGAGCCACAGGAAAAGATGGCACGAAGGTAAAGTCTGTGCTAAAAAAAGTCATCATTTTCTATGTGGTCTAAGTCCAGCCCTCAAATTAAAATTATAAATAGGTAAATCATCCCCAAATCCGAAAACTTATGGTTAGACATTTGAAAGATATAAGACTGACCTGAAATTTAGCAATTGTCAGTCATGACAGTTGACATCATAGCAATGACTAAATGCCAATCCCCTAGCTGCCTCTTTATGAGCATGCTCAATCTCATAAACAGCTCAGTAAATTGCTGAAAGGGGCGTGAACAATATAGCCATTACACAAACACTACCCTTTAGTTTCAATCAGAAACAATTTATCGGAAATCGATAGGCTTTGCTACCGGATCTGTTAGATGGATATTATTGGCTGTGTATATTTTAGCTTTAATTCTCCTGTGAATGGACATTAAAAAAACAACAACTTTATTTTAATAATTTAAATCTAACTACAAAAAATGAAGCACTTGGCTTGTTGAAGATGCCACTTTCTTATATTCATATAGTTCCCTGGAGTATGTCCAGCATTGATGATGTCATTAAAATAAGTATGAGGGAATAGTGCATGTTACAGAACATTCCTTGTTTAAGTATCTAGTAAAGGGGGAATGTTGGAGGGTATGGGTTTCTATAAGTATCTAGTAAAGGGGGAATGTTGGAGGGTATGGGTTTCTATAAGTATCTAGTAAAGGGGGAATGTTGGAGGGTATGGGTTTCTATAAGTATCTAGTAAAGAGGGAATGTTGGAGGGTATGTGTTTCTATAAGTGTATCTAGTAAAGGGTGCGACACTAATTACAACCAATTAACAATTACATTTCAGTAAGACAATTTTTGTTAATAAAATATGTGGTTGATTACTGCACTAGGGTGGTACAGATTCATATAATATAGTATTTGAGGTTAAATAAAGACATATGTCCATCCAGTTCAACCCACTCCGCAATACCCACATTTCCTGCCTGTTGATCCAGAGAAAGGAAAAAAAAAAACAATAGAATTATGAAGGGGAAAAAAATTCCTTCCTGACTCCAGGTGGCAATTGGAAATATCCCTGGATCAACTCTACTTTATGTATCAATACCAGTAACCTGCAATATTCCTTGTTTGCAGAAACTCATCCAGCTTTTTAAACTGACCAATGAACCTGCCATAACAACGTCCACTGGAAGACAGTTTCATAGCTTTACCGTTTTCACAATGAAAAACCCTTTCCCAACTTGAAGACTAAATTTCTTTTCTTTAAGTCTTAAGGGATGTCCACGTGCCTCTGACATGTTCTACTGGTGAACAATGCCCCAGATAGTTTATTGTGTGGCCCGTTAATGTATTTATACACAGTAATCATATCCCCACGCAAGCGCCTTTTCTCTAGCGTACATAATTGTAACTTATCCAATCTCATATTCATATTCAAGCTCCCCCAATCCCTTTATTAATTTAGTTGCCCTTCTCTGAACCCTTTCAATTTCCAAGATGTCCTTTTTGTATACGAAATTCCATAATTGCACTGCATATTCCAAATGAGGTCTTACCAATGCTTTGTAAAGAGGGAGAATAACATTTTCTCCCTTGAATCCATACCTTTCTTTATACAAGACAATACCATGCGGGCTCTGGCTGTTGCCGCCTGGCACTGCTTGCTACCTTTAAGTTTGTTATCCACCAAAACTCCAAGATCCCTTTCCAACAGGGATTCACTTAACACAGAGCCATTTATAGTATAAGCAGCACAAGGATTTTTAAGTCCAAAATGCATCACCTTACATTTATCAACATTGAATGTCATCTGGCACTTAGCAGCCCAATGTGACAATCTATCTAGATCCCCCTGCAACCATTGCACATCCTCTGAAGTTTTAAATGGTCGACAAAGTTTTTTGTCATCAGCAAACACAGAAACCTTGCTGACAATAACCACTTCCAAATCATTAATAAATAGATTAAATAGAAGCGGCCCCAACACAGAACCCTGTGGCACCCCACTAGCACTTTAGTCCATAATGATGAAGCCCCATTTACAACTACTCTCTGCATCCTATTCATTAACCCAGACCTGGGCAAAGTAAGGCCCGGGGGCCACATACGGCCCTTTGGCTGCTACTGACTGGCCCTTCAATACAAGACCTATACTCAAAAAAATATAAATATTAATTGATTCTCAGCTTAGAAAATTGATTTATTTATTTTTTTAAATGATGAGCGGATCAATTAATTAATTTACACGTCAATCAAAGTTTCTCATACGGCCCCGTTTAATTTAATTGCTCACCACTGCATTAACCAATTTTCTATCCATGTACAAATGTGACTCCCCAGACCAACAGACCGAACAACACACTGAGGCAGCAATTGGTACATCCGAAAGACCCAATACCAAAACACAAGAAAAGCGACATCATATACACAGTGCAGTGCAGTGAAGAATGCTCTGATTTGTATGTGGGGGAGACCAAACAGCAACTGCATCAACGTATGGCCCAATTCCTCGGGTCAGGCCGTGTACCTGCATCTTAAGGATAAAGGACATACCTTTGAAGATTGTAATGTTAACATATTGGCAAAGGAACGTGACTGGTTCAAGAGAGGTGTCAAGGAGGCAATTTATGTGAAAATAAAGAAACCAAGCCTAAATAGAGGTGGGGGGGGAGGTTCGACACCAACTGTCTGCAATGTACAATGCTGTTTTGACACCTAACCTCGGGGCGTTCCTATAACACCTCTTAGCCACTATCTAATCACACCCTTAACACCTTGCTGTGATATGCTAATTGGGATTTTCCAGGGTACATAATTGCCACAGATTCTTGTACAAGTCATTCTGAATTAAGAAAGCCAGTCGGATGACTAGCGAAACGTCTTCAAGGACTAAACTTCAAGTATGGTTGATCTAATTGAATACAACAGATACAACAGACCTCAGCTTATACATTAGTCGCCTATGGGGGACTGTATCAAAAGCCTTTGCAAAATCCAAGTAAACTATATCTACTGCTATGCCAGAGCCTAAATTTCTACTTATTTCCTCATAAAAGCCAAGCAAGTTAGTTTGACAAGATCTATTCCTCCTAAATCCATGCTGGTTACTACTGCTAATGTCAGTCCTTGAAACATACTCTAGAACATGTTCCCTTATTAAACTTTCCAGGATCTTCCCCGCCACTGAAGTTAAACTTACAGGCCTGTAATTACCCGTCTGTGAACGACTACCCTTTATAAATATTGGAATAACATCAGCCATTTTCCAATCCAGAGGCACACCACCGGACATGAGGGAATCTGCAAAAATAAGAAACAATGGCCTAGATAAAACTGAACTTACACACTTTTTTTTTCTGTCATTTTTGAAAGATGACAGACCGCAGCATATACACAGCACATACACAGCACATACACATCATAGGGAGAACGCTTGGGACTGTGTGTTCCCTCGGCTGCGGCCAACTCCCCTATAGGGAAATGTTCCTTCTTTCCCGAACATGCGCTCGGCCGACCTAAACGTTCGAAGGCCGCACGCTTGGTCAAGAAAGCTAGGTAACAGTAACGATAAAGCCCCGTTATTTTAACGATTCTGTGTGTACCTAGCTTAAGGACCTGAGGATGTATTTTTTGCAGTCCAGGAGATTTATTAATATTAACCTTATTTAGTTGATTCTGCACCAGATCCTCTATTGACAGTTACCGTAACTCCTGTCACGCCTCATATGAAATAATATTATTATTATAATCGCATGCATTATTACTACTATACTCTATTGACAGTTACCGTAACTCCTGTCACGCCTCATATGAAATTATAGAAATGTAAAGCCGGCAGTACAATATTTAGGCATTATATAGATTTGTGCACGTAGAGTCCAGTGGTTTTTACCCTCTGTTCTATTCATTTGTGATTGCCAGGCGGTTCTCACAAAGTCTCACGCACAAACATCGAGGGAATGTCAGAGGGTAAGTTTGTACCCAAGGCTGAGGCCACACCATGATGGGCAGCAGTGCACGTTTCATGCACGTTAGCGTCAGTTTGTGCTGCGATCACGTGCGCTCTGAAAACAAAAAGCAGAGCATCACATGCAATGTGGCCACCCACATGCACTGTATTGACATTGTCATGTGACAACTGATCACAAGCGCAAGTGTGACCTAACCCTAAATGAAGTGAAGTAACTCTTTCAGTTGGACCATCTGTCAACCTTTTAGTGGTGTTGGCTCCTGTTCCCTTGAACGTATATAAAATCAGCCCTCTGAAAGGCTGGTCAGTATTTACATTAAAAGTGTGGTGCAGGCTGTACCAGTTTCTGGTCAGCAATACAGCATTGCATTTAATGAACTGCTACTATGCCTTGCAGCCTAAGGTGGCAACCAGGGTTAAGCTGGGTACATACAGTAACGATAATCCCCCGATACAGTCGGATCCGATGGTATCGGGGCTTTATCGGTACTGTGTGTACCTTCTTGCAGATCCTGTCTGTCATCTTTCAATGATCTGTAATTTGTGTACCCAGCTTAATTCTCCCTCTACAACTCCTGTAGCCTGTATACAGTTCAATGGTGCAGCAATAGATCCATTGTTTATACGGATATTATAATAAGATTCCCTGACGCTTAACCCACCCCCGTCTGCAGGGGTGCCCCTACCATGAAGCAAAGTGAAACATTTGCACGGCGCGACCCTGTGGAACACAGAAAAGGCGGAAGTTAAAAAAATCCTCCTTCCTGCAATACTGCATTTCAGCACCAGTCCACCAATCAGAGTTAAGGCAGCCCTCCAGTCCACCAGTCAGTGTTAAGTCAGCCCTCGAAGTCACCAGTGTTAGTAAGCCCACCATACCCAACTATGTTCCCTGATGAAGCCATGTCTCCTTCACCTGCCCCCCAGACCCCCCCGCCTGCCAATAGGTGGCATTTAAAAGTTATTTCAGGTGTCAAAACCCCTAGGAACATCCCTGCCCGTCTGAACTGGACCTGCTCCTCCCTATAGGTCCCACTACAGGCTCAGTCTTGCTAGTGAACAGACACAATGCGCCAGCTTCTAATTAAGCCTCTGGCTGTAATAAGAAGCATTATATTGAAAAGCAGATAATTATAGGATGTCTAATTACTACACGCAGTACAGTATGAAAGAAACTTCTCAGCTTAGCGAGAATCGCCTGCAGGAACCAACCTCCATCCTCTGTTACGCTCATAAGTTCAAATGACAAGGGTTTCTATTGTTTATTGTCTTTGACTTGCTGAACTACAATTCCCAGCAATCTCAGAAAGGCAATACCCAGACCTGTGCAATAGTAACAGACTCTCATTTTCCTTTAGCCATTATTGGTTGATGGGTGTTTTTGTTCTTGAGATGACGGTCTACAACAAGGTAGCAATAGCAGCCAGGGAATACTGGGAATTGTAGTTTGCAATAATCTAAAGGACCGCAGTTTAGACATTTGGGGCTAAGTATCTTAATAGGATACACTGTAACAGTATGTACTGGGTCTAATACCGTACGTATCTTAAAAGGCTACTCTAACAATATGTACTGGGTCTAATACCGTACGTATCTTAATAGGATACATTGTTACAATATGTAACAAAGTTTTGTGTCGTCAGCAAACACAGAAACCTTGCTGACAATACCCACTTCCAAATCATTAATAAATAGATTAAATAGAAACCAGTTAATCAGTTTACAATGTATCATCTGATTGGTCAAATGTTTGTCTTTAGGTTCATTACAGTAATGCTGACCATACACTTATTAGGCTTTGGATTGATTTCATGTCTGAAGACAGATTTTCCTCTTGGTGGTTTTACCTCCTGACGTTTTTCATCTTGGTCCAACAAGGACTGTAAAAACGTGGCAATATCAATGTCTATCAATTATCTGCTTCCTCCCTCTGATTATGGGGCGTTTACATGAATTAACAACACTGTTTGTCCTTATTTGTAGCTTGCATTTCTACCGAACAGTGTGTCCGAATCTGCCAAGCACATACCTGCAGAAAAGGTGTTGGCTTCTACGACTTACGTTCAAGGACCCCCAGGGATTCCAGGAGCACAAGGACCCCCAGGTGACAATAACATGGAAAATCATTGCCCATCTGCCAGCCTGGTTGGATCAGTCTGGTGATCAGTTGGGATTTTTTAACCAACCCAAAATTCCCACCAGTCGATCCAAAAATGTTTCCTTGTGTGTACCAACCTTTGGGTATAAAAATCCTATATGGGTGGGTAGGTTCTTGTTGTTGCTTTGTTTTTAAAGGTGAACTAAAGCTGAAGTGTGATGAATGGATTGTATCAATCTTTACTAGTGTTAGCTATAACCCTGCAATTCTGTGTTTTTTTTTGGTATTTCCTGATTTCAACTAAGTATCTGGGTCTTTAATTCTTTGTAATAGTGGCCATAGACGCTACAATGCCATCAACCAATCTGCAGATCCTACGATCAGATTGGGTGTCTGCCAAAAATATTTCAACTGGGCCGAAGTCAGAGTGGTAAACGATCCAACGATCATACAATATTGGAATATCACAATTTTTGCATCCATGGCCACCATAAGAAAATCTAGAAACATCCAGATTTATCCACAACTTTTGTAATTTAAAGGAATAGTTTAGCACATATAGTAAAGTATTTTCTCATTTCAGTGACCATAATCTGCCCATCAAGCAGTTTCTCTGTATTAATAAATACTTCCAAAGTACTGAATTCCTGTTTACTAAGTGTCCATTATGGTCCCAGCCCCTGGGTTGATTTAGTTGCTCAGTAGAGATCTGAGTATGTTTGGACCCACCCAACAGCCAATCAGTAGAAATTACTGAACATTCCAAAAAAGCAGTGCATTCTGGGAAGGCAAAGGACAATTGCAGAACTGAAATGGCAGCTCATTACTGGCCACAGCGAAACATAGCAAATATATTTTTCAAAAACAGAGAGAATATGAAGAATACTTAAAGATGTGAAATATAGATAGCTACTGTAATTGAAATAGGAATGATTTTGTTCCACTGAACATCCCCTTTAAGTGAAAGATCTCCTAGTGAACTATTTTATAATTCACACAGGGTTCTTCATATTTTAGCTTGAGTTGTATAAAGTTGTGTGCGGCTGCAGCCGTGTAAATGTTTTTAGGTGGCGAGAACATCCAAAAGAAAAGTTGGAAAATAAATAAAGATCTAGAACTAGATTATTAGAAAGGTTGGGGGCGGTCGGCCAGGTGCGGGTTTATTTCATGGCTTGTGTTGCAGGTGTAAAATAAAAAAGATGTTTTCATCTTTGTAGAATTGTAGGAATTCTCACACCTGCAAATGGTTGGACTTTTATAGCTTCAGCGGACCACGCCAAATGCACTCACCAGCCTTCTCCAACTATTGTGTATGATCCCCCCCCCCCCCATGGCACAGAGAAAATGGAAGGTTCCAAAACAAGCAGAGAACAGAATAAAATTAGGTGCTGTCCTAATTAATTTTTACAGGCGCCAAGTCAGTAAACAGCTAAAGATGAATAAACAATATGTGGGTCCCGAGTGATTGGAGAAAATAAAAAGAACCTTTCGGTGAAGATAAACCGCGATTGCGATGCAGTGATGGAATAAGTTGGGAAAAGAAAAGTAATAAACGTACATAAATAAAAACCAAATGTGAAATGAAATGTGCGCAGGGCGGCTTATAAACACGGGAACTTTCAAGATGGATAATAAGATAAAGTACAAGAATAATCAAGCAAAGCGTTTTCTAATTACGTAGGGAGGGTTAGTCCACTGGAAATAAAAGTGGGGTTGACAGTAGACCAGATCCTCGTATTTCAGTCAATTAAAGGGGATTTCTTTTCTTTTTTTCTCTTGTAAAAACAAATTCTTCCAGTTGATTAAAAAAAAAGGTCTAAGTGCAAGCGGGAGACACTGGGTCTTAAAGGATAGTTAAAGGATAGTTGTACAGTTTTTGTGACAGCCCCCTTTTGGCTAACCAATGGAAAGACACGTTCTGCAAGAAGTGCCAGATCCCAGATTGATGTGGGGCAGAGCTTAGACAAAACAGTTGTCCTTAAACTTCTGATTGGTTGCTACAGATTAAAGGTGATCATACAGTGCCACTTACCTGCAGACGTTCCCAGGACGTTCCAGACAAACGTCCGGCCTGGTAACTTTATCTCCGTCAATTGTAAAGTCTTATATGTACTGCAGATTCGGAGTTTGTCATTTCAAAGAGTATGGTCAGCTTAAGAGCATAAGCAAAGGTTTTCACCGCTTGGTATATAAGCCAATTTGTGTTGAAGTATTTCTTTTTACGCATTAATGTTACTGTTACTGCCAATGGGGAAAAAAAGAACCATTGTCAGGTAAGAAGTGGTACTGCAAGTGACAAACAATTAAAAATCAGCTGAAAGTAATCACGCAAAATCAACACAAATGGGGCCGTACTAAACCAATCCTGGTCGTGCGATTGCGGAATCATACGACAGGGAACATTTTTTTCAGCCATACACAAACCGATGAGGATGCAATATAGTAATATCACAATATCATATGACTAGGATTAGTTTGTGTATGGGGCCCGGAATTGTACCAGAAGCAGCAGTTTTTGGCACAGTGGCTGATGCACCTTCCTTTCTGCAAAATCCAAGCAGTGAGCATTAAAAGATGCAGCTTCACCAGACACCCCCCCCATCTGCCTCCCTCTGTAAAGGCTAGGGCCCACCATGCGTTCCAACATCTAATTGGTTACTGCAAATTAATAGCTCAGGCAAACTTTTGCACCTCTTTTTGCATCAGCTCCTTAGTATTTTAATATTTTCCTAACATTTTATTAACCATCCATACAGTCGTAGTGGTGGTGAGATGGAAAAAGAAAAACACGAACAAACACTTTTATATTAAAGTCCTTTGGTTAATATAAAATCTGGGCTGCACTGTGCAATTTGCATTGTTTTCTCCTTAGATAAAGTTTGTGAAATTTGAATAAAGGGAACACTATATCAATACTAAGTGGAGGAATGAGTAAGAGCTTTATCTTTACGGTAACGTGACTTTCTGCAAAACATTTGCAAATGTTTGAAATTGGCTCATTTCCCCTTATGACGACGTTTCATTGTAAAGTGCAATGGACGGTTCTCTGGGTTTTCAGATGTTCTGTTCAGAGCCCTACATTCCTGTGCAAGCTGCATAATAAATTGTATTTCTGTTAAGGGTCCACGTGCTTCTGATTTTCTCCGTTTGCTTATATTGAAACTTGAGGATTTATTTATTTATATTGCTTTGTTTCTTATGTGCTTAAAGGATTACCTGGTCCAAAAGGAAGTTCTGGCCAGCCTGGGATCCCGGGACCTCCTGGCCCGCCTGGTCCAAGAGGATTGATGGGACCAGTTGGACCATCTCCTGAGATATCTCACCTTAAGCAAGGACGAAGAGGGCCTATTGTAAGTACTGATCCATAGATTTCAGTGTACGTCAGTAGAGTAGATCAGTAAAGTTAAAGCAGTAGAGTCAATCATTAGAGTAGATCAGTAAAGTTAAACCTGAAGAGTCGAGCAGTAGAGTAGATGAGTAGAGAAGACGAGTAGAGAAGACCAGTAGAATTAAACTAGTCGAGTAGATAATTATAGAAGACCAGTAGAATTAAACCTGTAGATTAGACGAGTAGAGAAGACCAGTACAATTAAACCAGTAGAGTAGACGAGTAGAGAAGACCAGTACAATTAAACCAGTAGAGTAGACGAGTAGAGAAGACCAGTACAATTAAACCAGTAGAGTAGACGAGTAGAGAAGACCAGTACAATTAAACCAGTAGAGTAGACGAGTAGAGAAGACCAGTACAATTAACCAGTAGAGTAGAACGAGTAGAGAAGACCAGTACAATTAAACCAGTAGAGTAGACGAGTAGACGAGTAGAGAAGACCAGTACAATTAAACCAGTAGAGAAGACCAGTACAGTTAAACCAGTAGAGTAACACCAGTATAGTGACCAGAAAAGGAATTAACAGGTTGACTTTTGACTGAAACTGAGATATTCTTATGGTGGCTATAAATGCTAATCTGTGGATTGTAAAATTTCCAGCTTGATACATTTATATTGATATCAATCACTTTTTTGGACGGTGTTACATGTATTTTTAGGACTTATTGACTTAAAAGAAAAAGGAGCAGTATTTTTCTATCCTAATGAACTTAACCTGTCCATTCAGCATTTTTACTGTGTATAAATGAATACTTCCAAAATACTGACTTCCTGTTTGCAGGACGCCTAATAGAGACTGTTATGGTCTTGCCATTGACCCAGCGCTTGGGTTAATTCAGTTGCTCAGTAGAGATGTGAGCATGTTTGACCCAACCAACAGCCAATCATTAGATATTACTGTTAGGAATATTCCAAGGTTGTGTGCATTCTGGGAAAAAGGACCGTTACAGAACCTAAAAAATGTCATGCATAATATAAACTAAGAATTTTAAAAATATTTTCCACTGAACTCTTCCTTTAATTTTTTTTTTTTACATTCTAGGGTCCACCTGGAGCCACAGGAAAAGATGGCACGAAGGTAAAGTCTGTGCTAAAAAAAGTCATAATTTTCTATGTGGTCTAAGTCCAGCCCTCAAATATAAAATTATAAATAGGTAAATCATCCCCAAATCCGAAAACTTATGGTTAGACATTTGAAAGATATAAGACTGACCTGAAATTTAGCAATTGTCAGTCATGACAGTTGACATCATAGCCAATGACTAAATGCCAATCCCCTAGCTGCCTCTTATGAGCATGCTCAATCTCATAAACAGATCAGTAAATTGCTGAAAGGGGCGTGAACAAATATAGCCATTACACAAACACTACCCTTTAGTTTCAATCAGAAACAATTTATCGGAAATCGATAGGCTTTGCTACCGGATCTGTTAGATGGATATTATTGGCTTGTTTATATTTTAGCTTTAATTCTCCTGTGAATGGACATTAAAAAAACAACAACTTTATTTTAATAATTTAAATCTAACTACAAAAAATGAAGCACTTGGCTTGTTGAAGATGCCACTTTCTTATATTCATTATAGTTCCCTGGAGTATGTCCAGCATTGATGATGTCATTAAAATAAGTATGAGGGAATAGTTGCATGTGTACAGAACATTCCTTGTTTAGGTTCAGACTGGCCAACCAGGGAAACACTCTGTGGGCAAAGGGAGAGTAATAAATAGCACATTAATACACCCGAGGTTCCTCTGGTCTTATATTTCCTGAGGGACTCCCCCTGTCTTATTCACACATGAGCAGAGCTCTTGACAGTGACAATGGTACCTATTGTTTATAGGCTGCCATAGTAACATGAATATTTTGACTTTATCTGACTGTCTCTGCTTTAAACCGTCTATATTAAACAATTGCTTTGTTTTTTCAGGGTGACAGGGGTGCTCCAGGACCAAGAGGACCTCCTGTAAGTTTTAGAAGATTTACCATGTGCAAAATATTTATTATTTATTAGTTTCCTAATGTCCAGCATTTGCAATGACAGAATTTTGGGCGTTTTGGCAACAATGGCTATTTATCTATACCAGATTTGATGCAAAAATTGGGGGCTACAACAACAGACCAACAGATCAATCCAAAATATCAGCATATACCACTTAAAAGGGGAACTGTGGTTTCTCCCCCCTTACCTAATAGTACCCAACATATGGAGCTGAACTGCTAGGTCCTCTGTAAGGATTGTTTTCCAATTGGCCAGTCCAGGGCTGTGAGCGGGGACAGGCCTATAAACCAGACTTTACTACTAGGTGGGGGGGGGGGGGCTTTGTGGCAGTCTTATTAATTGCCCTTTCATTTCAATCACCAGACTACCAATCAGTATAGCAATCGGTACATTTGTCTACCAACATTATCGGCCTAATAACTGTTTTTTAAGATGATGCGTATTTACCATTGATAAGACTTATTTGTGGCAAGTGTTGTATTTATATTTATTTTCAGACATTATTATTTGTTGTCTGTGTGTTTTTTTGAACATTACACTTAAGCTGGGTACACACAGTAACGATAAAGCCCCGATACCGTCGGATCCGACGGTATCGGGGCTTTATTGTTATGTGTGTACGTTCGTTTCCCGAACGAGCGCGCGGCCGCCAAATGATCGGGTCGGCTGAACGCTCGTTCTAGCGCGGCCGATGGAAACACACAGTCCCGAGCGCTCTCCCTATGATATTCATAGGGAGAACGCTTGGGACTGTGTGTATGCAGATCTTTGAAAGATGGCAGACAGGATCTTGCAGATCCTGTCTGTCATCTTTCAGAAATCTGGACTGTGTGTACCCAGCTTTACAGTAATTCATGTACCAATTGCATGTTTATTCGTTGAATTGCATTAAAAATATGTACTGGAAAAGTATCCACATGCAGGACTGTTGGACATAAAATTATATGGTAATTCACTGGATAGGAAAGTGTGCAAAACGCCTTTTCAAAAATCTGTAGACCTCATGGTGTTAAGATGATTTGTAGATAATATAAAGATATTCCCTTTAGACCATCCACGCCTAGAAACCTGGATTCACACGTATATCCCTTGGCTTAAACTATGAGAGTTGATGTGGTCAGTGTTCCTTATGATCAAGTGTTTGTTCCAACCTCTCTCTTCACCCTAATTGTACATGACTGCTGATGTGGTTATTGGTCCGGTTGGTTACACATTGGTTCTAACCTTCTTCAGCCTTGCTTAAGATACAGAAGACTAGATAGAAATTCTCAGCTGAGCCTTTATTTTCTTATTTGCAGGGGCCACCTGGTTCCTTTGACTTTTTACTGTTAATGATGGCCGACATACGGAATGACATTGCAGAGTTGCAGGACAAAGTCTTCGGACGGCGGACACATTCGTCTTCCGAAGAGTTTCCTTTACCTCATGAGTTTACAAACCATCATGATGCTGTGGACTTGGGATCTGGAGAGGACTACAAACACAGAACTGTCTCCAGAAACCTTAAAACAGACAAACCAAGCCACCCTTAACAGCCGTGTATCCAGATTAAATCATTTTTTATGTGTTTCTCAATGTGTAAAAAAAATGCACTGAAAATGTAAAGAGTATCTATTTTTAACTTGTGAATTTATTGTTATAATTAATGTTATTATTTGTATTATTATTTTGCTTCCTGGTTGTAAGGCAGGTAAAGAAAAAGCAGCCCCATACTCGTGAAATCTACAGAATACTCGGCTTTGATTGGCTAATACTCAGTGTTTAATCGGAATCCTTTATTGATTGGTAGAACTGGACGGGCAAACCTTATCATGAATTGGATGACTGTACTGGATGAAGAGCCAAAATAAGACAAGCAAACACAACACATTGCATCCAATGTATACATGAGCTCAGCACATTGTTTATTTTATATTTTTATAACGAGTCCTTGATAGGCATGATATGATATTTGACGCTTGGCAAGGAGGTGATCAGATTTACAATTTTGTTCCAGGATTCAACCATCATGAAAAATGTACAGAGCTCTAAACATACGTTTCTGTTTCCATTTGTTTGTACTCTCATTGTATTCAGTTTATATTGTATCCAACATGTCTCTTTGTACTGCCTTGCATAATATCTATATAGTGAATAATGCACCCTCTATTGTTAAATATAATGATATAATTCACAGAGGACTTCCATGCATGACTATATTAAACCATAAACCAATTCTAAGGCAAATTCTAATATCCGTATATTTAAAAGTAAAGGGTACATTATCGCCTATAATAAACAAGTACCGATTAAAACTGATGACATTAGTTAAGCAGTAATTATAAAAAATGGACATAGCTAAACACTGATTCTGAGTTATGACATAGCTAAGCACCAGTTAGAACTGATGACATAGCTAAGCACCAATTATAACTGATGACATAGCCAAACGCTGATTATAACTGATGACAAAGCTAAGAACTGATTATGGTATAACTGATGACCTAGCTAAGAACTGATTATAACTGATGGCATAGCTAAGTTTGTATGGATATTATTAATCCCCATATGTTGTAATCCAGGGGGGGGGGTTAACCCACCTGTCTAGTGAAGTGGGTGGGCCAGAGACCACTAAGCAACAGAAGAGTAGTGATGAGTTTGGGATTCTAGTTCCCCTTTCACTAAAGTATTTCTCTTGCAATTGGAGTTTATGATGGTGCGCACACCAAAATCTGCCTAAATATAGACACTGCACTATGTAGTTCTTATACATACCCCGTGAGCTTGTATCCAAACAGATAATGTACAATGATCAACCATAATATTATGACCTTCCGTCATGTAATTTATTAAAAAGATTGATTTTTATGTCTAATTAGCAGCTATCAGTGTAGAGAACTGTGTCACAGCTAGAGAGAAGAGACAGTGCAAGCAGGAAATGTTAACATTTGTTTGAAGTGGGGCCTCCATAAATTGTACCAGTTTATCAGCACATCCAACAGATGCTCTATTGGATTGTGATCTGGAAAATCTATAGGCTAAATCAACACTTCTGGCTCATTGTCCATTCCCACAAGCTGCCATTTTGAAAATATTGTCTAGCCATCACTGTGCCAAGGTTAAACTTCACAAAACAGCAGTAGCGGTTGAATGAAGTCATTAATCTTTTTTCCCTACCCATAATGCCTGCCTCACAGTTGATCCACAGTTGAGGAAGGCAAAAAAAAGTCATCAAAATTCTTCCACTTTTTTTTCTGCTTCCAACACATAACATGACCAATATGTTTACATGCTTCCCCTCTCACTGCCATGGTGCTAGTGTTATGTAATGTTATGGCTGATGAGTGTGTATCTGTACACCCAGCTGGTATAACACTAAAGAGAACATTGAGGGGAAAGCTTTTCCCCATCACAATTACCACCCATTCCAAGATCAGGGACAGTCCTGGAGAATTAATGACAGTTGGGAAGTATGGACCATTCTTACTGTCATATAACTTATAGCTAAACATGTATATGAATTCCAGTACTATATTCCGTTCATGGTTCAAATTGTTTAATCACCTGAATATCAATATTCTCGTACAATCCGAACATTTCTTATCTCGGTTTCATGTGCAATGTTTAACATGCTGCTACAGGTAACTGCTAAAAATATCCAATAAAATCATTTTAGTGACTGAAACTGCAGAAACCAAATTATTAACCAATGGCAACTGCTAAGGCTGCTGGGATTTGTAGTTCACGGCACCTAAAGAGTTTTGAGTTTTAATAGTCCTGGTAAATTAAAATATAGACCAGCGGACGGGTTCGCTATTTACATGTTTAAATAAATATCTGCTTTTTTCTCTCTGCAAAACGTATGGAACATTTATTAAAATGTGGAACCCAGTAAAGACGACCATCAAGGATAAGATCTCGCCGATATTTATCATATGTGGGACAGGAAGTCCACATGGTGGCCATTACAGAAGACAAGGAGGGGCACGTCAGAATGTAGAACCCTGGAGCACTCATCCTGTAAATAGGAAAATAATAAGCATATTACTTTGAAGATTTCCAGCCTGTGAACCATTATCTAAAGGGCGTAGATAGACCGGTGAGACCTGAAGGTAGGACATACCCCTCGCTGACGTCCAAACACAAATATCATTTCTGCCCTTGTACCCCCAAATTACATTTACCATATACAGTTACATGGTTTACACAATGTTTCTTGTTTTGACTGTAATGACAGTTACACATACCAGGGCACTTGCAATGAAAGGTGCCATATTCTGCCTGCTCTGCATGGAGCTCCTGGCTATAGAAAGTCACATGACACCTGCTAGGGTCATTTTATATGTAATGTATAGCAGGCAGTGGTTTATGGCCTTGAGAGTTTTGATTGGCTCTTGATTTGGAGGAGCCGGTCCGTCTTTTCAGGATGCACCAGTTCCTTGGAATGTTCCAGTAATTTTTAGTGATTGCCTGTTGGATGGGTCACACATGCTCAGATCTCTACAGACCAGCTTAATCAACCCAGTTAGTGAGACCATAATGGAAACTATTAGGGGTTCTGCAAACAGGAAGGCAACACTTTGTGGATTTGCTCTACTGTATGCTAGAGAAATAACTGGATGGGCAGTTTAAAGGGTATGTCCAACACCCAAACAATTTTTTTTTTATTAAAAAAAGGGGGGGTTCTGTGTTTTGGGGCATTTTCATCCACAGTTAAAAAAATAAATAAATTGGGGAGTGAACATACACTTTAAGGTTAAATACTTTAATACTTTTATTTTGAAATGATGTATATAGTATTAATTGTGAACTTCATTTTGATTTGTGAACAATGCACCAGAGAGCTAATTGTTCGGCCCAGTAACTTATCCGTCTACATACTATACCTTTCTACAGGCTCTGCTATTAGGGCTATGGTGCTCTGAAGAAGTGTAAACAAGATGACAAATATTGGTTTAGCACATTTTAAGTCCCTGCACAATCTATAAATATCTTAGTATCAATATTTAATGGTCCCCCATTCTCTGTCCTTAACTTTTTACTATTGATATACATATTGGGGTAGGTCTTGCTTTGTTTAGCTATACGTCCTGATCCTTTCTTTAAAAAAACACAAGACCAGAAGCAGTAATATGAAATGTATGTATAAATTTATTAATATTCATGACAACACTACACAATATTACAAACATAAAACAAATTACACTACAAAAAACAAGTAAATAGCTTTAAAAAATGTTTAAAACCCTAAAGCTATGTACACACATTAGATAATTGTGTAGATAGAACTTGTGTGTAGGCTTCCAAAGACAGTGATCTGTCCTGCTGGATTGGTAAATATCTGTGACTGATTACTGGGAGCTTCTTCTCCCCTCTTAATGATGGAGGTCTGTATCTGGTCACCCAGGTGCTCCCACTCTCCTCTCCATAGAACAGAACAGGTTGCTCGATCATGGTCATGCTGTATGACGGGGGGCCCATAAAGGGTATTCTGAGCACATACCTGGTGTAGCCTGAAGACCCATCACAGCGCTTGACATCATTTACCAATAGATAATTAATAGGGATATTCACACAGAGCAGCAAATTCTCTGGGCAAATCTCCCATACGCTACTTACCAGAGGCTGCGCGGCTCTGGGTGAATCTCACCAGCAATAGCTGGCGTTAAATACTTACGCGCCAAGACCCACACAGCCTCTGATAAATTACTTTGCGCCGGCTGTGCGAGTGCCTCTTCCGGGACTCACGCAG
Source organism: Hymenochirus boettgeri (assembly GCA_019447015.1). Taxonomy (NCBI): domain Eukaryota; kingdom Metazoa; phylum Chordata; class Amphibia; order Anura; family Pipidae; genus Hymenochirus; species Hymenochirus boettgeri. The sequence goes on along the minus strand of CM033469.1, from coordinate 398,483,180 downwards.
CCGCCACAAAGCAAGACTTAACGTTGCGCTAACCAATCGTAAATCGGTTAGCACGACGTTAAGGAGGGAAAGGAGCGCTGCGTGGCTGCAGTGCTCCTCGGTGAATTCCCCTGTAAATGTCAAGGGATCCTGCACACACATTACATTGTCGGATGAAGTGGTCATTCCATTTCAGTGTGGGAATAGAAAATAAGAATTGTTAGACTGATCGCGTAAAGATCTTTATCTAATGTCTTTAGAGAACCTTCCACCTAATAAAAGAAGTCCCTGCCCCAAAGATGATTGATACAGGGAGAAAAATCAATTTTATTGAATCTCCCTGTATGTAAAAACACTCAGGGCTATTCAATAAAAGTTCTTATTGTTTAAAATGGTGCTAATTTTGCCCCAACCAATCAGATGTTAGCTTTCAAATGTTAAATAAGATCTGATTGGTTGGGGCAAAATTAGCAGCATTTTAAACAATAAGAACTTTTATTGAATCTCCCAGACTATTGTTCTATTATATGCACTCTGTATGTACTTAATATCTTCCTTTTGTGTTGTGGGTGGACATGCCTTTTAAACTTAAGGTGCATACACACATGTGATCGCGTGGGCTGAAACGCAACACACAATGTGAATGCATGGCCATTTCAGCTGATAATTGTGTTGTGTATGGGCACTTTGTTGGCTGTTCGGTTGGGGCTTGTTGCATGATCCATAAGGCAGATCATCAACAAGCCACAACCAAACATCTGTTTCGGCCGTCAAAGTGCCCATACACGAATATCAGCCAAAATGGCCGTGCATACGCATTGTACATCGTGGGTTAGCCCCTGTATGAGGCTTTCATTTGCCACTTTGTAGCCCACTTACCAAGTTTGTAAGGTACCTATAATCCTGCACAATTTGGTATCATCAGCGAACACAGAGATCGTAATCTCAATGCATAACACTAGGTCATAGAAGGCAATCAGATTGGTTTGGAAGAATCTACTTATAATGTAATCTAAAATACAGTATATTTGAATGTCTTATCTCTTAAAATTCATTCTAAAATTTTCCCACCACAGATGTCCAACATTATAATTATCCATCGGGTAATGGAAACCCTTTTTAAGTATAGGCATCACATCCGCAATCTGCCAATCACTTGGAACAAGACCATATATACTGTAACGGAATCCAAAATTATTAGATACATTTGTCTGACAACTACTGAACGTAGCTCCTTCAGGGTTGAAAACATTGTATAGGTTTTTGGGTGTCCACGACCAGCTGTTCGTTCGTCCGAATGGGCGATCAGACGTGCCCGAAAACCACGGGCAATCATGCGGTCCTGTATGCACAGTGCTTCCTCATGGCCGACCGGTCGGAATGTAGGATCTCAAGGTGTGTACCCATCTTTAGAATCCTGGGATGAATACCATCTGGCCCTGGACCTTTGCTTACATTTAAGAGGTCTAATCCCTTTTGTACTTCAGCAAATCTTCTATTTTTAATGAGCTAGTAATGGATCCCTTTTAAAGAGCTCAAGCAGTCACGCTATATATTGCATCATAAAAATAAAGAATAATTAATAATGGTGGATAAATAACAGTTTTAAATTTATTTCACTAAACAGTCAGTGTACAGCATCAAAATGTCTTAAAAAGAGAAAATGTAGAGCGATGTAGCATACTCTCTATGGAAATTGTAAGGATATAAATATATGTAACTATGTCTAGTCAGACACGATGTCTCAGCCAATTACAGGAGAACCAATCAGAACTACATTAGGGTCCCTATTTCTAAAAAATCGCTATCATTATCAGAAAAATAGCGATTGCTATTTTACGATAGCGATCGATATCGTAAAATAACGATCGCTATTGGCGAATACTGACCGTTACTCACTATTCTGTGATTTCGCCATCATAGATTTACGTAAAATAGCGATCGCTATTGTAAAATAGCGATTGCTATTTTTCCAATAACGATAGCGATTTTTTATAAATAGGGCCCTATATGTCCTTATACCAGTAATTCTCAATATTATATAGTATCCCTGTACCAACCAGATCTACAGTATATGTATTAATACCAGTAATTCTCAATATTATATAGAATCCCCGTACCAACCAGAACTACAGTATATGTATTAATACCAGTAATTCTCAATATTATATAGTATCCCTGTACCAAACCAGAACTACAGTATATGTATTAATACCAGTAATTCTCAATATTATATAGTATTCCCGTACCAACCAGATCTACAGTATATGTATTAATACCAGTAATTCTCAATATTATATAGTATCCCTGTACCAACCAGAACTACAGTATATGTATTAATACCAGTAATTCTCAATATTAAATAGTATCCCTGTACCAACCAGAACTACAGTATATGTATTAATACCAGTAATTCTCAATATTTTTTAGCTTTAGAAACGTATCCAGGCCTTTTTTAAAGCTATTTAATGAACTTGCCATTACCACATCTGCTGGAAGACAGTTCCACAGTTTCACCGTTCTAACTGTAAAGAAACCTTTCCCAACCTGAAGATAAAACTTCTTTCCTTCTAATCTTAAAGGATGTCCCCTGAATAGAGGAGCTGTCACCAAATTCAATGAAATTAGTCCTGACTGTGATGGCTGTAATACAAGGTCATGTAATGGTCAAAAGGTAATTTTATCACCCACGTGCCCATGTCCCCCTGCCCTCTATAATGGTTTTACCATTGCAATCATTATACTGTCGTTGGGTGATGGGGCATTTCTGTGTTGCGAGCACGTTCTAGTCAGTTCGCTCCAACAGGAACATGACTGGGAATCCGTCCCACACACTAATGCTTAGCAGCACATTGTACCATTGAACCTCTATGTGTTCATCTGACACGAGATAAAGATTGGGGGGGAGTAAAGGAAAGTATTTGTTAACATTCTGTGGGCATGTGTTTGTAATATAACATATCAATGTCTGGATGAGGCGGATGTTTCACCGGCCAAATTGCTTTCAGATTGTCCGCCAACCAGAGACCCAGCTGGATGCGTTTTATTAAAGACAAAATAAAATAGAAAACTCAGAATCTGCAGAAATGTTCAGGGAGATTCAATGGGAAACCAGCCACAAAGACCTGGCGATGGCAGCTACATATACCCTGCAAGCTTCACAGTCCTACACGGCCATTATTAGACATTTATAGGGCCATATTTACAAAGGCGCGGTATTGCTATTTTGTGATGCTGTGCCTTTAATGAACGTCCCCACGTTCGTAATTATAGGATCGCCCCTTCAATATGTCAGGGACCATGATGAGATGCAGGAACATCTGGTACCCAGGCTGCTGCTGAACTACATTTCTCTGCATCCTATCAGCTCTGATGGGAATTGTATTTCTGGTGAAACTGACATTCCACTGGAGTATTAATGTGACCATACATTAGGCCAATTTTATGTACAATCCGACATACAATCCGATATTTCCATTGATTGGCCAAAAAATTATAAATTTTCCCAATCTTATTATGCAACGTTAGATTGTAATATTATAACATTAGATTGTAATATCGATTGTAATTACGATCGGGAAAGTCGGTTTTTAAAGTCGTTTGGTAAAATGATTGTAGTGTTTTCTGAAGTTCCGATTAAATGTTAATGTAATGTAACCTCACAATAGACAACATTCAACATTAATCGCAAAACAAATTGAATGTCAAACAATATGTATGGTACATGTTAGTACAATTAACATTGTACATCTGTCTATCAAAGTATTAAAGATGGTAATTATGATGATAATAGTGAATGGCCACCTTTCGGGGGTCCATGACGCACCTGTTCAAATGGGAGACATTACTAGGTTTACAATCCATGGGCCATATTCATAAAGGATTTATATTGGTAATTATTAATAATTGGTAATTATTGTGGAAGAACAAAACCACTAGTAGCAGTAAGTTTTCAACTACGTGTTTATTTTCAATCGAAAAATTCCAGTTCGAGGCGGTATTTAATATCACCCAATACTGGAACCACTGATGGCCACAGAAGTTATTTTAGGTTAGCAATCAATATTTTACCAACAGGTTATTTTACTGCATACCGGTACCGGTACACTGCATACAGTGAAAAGATCGATATTGGTAATTACGGATATCAGTATTTTATATAAATACTGCCCCCTGGGTATTGCTTAATGCTCCTATAACAATTGAACGTTAAGGCACTATCAGGGAGATTCAATAAAAGTTCTTATCGTTTAAAATGGTGCTTATTTTGCCCCAACCAATCAGAACTTATTTAACATTTGAAAGCTAAAATCCCCCCAGCAGTGCTAATTCTGACTCAGTTGGTATAGACCTGCAGTATCAGTAATTACAGTTCTTATAGCAAAAGAGCATTAACGTGTGTTGCCCCAGATCAGACAATTACTGTTGTAAATGTACGATTGCAGTAGTAAATGTGCCATCTTCGATTTATGATTCCCCTATGCAATAATGTTGCGGCATTTCGGTACCAAATGGTATTGTTCGTATGTTTGTATAGATTCTCAGTAGACTGTGAGGTAAGACTGAATGAAATGCGCATGTGCAACATTTCACAAACACGCAATATTACGAACGTCAAATAATACTTACATCACGTAACACGTTTACCAGCGAACACTATCAGAACTAGTAGAGATGGACTAGAACTGAACTCGAACTTTTATAGTTCACAAACTTTTATAGAACTTCACAAACTAGTTCAGATTTTCCGAACTTGTGGATGTATTTTCGATAATTATCTAAAATTCAATAAATATTTAATAACTATCGAATTTTCGCTAACCCTCGATTTGGGCCATAACCCAGGAATGTTCCGTTTCGGGGATAACCCTCGAATATATATCATTTAGTAACCCTCGAGTGAATCCGTCGATATCAGTAATTCACAAATGTATCATTCATTTGCCTGATCATGGGGAAAGTTACAGGGCTATGTACCGAAAGCCGCAAATGGCTTTTTCCGTTTAAAAGTCATGTTAACCCATGTACCAACGTGACTTTAAGACATAACTAATGGTGGTTGTGGTGGTACGCAAAAACTGTGTTGTGCAACTGCTGCAAGCTATGTACCGAGCCGATAACAGTCATTTAAAACAAAAACTTTAACACCAGCAACTCCACCCCCATTATAACATCTTTTAGAAAGAATGGCCTCTTTAAAACATGTTGATATACCATACTTTGTCCTCTGAATTCATTACTGTATGCCTGCTATGCTTCTGGGTGCCCCATGGAAACTGAGCAATTTAGAAACCTGTACTGAGCCTTTACTGAGCCTGGGCATGCTCAGAAGAGGCAGACAGGGGATTAACATTCAGTCATTGGCTGTGATGTCAACTGTCAAATCCATAACTGACAGTTGCTAACTGGAAGGACCAGGAAGCAGAAACAGGGGAAACAGGACATTGTGCAGGATTTCAGGTTAGACTTATATATTTCACATTTCAAACTATTACCGTTTAGGGTTTTGGGGGGTGATTTACCTGTATGTAAGTTTTCATTTTAGGGCTGGACTTGCCCTTTAAGGGCAAATAAATGTTTTTGTTTTTTTTTAAGGGTGGACGTGCCCTTTAATATCTCCCCTAAACATTAATAAATGTACAAGAAAAATGTGAACACATATAAACTAAAGAAAAATAAAACCTTTCTCCCCTTTGTAATTTACAGACCTGCTGGGACCCAGCAATCTGCTGGCATCCCATTTATTATACAGATTAAAGGGCGAGACATTTGCAGTTTATCACTGGTTGGCACCGCAATACAATTTCACACTTCACCTCCTTTATTTTAAAGGGCGACGTCTAACACCGCTTCACACCTAAACACACACTGCACTCCTTTATATTCCTTTCAACAGAGGGAGATGAACTGAAACCCACAGGGTAAGCGATGCCAGAAAAAGGTTTCCTAAGGTTTAAAAAGAAAGTAACAATGATACAGTCAGTATATATACTGTATATTACATAGTATATCAAAGGGCAAGAGGTGTATGATAGGAAACACATGGTTGGATGTCCGTGATATCACAGAGGGGTGAGAAGACCAAACAAAGCAACACCCAGGGACAGCATTGACTGGTAATGATCCACTTGGCTGTAGTGGGCAATTCAAGGAGAATCTAAGCCTAAGGATGTTTTATTTTCAAAATGATTTACCAGCCCAGTTATGGAACAGCCATTATAAAGAGCTATAACGGGTTCCCTGAATGTTATCTGTATTTACTGGTAAAAGAGAAGAAAAGTCTGGTAATAAATAAGTTCAGGTGATTATGTAATGTAATAAGGATCCAAACTGCTTCATTTTTAACCTAAGAAGTGCTATTAGTTGCCTAAAAAAATGCTGTGGACACAAATTCTCTATTTCCCAAGCTCCCCTGCTTCTGGTAACACCAACCCTGTAAGTCATATCTTCATTTGGCACCAGCCCCATAGATATGAATTGTGATTGTGAATTTATGTTCGCAGTCATAGATCTACGATCGCAACCATAAATTTACGACCTCAATTGTAGATTTACGGCAGTACATCACGGCAGCGATCAGTAAAAGCGCAGCATTGCTAAAAAGCGATACCACGCCTTAATAAATATGGCCCTTAAATTCTCCTTTGAGGCCCTATGTTTATTTACATTGCAACATACTGACACTAATAAATTATACGGTGCAATCACAAAATACCACACAGTATTGTTATTTTGCAGCATGTAAAGGCGCATTTTGCAAAGTACATATAAAAGTACACATTAGAATATACATTAAACTACACATAAAAGTACACATTACAGTACACATAAATGTACACAGTAGAGTACACATAAAAATACACATTAGAGTACACATAAAAGTACTGTATTCCGTAGCCAACCCGAACTACAGTATTGTATTAATACCATATTCTCAATATTATATGTTCCCTGACCAACCCAGAATACTACAGTATTATGTATTAATACAGTAATTCTCAATTATTATATAGTAGTCCCCTGTACCAACCAGAACTACAGTTATGTTATAATACCAGTATTCTCATATTATAGTAGTCTCCCTGTACCACCCAGAACTACAGTATATGTATTATACCAGTAATTCTCAATATTATATAGTGTTCCCTGTACCAACCAGAATACATATGTATTAATACCAGTATTCCCAATATTATATAGTCTCCCTGTACCAACCAGAACTACAGTATATGTATTAATACCGAGTAATTCTCAATATTATATAGTGTCCCGTACCAACCAGAACTACAGTATATGTTTAATACCAGTAATTCTCAATATTATATAGTATCCCTGTACCAACCAGAACTACAGTATATGTATTAATACCAGTAATTCTCAATATTTATAGTCTCCCTGTACAACCGAACTAAGTATATGTATTAATACCAGTAATTCTCAATATTATATAGTATCCCTGTACCAACCAGAACTACAGTATATGTATAATACCAGTAATTCTCATATTATATAGTATCCCTGTACCAACCAGAACTACAGTATATGTATTAATACCAGTAATTCTCAATATTATAATACTATCACTGTACCAACCAGAACTACAGTATATGTATTATACCAGATAATTCTCAATATTATATAGTATCCCGTACCAACCAGAACTACAGTATATGTATTAATACCATTAATTCTCAATATTATATAGTATCCCTGTACCAACCAGAACTACAGTATATGTATTAATACCGATAATTCTCAATATTTTTTAGCTTTGTAAAACGATCCAGGCCTTTTTTAAAGCTATTTAATGAACTTGCATTACCACATCTGCTGGAAGACATTCCACAGTTTCATTCACCGTTCTAACTGTAAATGAAACCTTTCCCACTAAGATACATTCTTCCTCTAATCTAAAGGATTCCGCTGAACTCACGAGACTGTCACCAAATTCACATGAAATTAGTCTGACTGTGATGGCTGTAATACAAGGTCATGTAATGGTCAAAGGTAATTTATACACCCACGTGCCCATGTCCTCCCCCTGCCCTCTATAATGGTTTTACCATTAGCAATCATTATACTGTCGTTGGGTGATGGGGCATTTCTGTGTTGCGAGCACGTTCTAGTCAGTTCGCTCCAACAGGAACATACTGGGAATCCGTCCCACACACTAATGCTTGCAAGCACATTGTCCATGTAACCTCTATGTGTTATCTGAACACGAGATAAAGATTGGGGGGGAGTAAAGGAAAGTAATTTGTTAACATTCTGTGGGCATGTGTTTGTAATATAACATATCAATGTCTGGATGAGGCGTGATGTTTCCGGCCAAATTGCTTTCAGATTGTCCGCCAACCAGAGACCCAGCTGGATGCGTTTTATTAAGACAAAATAAATAGAAAAACTCAGAATCTGCAGAAATGTTCAGGGAGATTCAATGGGAAACCAGCCACAAAGACCTGGCGATGGCAGCTACATATAACCCTGCAAGCTTCACAGTCCTACACGGCCATTATTAGACATTTATAGGGCCATATTTACAAGGCGCGGTATTGCAATTTTGTGTGCTTGTGTGCCTTAATGAACGTCCCCACGTTCGTAATTATAGATCGCCCCTTCAATATGTCAGGGGACCATGATGAGATGCAGGAACATCTGGTACCCAGGCTGCTGCTGACTACATTTCTCTGCATCCTATCAGCTCTGATGGGAATTGTATTTCTGGTGAAACTGACTTCACTGGAGTATTAATGTGACCATACATTAGGCCAATTTATGTACAATCCGACATACATCCGATTATTCCATTGATTGGCCAAAAATTATAAATTTTCCCAATCTTATTATGCAACGTTAGATTGTAATATTATAACATTAGATTGTAATATCGATTGTAATTACGATCGGGAAAGTCGGTTTTTAAAGTCGTTTGGTAAATGATTGTAGTGTTTTCTGAAGTTCCGATTAAATGTTAATGTAATGTAACCTCACAATAGACAACATTCAACATTAATCGCAAACAAATGAATGTCCAACTATGTATGGTACATGTTAGTACAATTAACTTGTACATCTGTCTATCAAAGTATTAAAGATGGTAATTATGATATAATAGTGAATGGCCACCTTTCGGGGGTCCATGACGCACCTGTTCAAATGGGAGACATTACTAGTTTACAATCCATGGGCCATATTCATAAGGATTTATATGTTAATTATTATAATTGGTATTATTGTGGAAGAACAAAACACTAGTAGCAGTAAGTTTTCAACTACGTGTTTATTTTTCAATCGAAAAATTCCAGTTCGAGGCGGTATTTAATATCACCCAATACTGGAACCACTGATGGCCACAGAAGTTATTTTAGGTTGCAATCATATTTTACCAACAGGTTATTTTACTGCTACCGGTACCGGTACACTGCATACAGTGAAAAGATCGATATTGGTAATTACGGATATCAGTATTTTATATAATACTGCCCCCTGGGTTTGCTTAATGCTCCTATAACAATTGAAGTTAAGGCACTAGTGGAGATTCAATAAAAGTTCTTATCGTTTAAAATGGTGCTTATTTTGCCCAACCAATCAAACTTATTTAACATTTGAAAGCTAAAATCCCCCCAGCAGTGCTAATTCTGACTCAGTTGGTATAGACCTGCAGTATCAGTAATTACAGTTCTTATAGTCAAGTATATGTATTAATACCAGTAATTCTCAATATTATATAGTATCCCTGTACCAACCAGAACTACAGTATATGTATTAATATAAGTAATTCTCAATATTATATAGTATCCCTGTACCAACCAGAATTACAGTATATGTATTAATACCAGTAATTCTCAATATTATATAGTATCACCGTACCAACCAGAACTGCAGCATATCTATTAATATCAGTAACTCTCAATATTATATAGTATCCCTGTACCAACCAGAACTACAGTATATGTATTAATACCAGTAATTCTCAATATTATATAGTATCCCTGTACCAACCAGAACTACAGTATATGTATTAATACCAGTAATTCTCAATATTATATATTATCCTGGTACCAACCAGAACTACAGTATATTAATACCAGTAATTCTCAGTATTATATAGTATCCCTGTACCAACCAGAACTACAATATATGTATTAATACCAGTAATTCTCAATATTATATACATTGAAGAACGGAGGTAAAAGGCTGTGCCTTACCTTCCGTTCTTCAATAGAACAAACAGGAGCCAGGAGAGAAGGTAAGAAACTTACCCGCTCGCTCGCTCCCCCGGCGCGTAGTCTGACAGGTCCCGACGGACCTTGTCTTCTATGCGCATGCGCGATCTATGCCATAGAAGACAAGGTCCGTCTGGACCTGTCAGACTAAGAGCCGGGGAGCGAGCGAGCGGGTAAGTTTCTTAACTGCTCACCATTCTCTTGTTTGTTCTATTGAAGAATGGAAGGTAAGGCACGCTCCTTTACCTCCCGTTCTTCAATAGAACTGGATGCCTAACCTTGAAATTATGAGTGGAGATACCTTCATTTTTCCTTTATTATTATATAGTATCCCTGTACCAACCAGAACTACAGTATATGTATTAATACCAGTAATTCTCAGTATTATATAGTATCCCTGTACCAACCAGAACTACAGTATATGTATCAATACTAGTAATTCTCAATATTATATAGTATCCCTGTACCAACCAGAATTACAGTATATATATTAATACCAGTAATCCTCAATATTATATAGTATCCCTGTACCAACCAGAACTACAGTATATGTATTAATACCAGTAATTCTCAATATTATATAGTATCCCTGTACCAACCAGAACTACAGTATATGTATTAATACCAGTAATTCTCAATATTATATATTATCCCTATACCAACCAGAACTACAGTATATGCATTAATACCAGTAATTCTCAATATTATATATTATCCCTGTACCAACCAGAACTACAGTATATATACACTGTACTATACTATATTATACTATACTATACCATACTATACAATACCATACACTGTACTATACTATATTATACTTTATGACCCTGTAATCACTTTTCATGTTCACAAATTCCATATTTTGTCAATGGGGTATTTGCTGCCTACATATTTCTAAATCAGATGATTCAGCCTAGAGGGCACTTACTCTATAGCGCCACACGGAGGAACCTAAACATATAACCCTGTTCAACTGTTATATCTGGACCACTTGCATTTGATCTGGAGAGCCGATGCAGAAAGTAGGTGGGTATTGAGGGGTTGCTGTAGCCTTCTAAGCTGCTTTATTGCATACATATGGACAAATTCTTTGTTCAATACAAAATGTGCTGTCTAAGGCCACACTATGAAGGCTAGCAATGCACGTAAAAAATCGTCTGTTACTGTCCGTTGGCCCTATCTGCCACTAGTGCTTAAAGGGGAACTGTGGTCCAAAAACGATTTAAGGTAAATTGAGGTAAATTGATAGGAATTGCTCCCCTGAGAATTTTTGCAATTTATTTTTTTGCATTTTGTGTGTGATATGGCAGCAGCATCACCAGGTCCCCTGCACTTCCTGCTTCCTGCTCTGAAGTCGGCTTCTCCAACAGCAGCACGGACAGTGGGAGGAGGGTTGATAAAGCGGCGCTCGAGCAAAAGTGTCCTTTACATCTCTAGGTTAGTATATAGGATTACACTATTGGAGTACATGCATAACTTGTTTGGAGACCACAGTTCCACTTTAATCAGAGCACATGCAGTCCACATGGGCAGGGGCAGCATTACTACATCTTCTTATTTTCCCTATGACAGATATAGCCTCCTCCAAGAAAACCACTGTGGATGAACCAAGGATAAGGGCCCCATCATAGTTTTGCTGGGCCCCCTAGTAATTCCTCGTTACTCCACTGAATGCGAGTAAAATGTGCAAACGCAATGTTGCCCTTTTCACGCGTTTCCGTGCGTTTGCGCAGCAATTCTGCGAATACCAGCAAACCCCCGATTCTTAAAAGAATCCCCCCTTCTCTTTCTCCGCCCCTTCTCTTCCCCCCCTTCTCTTCCCCCCTTCTCTTTCTCCCCCCCTTCTCTTTCTCCCCCCTTCTCTTCCTCCTTCTCTTTCTCCCCCCCCCTTCTCTCCCCCTTCTCTTTCTTCCCCCCTTCTCTTCCCCCCTTCTCTTTCTCCCCCCCTTCTCTTCCCCCCCTTCTCTTTCTTTCTCCCCCCTTCTCTCCCCCCTTCTCTTTCTCCCCCCTTCTTTTCCCCCCCTTCTTTCTCCCCCCCTTCTCTTTCTCCCCCCCTCTCCTTCTCCCCCCCTTCTCTATCCTCTCTCTTCCCCCCTTCTCTTCCCCCCTTCTTTCTTCCCCCCCTTCTCTCCCCCCCCTTCTCTTCTCTCCCCCCTTCTCTTCCCCCTACTTTCTCCCCCCTTTCTCTTCCCCCCTTCTCTTTCTCTCCCCTTCTCTTCCCCCTTCCTTCTTTCTCTCCCCCCCTTCTCTTCCCCCCTTCTTTTTCTCTCCCCCCTTCTCTTCCCCCCTACTCTTCTTTCCCCCCCCCTCTCTTCTCTCTCCCTTCTCTTTCTCTCCCCTTCTCTTCCCCCCTCCTCTTCTCCCCCCCTTCTCCCCCCTTCTCTTTCTCCCCCCTTCTCTTCCCCCCTTCTCTTCCCCCCTTCTCTTCTCCTCTCCCCTTCTCTTTCTCCCCCCCTCTCTTCCCCCTACTTTTCTCCCCCCCTTCTCTTTCTCCCCCCTTCTCTCCCCCCTACTCTTTCTTTCTCCCCCCCTCTATTTCTCTCCCCCTTCTCTTCCCCCCCCTTCTTCTCTCTCTCCCCCTTCTCTCCACCCCCTTCTCTTTCTCCCCCCTTCTCTTCCCCCCCTTCTCTTTCTCTCCCCCTTCTCTTCCCCCTCCTTTTCTCCCCCTTCTCTCTCTGCCCCCCTTCTCTTTCTCCCCACCTTCTCTTTCTTTCCCCCTTCTCTTCCCCCCCCTTCTTTCCCCCTTCTTCCTCTGCCCCCCTTTTTCTTTCTATCCCCCTTCTCTTCCCCTTTTTTCTTTCTTCTTTCTCCCCCCTTCTCTCTCTGCCCCCTTCTCTTTCTCCCCCCTTCTCTTTCCCCTTCTCTTCTATCCCCCTCTCTTCCCCCTTTCTCTTTCTCTCCCCCCTTCCTCTTCTTCTCTTTCTCTCCCCCTTCTCTTTCTCTCCCTCTTCTCTTTATCTTCCCCTTCTCTTCCCCCCCTTCTCTCTCCACCCCCTTCTCTTTCTCCCCCCCTTCTCTCCCCCTCCCCTTCTCTCTCCTCTCCTCTCACTCTCTCCTCCTTGGCAATGTGGAGCCTCACGCGCGCCCACTTCATCAACCTTCCTCCCACGATGGAGTGCACATGTGTGCCATTAGAAGTCGGCTTCTCCAACGGCGCACGGACAGTGGAGGAGGGTTGATGAAGCATTACTTGAGCAAAAGTGTCCGTGATCCACTCTCGGTTAGTATATAGGATTACGCTATTGAGTGCATGCGATTTGCAAAAAATAGTGATTGCAAGCGTCCCGAAAACTGATTGCGACGCACAGTGTGCCCACCCACATTGTGTTAGCCCCGCAAGCATTTCTCATGCAAAAACGGATCGTAATCGCTAGTGTGGCCTAGCCCTAAATCAATCAATTGCTTCTATACAGTCCTGTAAAGTGTTTTCTGTCCATCCACACAGAGCACAAGAAAGCTTCCCAAATGGGGGGGTGTGTGTAATGCGCTGGTACCACTGGATTGTCCGTTCTGTGGATTTGGCACAGGGAAGACAGATTTAGAAACTTGGCAGAATAAAATCCATTTTACATTTGGCAATGTGAGAACCGGAAGGAGATAAAACAATAAATAAACTGTTAAAGGCTGATGAAAATCGAATCATGGTGGGTCGGTACCCCAATCAAACACATAAGACGTCAGATTAATCAGGATCGTATAACAGCGTTTAGGGTTTAGGATACAGTTTATGTTAATACAGTTTATCTCAGACCTACTTAAACACGAAATCACTTATATATTTATATGAATTGAAACACTACAGAGACAGACCTGATCTGTACATGGAAGGTCCTATTAAACTGTAGTGCACCCAGCTAATGGGAAAATGTACTTCTTGCAGAACATCTCTTCTCATTGAACAAGTCTAGACTACAGAGGGGTGGGCCCAAACCAGTACTTAAGAGACCTGATATAGGGCAATTAGACTAAGCCTAGTAGTGATCAGCTATTTGTTTAGGTCTTCAGCCCGGGTACTTTTAGGGAGACACGGGTTGAGAGGGAGGGAAAGAAGTATAATTCCCCTTTCGTGACCACATAAAGGCAAGGCTCAATTTAAAAAAGGACTAAACAGATAAACACAAAGATGAAATCTTGCACCAGAATGGACATTCCATGGCGTTCCCATCCAATAGAGGTCTGCAGTGGCATCAGAGAGTGGTGCCATAGGAAGCAATAGTGACTGAAGTCCCCTGGAGCCGCCCCCCCCTAGCAGTGCCCCTGACCATGAGATAACGGATATTTTGCATTGGGGCTCTAAACAACACTTTAATAAATCAAACTCTTTTTGCATTCAGCATCCAGAGAGAGAATCCCACTGGCCATCTGTCACGGTGCATAGTCAGATTGTACAATACTTCAATGGCTGGCTTGTGGGATAACAGCTGGGTCTGGAAACATGTTGTTTGTCCACATAGAATAAAGCCTGGAAAGTTGTAATTGTGCTGCTCACACTTCACCTCACCCTCTCCTTTTATTTCTGGCTTAAACAATTAACCCTTAAATGTAATTTAAAGGAAATATACAAATTATTTCCACTAGATGGGGCCATTGTGCATAAAAAAAGAAAAAAAAATAAGAAATTGATAGGAAATATAAAGCAAAAAAACAGGTAAAAATAAATAAAAACAAAGATTGGAAGAAAACGTTGCGCCATATTTCTAAAGGCGCGGTAACGCTATTTGGGATATGGTGACCACCTGGCACGATCATAATTTTTTTTACCTCAGATGTAAATCTACGGTTGTGGTCGGAAATTTCAATCGATGTCATACAATTACGATCACATCCACAATTGCCCATACAATACTATTGTGGTATTTTGGTACTCTATTGTATTGTACGACCATTTACAGCTGCAGCCTTACTTCTGCATAATCCGTGGTATTGGAAGTTTCCGAAACCACGAGGTAACAATATGTGCCCGTATTCACTGTATTTAAAACCACCTACTGGTACAATGTCCAGTGCATTATTACTTAAAATTGCATAGAAACATAGCGCCATATATCATAACGGTATCGCCTTTTATCTATACCGCACCTTTAAAGAATGGTTTAAGGATCGTTAAACCAATTTCCAATCTGTTTAACAATCATTATATGCAATCGTTATTGTTAATTAAGATAATGATGGTAAATTACCGATAACGATCGTAAATCTACAATAACGAGATCGGAGATTTATCCCCATAGAAAACTATTACTACCGCATGGTATTCTATGAGCGGACGTTCGCATAAATGTATTACCACGGCCGTACATTTACTGCTGCGGTCATATATAATAGCTAAATTTCAATATCGCGCTTTATAATATGGCCCATAATCTTATTTCTAGTTTTATGCACTGGTGCATTCTGGGTGGTTATTTCCATTTATTTTCCATGTGTATTGGAATACTGTGCACTCCCATTTATACCGCACGTTAGGGTACCATTAATATTCTGACGGTAGAAGTGGTAATAATACAGAAAGGAATATCACAGCCAGAATACACAGATTAAGGAATTCAAACATTAACCCTATCTGCGTGGTGGCACCTATTACAAATGGGCTGTAATAGCTTGTGGTTGATGTATTGATGTGCACAATTTGCTGAAAATATTTAAGTCGAAAAAAATTTTCAGGTCTCCACATGTGTACCTACACTAACTAAACACCAGGGAGAGCTTCACAGCAACCTTTGCAAAGGAATTGTAATCACACCCTTATGTACTTGTTTCTTGGGCTGCAGCTACGATTTCTAGGTGCCTCCTGCCCTCCGTTAGATAAATTCGAAAGTGGAAAATAAATACTTTCAGTTGATATAATTAGTCTATTTAAATAGAGTTAGTTTCATTTAATTCAAAGCTAAGTAGAAACAAATAACCGTAAGCAGAGAGAACAGGAATACAAGTGTACGGACTATGGGACTACTATTGGCTGGAAAGAGACCCTACACACTGATAATAATCGTTAGAGTTTATGGCCACCTTTAACGGAGATCTAACGTTTAAAGGACATGTCCACCCTTAAAACAAAACACCTGCTTTTACCAGTTTATTACATTCATTTGAAACCAGATATTTCATGATAATTCTATTCCTTTCTGGTAAAGTATCTGCCTCCTCCCTCTGCTCATGATTTTTTATAAGCTTGAGCGTGTGCAGAGGAGGCAGCAGGTGAAACAGCAGTCAATCATTGGTTGTGATGTCAGCAGTCACAGCCTTGATTGACTGCATGGAGGGAGGAGCCAGCTTACTGCCAGAATGGGGACATAATTATCATTAAATACTGGTTAGTAATGCAGGTAAAAAAGTGTGGAATATATCAGTTGGGATTGGGGGGCAGAAACTGACAATTTACCTGTTTTTTGTCTAAAGGGGATACCCTAAAGTTATTAAAATATTAAACACCTAGTTGCCATTTATCCATTTGCGCTAATAATTCAAACCAACCAATTGCGACAACGACATTTTTTTAAACCGGCGTTCCCAATTTATTATTGCATTTGTGCTACATTTCGTCAAGATTTTAGTGCTGATAGCCTTTCAGGTTTCCTCTCGCTCACAAACCCGGTGGGGAGATTACCTGGAGTGATTGAGGCTCAGGGTAAATCTCCCCGGGTATGGGCAATGATGAGTGTGAGAACAATGTCACTCAAAATATACACAGCCTGTGGCTATACACACACACAAAAAACAGCAACCCAGGGTGTTGGACCACGGCCTATTCATCTGCTGAGCTGCATATTTTTACATTAATTCTCTTACTTATAGTGTACACAATCCCAACCACACATTTACCTTGGTCCAGTTAAGAATGAGAGCTCCATTTAACAGAAGGCTCCCCTATAGGTCTACAAGATGATGATGTCACCGAGGCCCTTACTGATTGGCTATTTCTGATGAATGAAATATCACAAGTTGTAATGTAAATACACTATCTACCATGACCTGTACATAGGCAGGTGGAAGGAAAGGCCTTAAAGTACAACTCCACCCCCATATAACACCTTAGAATAAATGGCCTCTTAAAAATATGTTGATATATCCTACTTTGTCCTATGAAATCATTACTGTATGCCTGCATGCTTTTGGATGTTGTCATGGAACTGAGCAATTTAGTGACCTGTACTGAGCCTGGGCATGCTCAAAGAGGCAGACAGGGATTAACATTCAGTCATTGGCTGTGATGTCAACTGTCAATCCATAACTGACAGTTACTAACTGGAAGAACCAGGAAGCAGAAACAGGAAACAGGACATTGTGCAGGATTTCAGGTTAGACTTATTATTTCACATTTCACACTATACCGTTTAGGTGTTTAGGGAGATTTACCTGTATATAAGTTTTCATTGAGGGCTGGACTTGCCTTTTAAATAGATAATCTGACAACAGAAGAACTTTTTATTTTGTTAAAAGTTTCCAGGGTGCTGATTGCTGCATTATTAAGGTTTAAGGGTCACTATCCTGAAAAAATGACTCGCCTCATATCAATAATAATAAAACCCTAAGTGTGCATCCCTGTGCCAGTGTCACTGCAGTTCCTATGGACTCACCACTAGAGGGAGAGTCTCTGCAGTTCCTATTGACTCCCACTAGAGGGAGAGTCTCTGCAGTTCCTATTGACTCATCACTAGAGGGGAGTGTCTGCAGTTCCTATTGACTCACCACTAGAGAAAAAACACAGGAAACATGGAGGGAGATCAGCAATAAACGGACTGCAGGTAAGGTTGTTTGGGACAGGGCCCTGGATTTGGACAGAGGGGCCCCTGGATTTGGGACAAGGGGGCCCTGGATTCAGGACAGATGGGGGCCCTTTATTTGGGAACAGAGGGGGCCCCCTGGATTTGGGATAAGGGGGGGCCCTGATTTGTACAGAGGGGGGCCTTGGATTGGTACAGAGGGGGAGCCCTGGATTTGGGACAGAGGGGGGCTGGATTTGGACAGAGGGGGGCCTCTGGATTTGGGCAGAGGGGGCCCCGCCTTGGACAGAGGGGGTCTCTGGCCTTGGGACACTAAGAGGGTACTCTGGCCTTGGGACATGGAGGAGGACTATGGCCTTGGGACACTAAGGGGGCACTCTGTGCTTCTAGCGCCCGTTATTATAGCGAACTTAATGTCTAGTTAATCTATAATTAAATAAATGTAAGGTAGCCTTACTCTGCCTTGGATCCAGCACACATTTTGCTTAGGAGCAGTATCCCCCCTCCCTCTTTTAACCACTCCCACTTCCATCTGACCTGACTTTTTTCCCACAAACCAACTGTCAAGCCTGCACACAGCACACAGCATTCCAACTGTCAAAACTCTGTCACCATTCCAGCTACAGTAAAACCACTCACAGAAGAATAGTTTTTCAGATCAAGGAACTTGATTGACAGCTGAAATATAAGAAGTTTTAGATTGGATAGCTAAAGAAATAGGGGGAAAATCAACAAAAAATGATACAGTGGTGGTTGGGAAGAATTATAGTTTCCAGTTATGGTCAATTTATAATAACCTATTTTTCACTATAGATGCCCTTTAAGTTCTATTTTAAGTCAAGTGATGGCAGATTGTGCACAATTGCCAGCACAGATGCCAGGATGAAGGACTGTCTGTTGCGGCAAAAGTAGCAGCCCACTACAGTTCGCCACAATTGAGCGTGCGATCCGTCACATCCGTTTGTATGAACGAACGGTCGGACACCTGTCGTGGCCGCATGAACAAACCATCCAATATTTTGTCCCAATTGACCAATACACTGTCATTCGGTTGGCCTATAATATTAGATGGAGTGTACCCAGCTTTAATGTAAAAGTTGGACTATTATTGGTTAACGATTTGCTTTTAATTGTTACAATGGAATCTCCAACGCCTGCCATCGTGTATAACCCTCCCATGATGCTCAGCCATTGATTATTTCAGAATTCAGTCTTGCTGTTGTTTTCTAGATACCTTAGGGAATTTCCTTTTTAATTAGCTCCAACACTTCTGTTGGGTTAACACCGTATAATACACCCTTGTCCCCGTAAGTACCTGAGCCTCCCATTCTCTATAGACCCCCATCTCCATTTAGACCAACTTCTTAGCTCCCTTTATCTGCGCTCGGTTCCCACAGAGATTCATTATGAGGCGTTGAATTGATCCGCACTTACACGCACACTTGAATCCAAATATTTGCGCTATTCAATGGACATATCTTGTTAAATGGAGCAATTATGCTAATTACCAGACCGACAACAGATGTTTGTAACTGGGTCAGATCAATATTAGGAATACAGGTGGAGGACCCGGACATTTAAACAATAATATGAAAACTTAATTGGGTTTATGGACCAGAGTCTAAAATAGGAAGATTTCAAACAACTTCACAAATTGCTTAATGACCTACTGAATAGGTAGTTAGAACAAGAGCTCATGCGTACATATGGACAAACTTTCTGGTCAGCACAAAGGCTGATATGTTTGCTAAGCCACATCTGAAAGACTACATTGCTCATTAGTGTTGATGAACTGCAACTCCCTGCTGGATTGTAGGGACCCCAATTAATCGATTGCGCACTCAACCAATAGACACACAGCAATGTGCCTCCCCGTGTCTTATATGTTTTTTGCAATGGGTGTGGTCTTGGGAGGGCTGTCAATTAGACGTGGAGAGTTAGGGCTAGACCACATCGCTGCGTTTGCGCTTGCATTTTTTCCAAATGATTGGAATCGCGAAAATGCACGTTTTTGGGTGCGGTGCGATTGCGCTTGCAATTTGCGTTCCGCGTTTTAAATCGCAATTGCATGCTTTTGCCAATACTTAATGAAAAAACGCATTCGCAAACGCAACGAAATCGAACATGAAATCGTAGGCGATTCCGTGTGCAAATGCATTTGCGTTGCAGTGTGGCCGTGCCCTTATAGTTCTAAAACTACAATCTACTACTGTAGGGGAAGGTGGATAGACTTACCCCAAACCTTCCTCTAGCATAACATAAGGTACCCACAACGTCCATATACAATACAATACAATACAATAACATTTGTAAAGCACTTTTCTCCTAAAGGACTCATATGTCCAGGGCAACAGGAAATCTTTATCTGCAAGGTATAATAAATAGAATGGACAATTAATAAGAGCAACTTACATTATCTGACCCCAAATATTACTCATGGGGTAAAAGCTAGTGCTATTGATTGTGTATACATTGGCATTTACTTATCCCTTGGAATTTCACTACAAAGATACACAGAAAGTCAGTGAATCCTTTTACTTTTCCATGCACTGCTTCCACTTCTTCCACTCTCCACCACACTACCAGTGGTACAGACATGCTCAGTGCGATTTCCAGGGAGGGAGGTAGCTGGGAGGTTTAAGTAATAGTAAAAGATTTATGTGTCATTACTGTGCTGGATGACCCATTTTAATAAGCATGGTGTGTCCACAGTTGGGTAGGTCAAAGGTTAATGTCTTTATAACAAGTAACTGGACATTGAGACCATAGGATGAAAAACCTGATTCTAATTCAGAACTAGAGAGGGACCAAGTTGAGTTATTCTTATTGCATCGTATATATATCTATATATCCAATTAATGTGTAGACACACCTGCACATCCCTGCATACAATGGGGGCTTCAAAGAATGCAAATGCCTTACTCCGCAATTTTCATTGATCTGTCCTCTATTTCTTTAAATATTCAGTCTGAAACATCCTACATTTCAGCTGTCAATCAAGTGCCTTACAGGGCTATGGTACCGAGAGTCACTATCGCTCTCTATTGCCCCCTTTAGGCAATGTACTGAGATGATAGTGGCTCTCGGTGCATTGTGGCTGGAGTTTGCCTTCTGCGAATTATTAACGCCAGCTGTTTGCTGGCGTTAGAGATTATATCTTAAAGGATCGTTAACGGCTCAGTAAATTGGCTACGGCAGTTGTGCAACACAAATTTTGTGTAACGTCGCAACTGCCATTAGCTGTGTCTTAAAGTCACGTTAACGCTTGGTACATCGGTTAGCATGACTTTAAAACACAAATAGCTGATAACGTACATAGCTCGGTATCTTAATCTTTTCTGTTATGTTTAGTTTTGCTGTTGCTGGAATGGTGACAGTTGGTACGTGAACTGCATGGTGTGAAATGCTGCCTCATGGGGATTACTGAGCATGTTTGCCCTCACAGAGAGTCAGATAGCCTGGCAGAGGGCTGGGGTACAAGTACTTGCTTAAAGGCATGCAGCAACACAAATAAATCAGAGTAAGTGCTGCTTACATGTATTCATTTATAGATTGAAATGAGGCAGCCTTCTCCAGGTGGGGGTATAGATTAAATAATACACGCTAAATCTGAAAAATATGCAGATCGATAACGGCAGGCTGTGTCTGATTAACATCTAATCTTACCATCCTGTTTATTATGTTCCATAGCTAATTTATTCATTATTTTACCAAATGTATAAAAAAGGTAAAATCTTAAATCCTTCACTGGAATGTTTCCCACGGGGAAAATGTTTGTTTCGTAACAAAGGCCAATTATTAAATCAACTAACCCCATTCAGGAGACACAGTACAAACAAACATTAGAGTTCATTCTGTCTCGAACGGACATTGTTACCTTGCTGCCCTGTAAATAGAACATTCCCAATGTTAAATCCTCATTCCTTCCCAGAATAATAAACACAACATTGTATAGTTAAAATGAACCCCATGTCTCATATGAAGAATGTACCATATAAATAAGTTTTAAAAAGAAAAATTCCTTGAATGGACATTTTAACCATGGGTGATGTTGCTGTAGAATGAAAAGTAAAATGTTCAAAATGTTATATACACAATTCTTTTTATTCTGTTTTACAATATCCTATAAATTATACACCTATAAACATTGCTTAGCTGTGTCACGTGACTTATTAATACCTGTGTATTGGTTAACAACAGGGGGTGCATTTTTCACTTTTCATTTGTTAGCTATGTCATCAGTTCTAATCAGTGTTTATCTATGTCATCAGTTATAATCAGTGTTTAGCTATGTCATCAGTTATAATCAGTGTTTAGCTATGTCATCAGTTATAATCAGTGTTTAGCTATGTCATCAGTAATAATCAGTGTTAAGCTATGTCATCAGTTATAATCAGTGTTAGCTATGCCATCAGTTTAATCAGTGTTAGGGCTAGGCCACACTGAAACGCAAACGCAAACGCAAATGCAATAGCATGCGATTTCATGTGCGATTTTCGTTGCGTTTGCGATTGCGATTTCTTCAATAAGTATAGGAAAATGCATGCGATTGCGATTAAAAATGCAGAACGCAAAACGCAAACGCAAACGCATGAAAAACTCGCGTTTTTTTTGCGTTGCCCTTTTTCAATAATTTTGAAAAATCGCAATCGCAAACGCAAACGCAAAAAAAAACGCAGCAGTGTGGCCTAGCCCTGAAGCTATGTCATCAGTTATAATCAGTGCTTAGCTATGTCATCAGTTATAATCAGTGTTTAGCTATGTCATCAGTTATAATCAGGTTTAGCTATGTCATCAGTTATAATCATGCTTAGCTATGTCATCAGTTATAATCAGTGTTTAGCTATGTCATCAGTTATAATCAGTCTTAGCTATGTCATCATTATAATCAGTGTTTAGCTATGTCATCAGTTATAATCAGTGTTTAGCTATGTCATCAGTTATAATCAGTGTTTAGCTATGTCATCATTTATAATCAGTGCTTAGCTATGTCATCAGTTATATCAGTTTTTAGCTAGGTCATCAGTTAATCAGTGTTAGCTATGCTATCAGTTATAATCAGTGTTAAGCTATGTCATCAGTTATAATCAGTGCTTAGCTATGTCATCAGTTATATCAGTGCTTATCTATGTAATCAGTTATAATCATTGTTAAGGTATTTAAGTCATAATTAGTGCTTAGCTATGTCATCAGTTATAATCAGTGCTTAGCTATGTCATGAGTTATAAGTGCTGTAGCTATGTCATCAGTTATAGAGCGATAAACCAAATTTAACACACCTGCTCCAGATTCACACCTACATTTTTTATTAGGGGTGTTCTCTTTTTTGTTTAAGCAGTTTAGACATTAATGGCTGTGTGTTGAGTTATTTTGAGGGGACAGTAAATTCACACTGTTATACAAGCTGCACACTGACTACTTTACATTGTATCAAAGTGTTATATCTTCAGTATTGTCCCATGGAAAGATTATAAAATGTGAGGGTTGTACCTTCTTTTCGAGATATTGTATGTCATCAGTTATAATCAGTGTTTAGCTATCTTATCATTTATAATCAGTGTTTAGCTATGTCATCAGTTATAATCAGTGTTTAGCTATGTCATCAGTTATAATCAGTGTTTATAGTCATCGTTATCAGTGTTTAGCTTTGTCATCAGTTATAATCAGTGTTTAGTTATGTCATCAGTTATAATCAGTGTTTAGCTATCTTATCATTTATAATCAGAGTTTAGCTATGTCATCAGTTATAATCAGTGTTTAGCTATGTCATCAGTTATAATTAGTGTTTAGCTATGCCATCAGTTATAATCAATCTTTAGCTATGTCATTAGTTTTAATCAGTGTTTAGCTATGTCATCAGTTATAATCATTGTTTAGCTATGTTAGCAGTTATAATCAGTGTTTAGCTTATGTCTCAGTTATAATCATGTTTAGCTTGTCATCAGTATATTGTGTTTACTATTCATCAGTTTAATCATCTTTAGCTATGTCATTAGTTTAATCAGTGTTTAGCTATGTCATCAGTTATAATCAGTGTTAGCTATGTACAGTTATAATCAGTGTTTAGCTATGTCATCATGATAATCAGTGTTTAGCTATGTCATCATTTATAATCAGTGTTTTAGCTATGTCATCAGTTATAATCAGTGTTATCTATGTCATCAGTAATAATCAGTTTTAGCTAGTCATCATTATAATCAGTGTTTAGCTATGTCATCAGTTTATATCAGTGTTTAGCTATGTCATCAGTTTAATCAGTGTTTTAGCTATGTCATCAGTTATAATCAGTGTTTAGCTATGTCATCAGTTATAATCAGTGTTAGCTATGTTCATCAGTTATAAGCAGTGTTTAGCTATGTCATCAGTTATAATCAGTGTTTACTATGTCATCAGTTATAATCAGTGGTTTGTATGTCATCAGTTATAATCAGTGTTTAGCTATGTCATCAGTTATAATCAGTGTTTAGCTATGCCATCATTTATAACCAATCTTAGCTTTTTCATCAGTCACATCTCTTCACGTTTAGTGTATTAAACTACGTAATGCCCCCTTATATTTTTCAATCCTTATTCCTTATAATATATTTTGTTCTATATCTATATTATATAATAATTAATTAAAGCTGCAATAGGTTTTAAATCAGTAAATTAAAATAGTACAGTAAGTATTTTACATCTGTGAACTATTGGTACAGTCCGAGCTATAAGGTTAAAGTCTTCAAACCAATCCCGCAGAAGCAGTTAACAGTCAGGGGACTAGACCAACCAGCTTTGAACACATTGCATATTTTGCCAAAGTACACCTCGTACTCAATTATAACTCCCTGCTCGCCATCTTCATAATTGAAATCTGTCCGTCCCTTGGATAAAAAAAAAAATCTTCCCCCGGAGACGTGAATGCACATTTCGCTTTTGACAGAGGACAAATTAAAGCTAAATGGTAGGTTTGTGAACGAGTAACTGGGTAGGTATAAAAGGCCTTAATGAGGTAATTTCATTATGAAGAACCATCCAAGCCTATGTAAAAACAACAGAAGTAAATGGAGAGGAAAGCCACTGAGGAAATTAGGGGTTCCTTCTACACTAATTAATGTTTCAGGGTATTTAGAACAGGCACCAAATTAACTGCTCCAAAGAACTCCCGACGCAGAAGAAGAATTAACACACACACACACAAAAAAACACATTGTAGCTCTCGTACGTAATTAGAAGACAGTACTGCCAGAACAATGAATGAACAGAGAACCAATCAATGAACAGAGAGCCAATCAATGAACAGAGAGCCAATCCTCGACCTATTAGACTCAGTCATTGACAAAAAGCTGCTGTAATTGAAGGTTGAGTTTAAGGAAGCCATACAACATGGGGTTGGATAAGAGGCTCATCTCTATGTGCCGTAAGCAGGTACACTAAGAAGAATGGACCCTCTCAAGGCTCCTGGGGGGCCCGGTCTTTGCACAAAACAACAATTTTAAGAATATCCAAAAGAAAAGCAAAAGGGAGAAGAAAAAAAAAAAAATCAAGTGAATAGGCCCAGCACAGCAAGCACAATAAAGGCTGAATACTGTCTTAAGTGATTACATGTAATGCCTGGTCTTCTCATTGAGTTATCTTTACCCTGCTTTTGTCTGCTCTAATTGGAGCTGATGAGGTGCTAATTGGTTCGCTTTTTTTGAGAGGGGGGGGTAGAAATGCTACTTAAGAACAGGCCAACGGAGTGAGACAGCATGAGTGGAGTTAATGAGGGTTTAGCTCCCCCCTATAGTCTCAGTCAATGGCAGGTCCCCCTTTGTTTATGAGAGAAACAATATTTTCTGTTACAATGTTACCCCTCTATATTGAACTGCAGTGCATGCATGGACTCCCCCATAATGCTAGATGTCTGGAAGGCCCATTGTATAGCACATTAACAGTACAGTGTAGCTTTGGAATGAGCTGTTATAATGTTATTATGTCACATCAGTTATGTGCATGTGTCTATTCCCACATAGAGGTTGAGTATCCAGAATGGAGAGGATTCAATAAAATAAGTGTTTATGGTCAGAGGATGGGGAGACTTATAAGGATACTTTAAGCTCTAGTGGGGCTTGTAAAATGCCCATAAGGACCCAAGAGCTTCTCTTGAAATCAATAGAAAGAAGAGTTAATTTACAGTAAGAAGAATAAGCTGGCCCCTCACAATCAAGGATATGACTGCTGACATCACAGACAATGGTAAAGTGCTGTTTCACCTGCTGACTCCTCTGCACTTGCTCAAGCTTATAAAAAGCTCATTGAGCAGAGGGAGGAGGCAGATAGTTTGACAATCACTAGTTGTTTGTTTAAAGGCTGGACATGCCGGAATGGAAATTATAATCCGCTATTCGGGTGTGGAATATGGCGGGAAGTTCGGCAGGTAAAGAACCGTTGGGGTAGTAGATGATGAGGATATTTTGAGCCGTCTGTAACTTGTCTATAGCCTCGTTAGACATCTTCTCCTTGTCATATATTATACTGGCCTATGCCAGGAACAGCAACAAACATGGTTATAAGGTTTGAACTTGATGTATGTATGTTTCAGCCTTAGATACTATGTTCTATCTTAAGGTTCATACACACGTGTAAGGGCGGGGGCCGACCCACGGTGCACGATGTGCACCAACGGCCATTTCAGATGATAATCAGCCCATATATGGGCACTTTATTGACTGATACGGCCGTTCGTTCGGAGATCGTTGTCCGACCAACCGGCCACTTCGCCAAACAAACGGCCGTTTCGGTCAATAAAGTGCCCATACACGGGCCGATTATCACCCGAAATGGGCGTTCGTACACATTGCGCGTCGCGGGTTGGCACCATCGATCACACGTGTGTACGAACCTTTAGGCTTGTGGGATTGTGGGTAAAGCTCCTTAGACTAGGCCATTAAACTCATTATTATCTAGACAGTAATTGCCTGCATTGGTACAATGATTTCCTCTTCTTGCAGATTAGTTTGTGTGAGATACCGGTCTGTAAAAATGAAGGACAGCGCATATGCTGCAATATCACCTTTAACCAGAGGATGGCTCTGTAAGGCTTTTCCAATAACCAAGCAGAGCTGATCAGCATTTAGCAGGCCGTAACAGCCTAGACACATACAGGGTTATTCAATAAAAGTTCTTAGTGTTCAAAATGGTGCTAATTTAGCCCCAACCAATAAGATCTTATTTAACATTTGAAAGCTAACATCTGATTGGTTGGGGCAAAATTAGCACCATATTAAACGATAAGACCTTTTATTGAATCTCCCTGTAAGTACTTTTATTGAATAACCCTGAGAATTTGTCCAGACTTGTAATGAAGGATTTTCCCTGGCTATACTTATACATATATAAATAAATGTGTTTGTATGGCAGTTCCCACATGAGCATGACATGGGGCAGGGCAGAGAAGAAATGTTAAATAAATAATTTGTTTTCTTACTTACCCCCTGTTGACTCTATCTAAATGTTTATACCAAGCAATTTGTACCTCCTATTGATATTGAAAGCGTTACCAACGTTGGGTTACATTTCCATTGATAAGAACCGTCCCTCTATTATCATGAGAATAAAGGACTTTCTTCCCAGATCTCCTGGGCACTTTCTAATGAGTCAGTTTCACTGCAGATCAAACAATGGAAATCCACCAGTAGGTTGTGTATAGGTTATTGTCCCTTTAAATAGCCTAATCAAATAAAGACTTTACGTTGGTTTAAGGGTTCAGAGATAAACTGCAACAAAACAAAATGGATAAAACAAATAGACACAGTCTACAGCCAAACAGTCTAACAAACAACGCCAATGGGAGCCACTATGCTTGTTAGGTTGTTGGCCAAAGAGAACGTTCCGTTTTTTGCCAATAATGGCTTCATTACAGATTACTGTTAGGAAGGTTACCTGTACAGTTCCCCAAACCATTTCACGCATACTCGAGTAATACGTAAGCCCTAATGTCTGCTAGTGGATGTTTACAAAACATTTGATTACAACACCATAGATATGATGGTCAGTGTTGTGACTTAAATTCATCTTTATGTGATGTGTAATCTACTGAAATGTTGTAACCTGGACACACATATGTAATAAAGGTACGCACAATCAGCTGTTTAAAACACTGGACTCTGTGAATCAATCCAATGGGGAAAGGTGCTTCTTGAGCGTGTCTTACCATTGGTTAGGCCATGGGACAAAAGGGGCGACAGAGCAGCAGCAACCCCTCTTTACAAAGCATTGGTAAGGCCTCATTTGGAATATGCAGTGCAATTTTGGAATCCTGTGTACAAAAATCTTTGAAATGGAAAGGGTTCAGAGAAGGGCAACTAAATTAATAAGGGGATTGGGGGAGCTTGTATATGAAGAGAGACTGGAAAAGTTACAATTATGTACGCTGGAGAAAAGGCGCTTGCGTGGGGATATGATTACTGTGTATAAATACATTAATAGGCCATACAATAAACTATCTGGGACATTGTTCACCAATAGAGCATGTCAGAGGACACGAGGACATCCCTTAAGACTTGAAAAAAAGAAGTTTAGGCTTCAAGTTTGGCCAGGAAGGGTTTTTCACTGTGAGAACGGTAAAGCTATGGAACTGTCTTCCAGTGGACGTTGTTATGGCAGGTTCATTGGTCAGTTTCAAA
Source organism: Hymenochirus boettgeri (assembly GCA_019447015.1). Lineage (NCBI taxonomy): Eukaryota > Metazoa > Chordata > Amphibia > Anura > Pipidae > Hymenochirus > Hymenochirus boettgeri. The sequence goes on along the minus strand of CM033469.1, from coordinate 398,454,605 downwards.
AAAAGCTGGATGAGTTTCTGCAAACAAGGAATGTTGCAAGTTACTGGTATTGATACATAAAGTAGAATTGATCCAGGGAAATTTCCGATTGACACTTTGAATTTTTTAATTTTTCCCCCTTCATAAATTTGGTGGTTTTTTTTGCCTTCCTCTGGATCAACAGTTAGGCAGGAAATGAGGATATTGCTAGATGGGTTGGATGGATGGACGTATGTCTTTATTCAACCTTAAATACTATACTATACTATACACTATACTATACTGTACTATACTATACTGTGCTGTACTGTACTATACTATACTATACTGTACTGTACTATACTATACTATATTGTACTAAACTATACTATACTATACTGTACTATACTATATTGTACTAAACTATACTATACTATACTATACTGAACTATACTATATTGTACTAAACTATACTATACTGTACTATACTATACTATACTATACTGAACTATACTATATTGTACTAAACTATACTATACTATACTGTACTATACTATACTATACTGAACTATACTATATTGTACTAAACTATACTATACTATATTGTACTAAACTATACTATACTATACTGTACTATACTATATTGTACTAAACTATACTATACTATATTATACTGTACTATACTATATTGTACTAAACTATACTATACTATACTGTACTATACTATATTGTACTAAACTATACTATACTGTACTATACTAAACTATACCATACACTGTACTCTACTATACTATACTATACCATACCATACTATACTATACCATACTATACTATACCATACATTGTACTATACTATATTATACTATACTATACTAAATTATACCATACACTGTACTCTACTATACTATACCATACTATACCATACACTGTACTATACTATATTATACTTTACTATACTATACCATACTATACTATACAATACCATACATTGTACTATACTATATTATACTATACTATACCATACTATACAATACTATACACTATACTATACTATATTATACTGTACTATACCATACTATACAATACTATACACTGTACTATACTATATTATACTATACTATACCATACATACAATACCATCTCCAAACTGGTTATCTAACTGATACTATATTATACAAATAGACTATACAACTACCATACCATTACTTATCACTACATATGTCGATATATACTTTTACTATACCATACTATACAATACATACACTGTACTATACTATATTATACTATACATACAATACCTATACAATACCAACACTGTACTATACTTATATTATACTGTACTTATACCATACTATACAATACCATACACTGTACTATACTATATATACTATACTTACATATATACTATACAATACCATACACTGTACATTACTATATTATACTATACTTACACTACTATACAATACCATCACTGTATATACTATATATACTACTATACCCGTACTATACAATACCATACACTGTATAATATTATTATACTATACTATACCATACTATACAATACCATACAGTACTATCTTAATATAACTATACTATACATACTATACCATACTATACAATACATACATGTACTATACTATATATACTATACTGTACTATACTATACCATACTATACAATACACACATGACTATTACTATATTATACTAACTATACCATTATACTACATACTAAATACCATACACTGTACATACTATATTATACTAGTACTATACTATACATATACATACCTACACGTACTATACTATATACTATACTGTACATATACTATACAATACATATACAATACCATACCATTGCTACATACTATATTATACTTATACAATACCAATACACTGTGACTATCTATATTATATTACTATACCATACTATACATACCATACACTGTACATATACTATAATTAGTACTGTACTAACCATACTATACAATACCATACACTGACTTACTATACTTGTCTATATACTTCTGTTACATATACCATAACTATACAATACCATACTGTACTAACTATATTATACTATACTTAAAATACTATACCATACTATACAATACCAACACTGTACTATACTATATGAGACGAGACGGGATCGAGGACGAGGACCAGACGGGTACAATACCAGGAACATTGCACATACTTTATTATACTAGACGATTACCATACTATTACAATCCGTGACACTGTACTATACTATATTATACTATACTATACCATACTATACAATACCATACACTGTACTATACTATATTATACTATACTATACAATACTATACAATACTATACACGGTCGATACTTATATTATACTGTACTATACCATACTATACATACATATCACTGTACTATACTATATTATACTATACTATAACACATACCATACACTGTCATCGATACTATATTATATACTGTACTATACCATACTAACAATACCATACACTGTACTATACTATATTATACTTACTATACAATACTATACAATACCATACACTGTACTATACTATATTATACTATACTATACAATACTATACAATACCATACACTGTACATACTATATTATAACTGTACTATACCATACTATACAATACCATACACTGTACTATACTATATTATACTATACTATACCATACTATACAATACCATACACTGTACTATACTATATTATACTATCTATACAATACTAAGACCATACATCAATACCATACACTGTACTATACTAATATTATACTATAAACTGTACTATACTATATCCATACTCTATACAATACCACCACAATGTCACTATACTATATTATACTATACTTCCCACCCCACCCAAATTTACACTATATAACAATACCATACACTGTACTATACTAATTATACTATACTATACCATACTATACAATACCATATACACCTGTACTATATACTATATACTATACTGTACTATACTATACCATACTTACAATACCATACATTCTAACTATTTATACTTATACCAATACCATACTGTACATATATATATACTATACTATACCATACTATACCATACCATACACTGTACTATACATATTCTACTGTACACTATACCATACTATACAATACCATACACTGTAACTATACTATATTATACCTAATACTATACCCATACTATACAATACCATACACTGTACTATAACTATCTTAGACTGTACTATACCATACTATATCAATAACCAACACTGTACTATACTATATATACTAACATATACTATCATAACCATACTATACAAACCATACCTGTCTATACTATATTATACTATACTGACTATAACTATACCATACTATACAAAAAAACAATACCAAATGCACTATACATATATTATCCTATACTATACCATATCTATACAATACTCATACACTGTACTATAACTATTTATACTATACTATACCATACTATACAATACATACACTGTACTATACTATATTATATCTGTACTATACTATACCATAATAACTATACATACCATACATTGTACTATACTATATATACTATACTATACCATACTATACAATACCATACACGTACTATACTATATAATATACCATACTATACAATACCAACACGGACTATACTATATATACTATCTATACTACTATACCATACCATACACTGTACTATACTATATTATACTATAACTATACTATACATACCATACTGTTACTATACTATAATTAGAGCTATATAACTACAGTCTATACTATACCAACTATACAATACCATACATTGTGACTATCTATATTATACGTACTATACCCATACTATACAATAACCATACATTGTACATAACAGTATATACTTACATATACCAGTACTATACAATACCATACACTGTACTATACTATATTATACTATACTATACAATACCATACACTGTACTATACTATATACTATACTGTACTATACTATACCATACTATACAATACCATACATTGTACTATACAATATTATACTATACTATACTGTACTACAGTTGCACTTTAAATCTCACTCCTACTGACTCTTTATGTTTATTAATTTATATTATTTAAAGCCCCTTTGTCTCAGTATCTAAATGTAATTTTTTTACCATGTACTGTATATGGTATATCTACTGTAATACTGTTGGCCAGTCTGACCCTGCATGTAGGCCCAATCTGCTCCCAAAGTTCCTCTTTTGGACTTTTCCTCCCATTATATGTTCCCCTTTAGACCATTCCTGGGCAGTCTCTCAATAACCTGGGTTTGTCAGAGAATGCTGGGAATTGTAGTAAAATTGAAATGCCGCCTGTTGGCCATGCAGACTTTAAACATTAAACCAGGATCATTGTTTACACAATTGCAAGCCCAAGTCAAGACTTAAAAGAACATTTTCTTTCTGAATGAAGAGAAGTAAAGGTGACCAATGTATCCGGATCAGATGATTGCAGGTTATTAGATGGAATGTTAACATTGGTAACAATTGCGAGATAATTACACTGCCCACCCAAGCGTGGCATTGACTCACCAGATGTAATTGGATCTGACGTTTAGTGAGCGAGTGTGGAACGTAACGATTTAACATTCCGACAGCACTATTATATCTGAACAATACGTATGGCTTACAAGGTTTAATCTGATTGGTGCAATCGGTAGAAGAAAGTTTGTGGATAATTGTAAGATTCTATCTTCTCAGGAAGTACTAAACCTACTATGCTGCCCATACACAAGAATGTATCCCAACAGACCCCCAGGGGATTCTAACAAAATCTACTAAAAGGATAACTAAAACTTATATTTCATAAAAAAAATCCCCCTTAGAAACACCAATTAACTGTAGAATACCACACCATGAAATGGCATTGAAGTAAATGTCTAGCCTTGAACCTGTGTATGTGTCAGGCCATAATTCTTGACCATAGTCACATGCTTCCTTGCTTAAGTTGGACTGTAAGATGATTGGCTAGAGACTACTTTTGGGCGTTACCTGCTGTAACAAGTTTCTGCAACAGGTAAGAACTGGGCATGTGCGAAGAACATAAAGGTCAGTGACTAAATAAAGCACAAACCCAATGTGAATCATTAAATTTCCCAGCACCCACATAAAAATGAAAGGTGGGAGATGCATTAATGCTTTCATGTCTGGGTGTTCTGTCTTCTGATTCAGTTTTGTTCTGAGGCTTTAGCTCTCCTGTAAAGAAGTAGCAATCCCTACACCATCGGGCCTTCTTGGTCGGCCAGTATATTAGTCCCTGCTTTAAACCAATTATGGTCCTCTCACGTTGGGCTTACCAATTAACATATCCTGAGCTATAGGGAGGCGTATATCCAAGTAATAGAAGATTGTGGCTTTTTATTCTTGCATTCAGGGGACCACATGAAACTCAGGAACCCTGTTTCCCATCACTACAATAGATGATAAATAATAAAGTATAAGACACTGACCAGCCATACAATAAAATAACACATTTCTCTTCAATAGGAGAGAAACCTATTAAGCTACAGATAGGAATATGGGCCCCAAATATTAATGTACCATGAAACCCTACAAAAACTCTTTAGCTTCCCTTTCGATTTAAAAGGACATAAGCAGGACCCCCCTTATCTATGTGTCCGCCTCTTTAAATGTGCCTACTCCTGTCATTCTTCTCTCCTGCATTGTATGGGGAAGGCACATTCTACCTTTTTGTTCTGTTATAGAATAAAATGAAAATCCCATCATAAACTTGTAACAGAAAACTTTTCTAAAAGATCATAAAGATCTGAGAGATTCCCAGTGAACTTGCAAATAAAAAGTTCCTATTATTTTGCCGTGTACAAAGGGTCGACGATGGCGGTAACACGCTCAACGTCACAATTAACGTACTGGGAGGGCCACTCTACAAATCCCCTTATCTACAAGTTCCAATCTACCCTTGTTACAGACACGAGACCTGCTGTTTTACAGCGATGGCTCCAGTGTCAGGTATCACGATAATTACTAAATTACAGCAAATCCACAATAATTCTTTCTATCCTTAGACAGTGGCTGTCAGACCACCAAGTGACAGTAATGATGAGGAACAAAATGTAATATCCCAGAATAAAAGAAATACCGTCTACACCTTATTCTCTCTCCTTTTTGTTTCATATTTACTGGATGATGATTAGTGATAATCAGAGCAAATAGAAGATCAAACGTCTGAGCAGATGGAGATTGTGTTGACCATTTAATGATTTCAAATTCCCACCATGGAGAACTTTCATTACATATGATCTTTAGGGCAGTGTTAGATGGGACCTCTGAACCCTGCATCTCCATAAGGGAAGTGGTAAGAGACAAATATTTTGGGACGTTTCCCAGGAATAATAATGGAAGGTTCCATTGGAAGGAAGTCCAAGACCTCAATCCATCGCCATTTTGGTGGGACAGAACCTGAAGGTCCAAAACCATGTCCCAGATTGGTCATAGCTGGTGAGGACAATATAGGATCCTATATACAATATAATGGATTGGCTAACATGCTTTATTCTCAATGTAACTTCCTTCTCAAATAAAAGCAATTAATTCAAATTATTGTAAGTCCATCTTCCTCTCTAGAAGGTGCTTTCTTTAGATGCCCCAGCTTTGCAGTTTGTCTTATTGAGGTGACTCTCTTGCTTTAACTCTTTTGCTTTTACTGTACATATAAAATAGGGTACTAGTTATATTGTAGGGTTTGTGGATGTACAAAGTCTATATAATGTTCTATACTGGTTATGGCTTGTGTGGTTTGGGCATGTTTAATCAGGCCTCACCATGCCCCGCTTCGTTTTTTTAGAAGTTGGGAGTTATGGATGTCTATGAAGGTTTTCGGGTAATTGTATATCTAATATTGCCAATTCACATTTAATTAAATTAACAAATCAAATGACCCTCCCATTCTAATCAAAATATCTTGCTGGGTGATTGATTGGGATGAAATACCCACGTTGTAGATTTGCTTGGGCAGTGCCCAGTGTATACAATGCAGTGTTTCTCAACCTTTTCATCTGTGGGAAACCCTTAAATCAGTTTCCGTGACTCAGGGAACCCCTAAATATACGCAAAATAGTGATTATAAATTCTCTTTTTTGTTTTTGGTCATGAAATCATCAAAATACATAATTTATTCAATTTTAAATGATAAACCTATAAATACATCTCTAGTTTAAAAACTGCAATCAAATTAACTCAAACTAAACCAGCGTTTCTCAACCTTTTTATCCTTATGGAACCCTTGAAAAAATGTTAAGATCTTAGGGAACCCTTCCATAAAAACATTATTATATTTATTATCTGAAAGTCCAGGAAAGTGAAGAGTAGGAGCCTTCCTGTGTGTGATCTGTATCTGCCCCTTCCCTGTCCTCCTGGAGGACTCTGGCATGCGTTGTGGAGCACTCACCCACTCCATCCATCCGGATCCATCGGTGCTGTAGATTTTAGATAAAATATTTACCCCCTTTGCATCCCTAACCACCATAGTATTTAGTTTAAAAAAGTGCACAGAAATAGACTTATCGACCTTTGTTCCTTCGACTTTCTTAATAGCCGGCAGCCACGCCTGTGATTGGCTGACTCTCAGCAAATCACAGACGAGGCTGTTGGTCCAGCCCCTAATGCTACTCCATTCCCTTTCTTAACTTATAAGCATGGCGGTTAGGGTTGCAAGGCGGTCACCGACACTACAGAAAAGGTAATATTTTGAGGTGGAGATTAACTTTTAACTTTCAGTTTTACTTCTCTCTCTCTTTAGTACAAGGAGATGCAATGTATCTGATCTCCCATTTCCTGGGTGAATCACACTGGGCATGCCTGAGCCTACTGAGCTAGGGAAGGGGCAGTAACTGCAGGTTTTTTTGTACTAAAATTTTTGAACTACCAATCTTTGGTTAGTTAAAAGAACAAATGATACAATGGAGAATGAAAGCTAAAATTTAGGTTATTCTCAATGTAATGATGATTTGAACTACTATATTAGTATTCTTCAAAACTCTTTTGCCTAAAAATGTTTGTTATTGTGGCCTACTGCATGACCTTCCTGTAACCCAAATCTTTATTTGGCACAATCCCCATTGACTTGAATTAGAACCATGTGAAACAGGATGGAAGCATTAATGATTGGAATGGTTTTAATGTATTTATTAACATTCAAAAATGAAAATATAAAGCCGATAAGGCCCTAATTACACGGGGAACCACCTGAACTTACTTATTATTAGACTTTCATTCTCCTTTAAGGATGGCGATGCAATACTGGTCACTATATGGCCAAGCCAGCGTAAAACCCTTGCTACCCAATGTATTATCGGGTTAGCGCGAGTTGGAGGTGCCTGCAGTGCACAGGGTGCAAATCTGCATAAGTTTTACCCTACATCCATATTGCATCGCCCTGTAAGTCACAGTTCTAACACATCATAGCAGCCAATTCTATTTATATATTTCAGCCGTAAATTCTAAGGAGTGCAACAAGTTACCAGTGCAGCAGTCGAGCTGATATCTTACATTTCAAGGGGCCCCAGTGTTATAACCCCTAAGGAGCTTTACAGTAAAATCAAAACTGTGCAACCTTAGTGAGTATTTGTATTGAACACAGTTTGTATTTCCACTCTTGAACCCTTTAGTCTCCATTGCTTTAATTGTAGCCAGATAACTGCCATTTAAAGGCACCATCTCAAAAAAGGTCTTTATAGAAGACATTTACAGGCCTATGTGACAAAAGTTCTTATTGTTAAAAATGATGCTAATTTTGCCCCAACCAATCAGATCTTAGCTTTCAAATGGTAAATAAGATTTGATTGGTTGGGGCAAAATTAGCACCATTTTGAACACTAAGAACTTTTATTACATAGGCCTGGTAATTAATGCATTAATAACTAGATAGGGAAAGTTTAAATACTTGGCTTGAAAAGCTGTATTTTTGAAGGGACTGTGCGTCTGTGCTGCAGATTTTAAAACAGTGAAAGAGGACACTGGTGTTTGTTTTTTACTATAGTTACCCTTTAAGTATGACTGCCATGGGAATAGGGGTAGGTTAATAGTTGTTTGTATCAGGTTGGGGGGTAAAACACTTTTTTGATGATTGACCAAAATATGTTTTTTGACTAAAGTTTCCCCTTAAGTATGGCTGACACAGAAATAGAAAGATAGGTCAGTAGGTGTGTGTACCTGTGTTAGGTTGGGGGTGGTTTTTTTTGTGCTTATGGCTTTAGTCCTGATTGGTCTAGGGATACTTTTCGATTGCTGTTTCGAGTCAGGAAGGAATTCCCCCCCCCCCTCTCTTTTTTAGCTGGGGTTTTTGCCTTCCTCTGGATCAACTGTTAGGTAGGGTTAAAAAGGAGGGTGAATAGGTTGGACTTGATGAACGTATGTTTTATTAAACCTCAATTACTATGTTACTATGACCATAAAACTAACTTTTAATGATGATAGATCAAATTTTGTTTTTTGACTATAGTAAACCTTTAAGTATGGCTGCCATGGGAATGGAAGGGTAGGTTAGTAGGTGTGTGTACCTGTGTGAGGTTGGGGGTATGTTTTTGCGTGTATGACTATAAAACTAATATATAACTTTAATATAATAAGTTAATATATAACTTTTATTGATGATTGATCAAAATTTGTTTTTTGTTTTACAATTTAATAGGGAGAGTCAATAAAAGTTCTTATCGTTTAAAATGGTGCTCATTTTGCCCCAACCAATCAGATCTTATTTAACATTTGAAAGCTAACATCTGATTGGTTGGGGCAAAATGAGCCCCATTTTAAACGATAAGAACTTTTATTGAATAACCCTGTAAGTGTGCTACAGGAATGGAATTGTAGGTCAGTAGGTGTTTGTGTTTATAACTATGAAACAAACTGTTTTGATTACATGACCCTTGAAATACCCACATTTGAGGATCGTTACCATTATAGTCTATAGGAATAAATGGCCCGAAGTTCGCAGATAATGCAGTTACGCTTCTCCTATATGTTCCACACGTCTGTACCGAATTTTGTGTCTCTAGCTGGAATACTGTGGGAGGAGATCCAGTCCAAAAAAGCGGAAGAATAAAACAGAAAGAACAGGAATTTGTCTCTTTAAGCCAAATTAAAAATTAAAGAAAAATAAATTCTTCCAATCTTGGAAACTCTTCTGTGTCTATTAATTGAACCCATTTTGGAGTCACTGCCCATTGCCAGTTCATTAACTGATTGACCTCGGTTTTTACACCCCCCTTTGTCCAGGGTTGTCTTGGAAACAAAGCTTCCTGTGTGTAATCCAAGATTATCTGGTTCTTTATCCCGCATGTGACCCTTAATTACTTGTGAAACTAGAATGGTCCTCTTGAAAATCACAAGAGGAGGTTAACGTGTCCTTCCAGAACTGGTCAAGCTGAGATGACACTGAATTTGCAGGGAATTCAAATGACCTGATCCCTGAAGGCGTCCCATTCAACCAGGAGACGTGCTAGGCCAGTAGGAGACAGTAGGAGACTGCAGGAGACAGTGCACTGCCATACACAAGCTGTCACTTCACTTGGTGGGTTTTGTTCATCTATTACCTAATCTCAATGAGACCTGATTTATCTCAGAGAGACAGGAGAATAATGTAATGCTGTCCTCATTTGTACCCCACGATGTAAACAAAGTAGCAACTTCTAGTTATCTTTGAAATTTATGTTGGCCATAAACTTGTTGGAATTAGGATACAGTCAACGTTCGCTCTTGAAATCTATTTAATCCAGGTGATTTTACCTCCCAATGTTCCTCTTCTGGACAATTTGTTTTATGATCTAATGTCGACCACAAAATGATCAGGCCAAGAGGTTGTCCAAATGCTACAGGAACATTGTGAGAATGCTGGCAGGAATGGATGGTAGATAAATATTTTCTAATTGACCTTTCCTACATGGATGGTAGATAGACAGGCAGATAGATATTTTCTAATTGATCTTTCCTACATTGATGGCAGAATAGATAGATAGATAGATGATAGATAGAGATCTAAGATAGATATATATAGATGATAGATATATATAGATAGATATATAGATAGATATTTTCTAATTGACCTTTCCTACCATGGATGGCAGAATAGATAGATAGATAGATGATAGATAGAGATCTAAGATAGATATATATAGATGATAGATATATATAGATAGATATATAGATAGATATTTTCTAATTGACCTTTCCTACATTGATGGCAGAATAGATAGATAGATAGATGATAGATAGAGATCTAAGATAGATATATATAGATGATAGATATATATAGATAGATATATAGATAGATATTTTCTAATTGACCTTTCCTACATGGATGGCAGAATAGATAGATAGATAGATATAGATCTAAGATAGATAGATATAGATGATAGATATATAGATAGATATTTTCTAATTGACCTTTCCTACACTTAAAGGATATGACAAGATCTGAATTTATATGATCTGTTGGGTGTTAAAGGTGCCATTCTGGACCAAGGTGGTTCAATGCTGCCATCCCATTCACAAACACCTTTAATATGAACCAGGGTATGTGAATTGACCTGCCAGTGATGTACCCAAGCAGATGAGCAGGGCAATTAGTCACTTTGATCCCAAGCTTTTCTGCAAATAAATAACTGAAAATGAATGGGGAACATTTATCTAGAACCGCAATGGTAAAGGTTTCATAATAATAATTCAATAAACATATCAAATTGAATTTTTGTGGGTCTTTTTTCATGCAACAAGTTTCATAATTTATAATTACCCACGCTCACCATTTCGCACTCTAGTTGCGCCAATTTGTATGTCTCTATGTAATTTCCTATGTATGATTAGTCTGTGAATTACGTCAAAACTCAGGTTTCCTAAATAATAGGCATACTTATGAACATATGCAAACGTTAAGTATCAATTAGTTTTCTAAGTGACTGATTGCACACTGATAACAAAGAAAGACAGTCAGATGACTAGCAAAACGTCTTCAAGAACTAAACTTCATGACCAGTGAATCTAAGGGCTACGTCACACTAGCACATTTCTCACACGCTCAGGAACTCATTTTGCGATCCTTTAGCGCATTAGAAACGCATGGCAGTGCATGTCAATGTGGGTAGCCATATTATATCTGCTGCGTTCCATTTTCAGGGTGCGTGCGATCTCCATTTTATTGCAAAACTGAACACCACAGATACACAAATTCCTATGTTTCTACGAACAATATTTTGTTAAAGGAATAGTTCACTGCAATAGTGAACTATCCCTTTTCTACATTGATTGAAGCCAGGTAAGTTAAGGAGCTATGCCTTACCTCCTGTTCTTCAATCAATGTTTAGATAGCCAGGAACGAACTTTAGAAAAATCTTACCTTTCACGCGATCCAGCAGGGCCGCTCTGACAGTTCCTGACTGCTTCCTGCTTCTGTTACGCTATAACGCGCATGCCCGATAATGTAACAGAAGCAGGAAGCAGTCGGGAACTGTCAGAGCGGCCCCGCTGGATCGTGTGAAAGGTAAGATTTTCTGAAGTTCGTTCCTGTCTATCTAAACATTGATTGAAGAACAGGAGGTAAGGCACAGTATATGTATTAATACCAGTAATTCCCAATATTATATAGTATCCCCGTACCTACCATAACTGCAGTATATGTATTAATACCAGTAATTCTCAATATTATATAGTATCCCCGTACCAACAAGAACTGCAGTATATGTATTAATACCAGTAATTCTTAATATTATATAGTATCCCTGTACCAACCAGAACTACAGTATATGTATTAATACCAGTAATTCTCAATATTATATAGTATCCCCGTACCAACCAGAACTACAGTATATGTATTAATACCAGTAATTCTCAATATTATATAGTATCCCCGTACCAACAAGAACTGCAGTATATGTATTAATACCAGTAATTCTTAATATTATATAGTATCCCCGTACCAACCAGAACTACAGTATATGTATTAATACCAGTAATTCTCAATATTATATAGTATCCCCGTACCAACCAGAACTACAGCATATGTATTAATACCAGTAATTCTCAATATTATATGGTATCCCTGTACCAACCAGAACTACAGTATATGTATTAATACCAGTAATTCTCAATATTTTATAGTATCCCTGTACCAACCAGAACTACAGCATATGTACTATGTAGGTGGCACATGATTGTTAAACCTCAAATACATCATCTTACATTTATCAACATAGAACATGTTTCTATATTTATAGCATCAATTTTATACATTCCTTGAGCTTATATTATTTTATCTATGGCAGACTTCCTAAGTGACTGCCTCGGCACCACCTGGCACAGGCTCCACTTTTTACTACAATAAGATGTTTACTCGTATTAGGTTGTTTGACGACATTCCTGCAACTTTTCTACAATTGCCTGGGAAGATCATTTAGTTTTAAAGGATATCTCTGACCCAAAATATAATTTTTTCCTGTAGTGTAGGGGACCCCCCTTCCAACCCAACCACTAGGTTTATAATGTCAGGGAACGGAGTAGCTATAGGGGCCAGACCAGCAGCCAGTCTGTGATTGGCTGAGAGTCATAGACGAGGCTGCTGGCTTTTGAGAAAGTCGAGGGAACAAAGGTTGGTAAGTCTGTTTCTGTGCACTTTTTAATGTTATAAACCTGGTGGTTAGGGTTGGGGGGGGCATGCAACGCAGATGAATCAGGATGGAGGGATGGGGAAGCTCCACAGCGTATGTCAGAGTCCTCCAGGATGACAGGGAAGGGGCAGATACGTATTACACACAGGAAGGCTCCTACTCTTCACTTTTCTGGAGTTTGAATTGACACTGCAGGAGAACAATAAGGAACACAGAAGAAAGATAAGGATTTTCAGACATGCCCTTTAATGTCAATAGAAAGGGATTCAGGTCATGCAGATAAAGGCCGAATATTCAGGCTGATGTCCAGGTTGAATTGATCTAATTCAGCGTATGGCCAGTATTAATCTTATACTTATAGATATCTGCAAATAGGTTCACCTTTATGGTTAATAATGACAAAAATTGACCAAAATATTTAATTTAGGTAATACTTATTATATTTAAACCTGGTCAATATTTCAATCGATAGGGTAAAAACATTAGTGAAAAGTTTCATTGTGACTGATGGATGGGAAGTTTTGGTAAATTTTGGCCAACTGTGTGGTGATCAATAGGACTTTTCTTCCCTACGACAGAATACCAATGTATGTACATACCGGGTATATGTTTATTTATATAGTGTCATTTGGGGATGCAGCGCTGTACAATATAGAATACAAAAAGCCATACAAGGGGGACAATAAAGATAATTAAACTAACTTAAAGGTAGCAAGCAGTGCCAGGCGGCAACAGCCAGAGCCAGCATGGTATTGTCTTGTATAAAGAGAGGTATGGATTCAAGGGAGTAAAATGTAATTCTCCCTCTTTACAAAGCATTGATAAGGCCTCATTTGGAATATGCAGTGCAATTTTGGAATATTGTGTACAAAAAGGACATCTTTGAAATGGAAAGGGTTCAGAGAAGGGCAACTAAATTAATAAGGGGATTGGGAGAGCTTGAATATGAAGAGAGATTGGAAAAGTTATAATTATGTACACTAGAGAAAAGGCGCTTGTGTGGGGATATGATTACTGTGTATAAATACATTAATGGGCCATACAATAAACTATCTAGGGGCATTTTTCACCAATAGAACATGTCAGAGGACACGAGGACATCCCTTAAGACTTGAAGAAAAAAGGTTTAGGCTTCAAGTTGGGAAAGGGTTTTTCACTGTGAGAACGGTAAAGCTATGGAACTGTCTTCCAGTGGACGTTGTTATGGCAGGTTCATTGGTCAGTTTAATAAAAAGCTGGATGAGTTTCTACAAACAAGGAGTTTAATAAAAAGCTGGATGAGTTTCTGCAAACAAGGAATGTTACAAGTTACTGGTATTGATACATAAAGTAGAGTTGGGAAAGGGTTTGTCACTGTGAGAACGGTAAAGCTATGGAACTGTCTTCCAGTGGACGTTGTTATGGCAGGTTCACTGGTCAGTTTAAAAAAAAGCTGGATGAGTTTCTGCAAACAAGGAATGTTGCAAGTTACTGGTATTGATACATAAAGTAGAGTTGATCCAGGGAAATTTCCGATTGCCATTTTTTTTTTCTCCTTCATAAATTAGGTGGATTTTTTTTGTCTTCCTTTGGATCAACAGTTAGGCAGGATATAAGGATATTGCTAGATGGGTTGGACTGGATGGAGGTATGTTCAACTTCAAATACTATATAAAGAAGTTGTATTCAGTTAGATCAACTGGACTTAAAGTTTAGGTCAAGAATTAAACTTTAAAGAGCATGTCCACCCTTATAAAAAATTTCCCCCCATATCATAGTATATCTTCCCCCAGCCCCAACCGCTATAAAATAAATGTAAGAAAGTGCCCCGATGTTTACTTACCTTCCCTCTCTCCTCCGACGCCCGTCCTTCTGCTTGCAAGACACTCCAAGCAGGGGGCGGGACCGGCAGGGGGCGGGACTGAGGCAGCCAATCACGGATGCGGCTGCCAGCTTCTCAGAATGCCGGGGGAGAGAGGGAAGGTAAGTATTTCGGGGGTCTTTTTTAAAATAATTTTTTAGCGGTTGGGGCTTGGGGAAGATATACTATGATATGGGCAAGGGGTTTTATGGTAGGCGGAGGGATCGCAAAACAGGAGGGAGAGAAGGGCTGTAGTACGCATGCCAAACTTCTCCCGGAGGCGAGACAGGAGACAGAGTCCTATATGGACTCTGCTATCCTCCTGGTGGGCAGTTTTTGTGACTTTGGGGGGGGGGGACTACAGGAGAACCATATGGAGCTAGGATGTGAGGTAAGGATTTTATTACACTACATGGGGGGCCATTAGTGAGGGGATTAAAGTTTTGGGGGTGGACATGCCCTTTAAGTCCAGTTGATCTAACTGAATACAAATGATATAACATGACCTGGATGAATGAATATTACAGATATACCGTGACCTGGATGAATGAATATTACAGATATACCATGACCTGGATGAATGAATATTACAGATATACCGTGACCTGGATGAATGAATATTACAGATATACCGTGACCTGGATGAATGAATATTACATATATCCATACCTGGATGAATGATATTACAGATATACATGACCTGGATGAATGAATATTACAGATATACCGTGACCTGGATGAATGAATATTACAGATATACCGTGACCTGGTGAATGAATATTAACATATACCATGACCTGGATGAATTTATTACAGATAACCTGACCTGGATGATGAATATTACAGATATACCGTGACCTGTGATGAATGAATAATACATATATACCATGACCTGGATGAATGAATATTACAGATATACCCATGACTCGGATGAATGAATATTACAGATATACCATGACCTGGATGGATGAATATTACAATATATACCATGGACCCGGATGAATGAATATTACAGATAACCATGACCGGATGAATGAATATTCAGATATACCATGACCCGGATGAATGAATATTACAGATACCATGACCCGGATGGATGAATTACAGATATACCATGACCTGGATGAATATTACAGATATACCGTGACCTGGTGGATGAATATTACAGATATACCATGACCTGATGAATATTACAGATATACCATGACCTGGATGGATGAATATTACAGATATACCATGACCTGGATGGATGAACATTACAGATATACCATGACCTGGATGGATGATATTACAGATATACCATGACCTGGTGATGAATATTACAGATATACCATGACCTGGATGGATGAATATTACAGATATACCATGGACCTGGATGGATGAATATTACAGATATACCATGACCTGGATGAATGAATATTACAGATATACCATGACCGGGATGAATGAAATACAGATTACCATGACCTGTGAATGAATATTACAGATATACCATGACCTGGATGAATGACTATTACAGATATACCATGACCTATGAAAGAAGGAATATTACAGATATACCATGACCTGGAAGGAGACCTTCACAAGCATATATAAATAAGTATGTGCATTATAACATGCAAGTGCTTGAAACATGTAACATGTAAGAGGTCCCTGCCCCATAGAGCTTACAATCTAATTACGGATTTAATTCAAGCACCCCTCCCCTCCCAGCAGCTCTGGTAGTTTCCTAACTTCTTTGAGGGTCTCCCCACACAGACCCTAGGAAACTCCTGTAAGGCCTTGATGACCAGTAAATCCCCCATGAAGTGTCCCAGACAGCAGGAAAATACTCAGATTGTGACAGATTGATGAGGTCAATATTACCAGGGTGGGACTATGCCCTATCAACCAATATTCACCTGTGTGTACCAGGCCAGTACAGTGGTCCATGCAGATTAATAGAACATGCACCTCATATTCCATATTGTCATACATGTTCCAATGCAATGTGCACAACACCAATGTGCAACCTGTCCAGCTAGTGACAACTTTCCAATGCATCCCAAGCAACACAGTTTGACACTGACAGCGACCCCCAGCGGCCGAAGGTCCGCACTGTCTTGTGGCAGCGTGGACAATTACTAATGGATGTTCTCTGTTGACTTAACCACTCCTCCTCCCGGCCTTGGCAGCCAATCACCGAGCGCCCTGTTGGCTCTGTAGGTTTTTTTTGTTGTTGCGGCTACGTCAGCGTTGTCCAAGATGGCGGTGCCCATGGAGCGAGTCTGGCTGGTCAGTGCAGGGTCCCGGGTCCGGTTCCTTTTCCTTGTCTGCTTGCTGAGCTTTTCTGCAGCATTGGATAGTCCGGGGGCAGACGAAGCTCCACACCGCCGGTTCGAGTACAAATACAGTTTTAAGGGGCCCTACCTAGTGCAGAGCGACGGGTCTGTTCCCTTCTGGACCCACACAGGCAGTAAGTATAGAAGGCAGGGATGTAGGGACCAGCACACCACATGGTGCGGGAACTACAACTCCCAGCATGTCTTGCTGGCAGAGGGCAAACTAAGACATGCTGGGAGTTGTAGTTTGTAAACATCTGGATGGTCATGGTTGGACATCACTGATATAAAGGGAAAGCTAACCTGGGACCCCAGAAATGTCCAGCCTGGAAATAATAAAAAAAAACAAAAACAAACTACTTGTCCCAGAATCCTTAGGAATCCCTAACAAGGAGAAATGTAGGGTTTTTTTTTCAGGTACAGCTGGTGGCATCTCACTGTGCTTCCACATGTTTGAAAACTACAACTCCCAGCCTCCCTCCACTACAGAGGGAAGCCAGGGGATGCTGGTAGTTGTAGTTTTCAAGGGGGATGCTAGTAGTTGTAGTTTTCAAGGGGGTGCTGGTAGTTGTAGTTTTCAAACATCTGGAGGAACACTGTTTGAGAATCCGGTCCTACGCTAGAGATGGACAATCCAGATGTTATAAAACTACAGTTCATTCCCCTAGAAACAGGGTCAGGGAATGCTGGGAGTTCTAGTTGTCAAATATCTGGAAGATGACTGTCCATTCATGTGTGGAGGATAAAGGGGAACTAAAGCTAAAATGTAAAAGAGGCTGAGTGGACCGTATAATTCCTGTCTAATACAAACAATGGGCATTTCACTGCATCATCTGGATAAAACTTAACTTTTATGAGGAAGTGACCGATGTCACAAAACGCGTAAGTCTGTGACCTGCTGAATACACGCCTCCCTCCATATGACTCCCTATACCGGACTTGGAGTCCACATTTAAGATTTTATATGCTTTAATAAAAGTGAAGTTTTATCCAGTGGATGCAGTGAGATTCCTGTTCCTTGTATATAGATAAAAAAAGTAGAGAAAGCAGGACATACCAAAGTTGAAAAAATAACTGATTTATTAGTGACATTTCGGTACCGTCTGCTACCTTTCTCAGAAAAACTATTATCCTTTGTATATAGACTGTTGGGACTTAGATACGGCTATTTGCTGAATGAGCTTCACTTGCATATGGGGTAAGATACACGCTCCTCTACCTTGTTACATTTCATTTCTGTCACCTTTGAAATCCACATTGTTGTGGAGAAACCATCTATAACTGCAGGTTTACAGCGTTTCCTAATTTTATTAGTGAGTATCAATTGGTTTTCTAACTGCTCAGTCTGGATTACAAAGAGGTTACAGACAGGTCACCAGGTAATTCCTTGACAGCTCCGTCAGACAGAGGGGAGTGCGTGTGCTGGGTCCCAGGTTGTAAATGCCAGACACCTAAAAAATAAGCCGGGTTTTCCAAAATGCTGGTATCCAAAGAGAGAATTACCGATTTCATACAGTATCATTTATATTTACATTTAGTCCTTGTTTAATAAATTCTATTAGGGCTGCACTGATTGCATATCAATTGCATTTGAAGAGCAATACAGCAGACTTGTTCACAGTGCTTGTATTTTCAAAAGATGTCATCACTAATCTAAGCCTTGCTCCAAAGAGGTGGATGTTGGCCTAAGGCTAGTCTGTGCTGCCTTATTAGGTTGCATATGAAGTGTCCAGGCATTGTTTACCCATAATTGTAGATGTAGAATTTGTTTGAAAACATTGTGTAGTTTTAAAAGGTTATGTACATAGAGCTTGGTCAAATTATTTCATGTGCACATACAGATATTGTTGTACTAATTAAAATATTGTATGTATTGTATTTATTCAGCGCCACTTGGGGATACAGCGATGTACAATAACAAAGTACAACAAAGTCATATAAGGCGGGCAGATACATAAATAGTTCAGTACATAAATATATAAACAAGAAATGAAGTGGAGTTGCACACAGTTTTTCTTTGCAATTAAAAGCTTATATTGTCGCCATATGACTTCACACAGACAACGTTTTGGAACGCTGGGTTCCTTTTTCAAGTCAAAAGCATATGTATGTATTGTATTTATTCAGCGCCACTTGGGGATGCAGCGCTGTTCAATAACAAAGTACAACAAAGTCATACAAGGCGGGGCAGATACATAAATAGTTCTCTACATAAATATATAAAGTAAATAAGTTATAAGTACGAGAGCCATGTCGCAAGAGGAAAGGGGGTCCCTGCCCCGTAGAGCTTACAATCTAATGATATTACTTAATATTCATTTAGTTATCAATTGTTAACCTACATTTGACATAAATAATCTGTAACTCTCTTTATCATGGAACCAACATTCTTGGTTCTCTCTTTGCTTTTCTAATTCCTGTTTCTGCTGGAATTGAAGGAACGGACCTGGGTCAGGAGCTTAGGGCACAGCTAGTGTGTCTGCAGAGCCATAGTTATCAAGCTCAGAGTCCTGCCAACTTCCAGAGCCTGCAGGATTTCTGCAAATTATAGGGTGAGCATCTCCGGAGAGTCCACACCCTGTGCAATTTATATTGTATGAGATAGGGTGTGCAATTTATATTGTAATGTTTGGTGCCTGAGTAATTATAAGCAGTCATACTTGTAGAAAACAGCAGGATTCTTTAATTGGGGCTCTGTTCCTTATTAGCATTTGCCAATGACAGATATATTCTAATTTGCTGGATCCCTAAAACAATTTAATTTTATGAATGTATCTGACAGTCATTAAATAATTGATTCCATAATTAAAAACTTTGTGATATGACATATACTGTAGGGGACATTCTTTGCAGAGACAGTATGGCATAAGAAAGTTTTTATCTTTCAGACGCGATTCCCAGCGCTGATCAGATCAGGATAACGCCTTCCTTAAAAAGCCAAAAAGGATCCGTGTGGACAAAAACTGCGCCAAGCTTTGAAAACTGGGAAGTGGAGGTGACATTTCGAGTAACCGGCCGGGGCAGGATAGGAGCTGATGGTTTGGTGTGAATCCCTTTACCTTTCAGTTACTATTTTCTCACTTATTGTATCAATATTGGTTCTCACTTCGTTTCTCTCCATGCAGGCGATTTGGTATACGGCCGCTCAAGGTCTGGATGGGAATGTCTATGGATCCGCTGACTCCTGGAATGGAGTTGGAATATTTTTTGATTCCTTCGATAATGATGGAAAGGTTTGTGTACTTTTCCTTTGAACTTTATCCAGTGGGGGAAGTGTATAGAGCAACATGTGCTCATTCTAATTAAGTTTACTTTAAAGCTAAACGCTAAATATTGGTTTTGACAACTATCAGTGTATTCAGGGGCGTTCACTGTTATTTAAAAGCCTCTAGGCCAAACCGTTGTGTTCTGTTTAATATTGCTCTTAATGTTAAATAAATAAGGGTGTTCTCTCTATTTTCATTGGCGTTAAGCAGTCCTTTTTAAAACTTAGCTGTGCCTGCTCGCAGTAAATTCTCTCTCTATAGAGAGTGTAGTTCAACAGCTGGCATTGCAGCAGGTTCACTTAGGAAGGTTGCCCCTTTAAGCAATTCCTGTAAGAGGTTACATCAGACACCGCCCTGTTTACATTTCAGAGGAATCTTTGGCCACAGGTGGAGATTTTTGGAGATTTGTGTGTTGCACATAACTAGAAATCTCCTAAAATCAGTCCTACATTAAACATTTTCATTTCCATGACGCTTGGTTTTTTATGGTATTTGATTTCACATCTACATGCATTTATTTGTCCAAGGAATTCTGGGCAAAATAACTATTTATTTCCATCAGTTTATCCTTAAAATAATCAGTTTATATGTGGCAGCCTAATGTTTGATTGACTTGACTGTTTACCAAAGTAAAATGAGCTGTTTGCTGTGTCAACTTGACCATCAGTCAATCCAGAACTAAATCAAGCGTGCAGGACATTTGGCTGGATTACCGAAGTTTGGCTAACCGCATCTATGGTCTAATCACAAAAAGTACAGCTGGTTAGGCAACATTCCAGTTGACTTAAAGAAATAAGCTTCACAACAATAAACATAATGTGCAATGTAGAAAAATGTAAAATACCCACCCCAAGGGACAAGAATTCTAATTTAACCTCTCTAGAAAAATCTATACCTCGAGGCACCATGAAACAGTCAAGTCTGGTCAACCTGCCTGTAACTAAACTGGATACCTTTCTTATTAGTTTATTGCACTACTAACCATTTCAGTACATAGCAGGGACTGGATTGACAAGCTTGCTCCTATACGTTTCAGTACATAGCAGGGAGTGGATAGCAAGCTTGCTCCTATCTCCCCCCTCTTTATACATGTACGTCAATGTGGATCATTGATCATAGCTTTATTTCAAAGCTTGATCATTATTTATATCATCACTGGCATTTATTTAAAATTGCGATTATCAGCTTTAATTAAATGAACGGAACCCTAAATGATTTCAAGGATTACGCTTAATTGTTGCATTTATTTACTTTCCCTAGAAAAACAATCCTGCCATTATAGTTGTGGGTAATAATGGAAGGCTTCAGTATGACCATCAAAAGTAAGTTCAATGTTCTTTTGTTTATGCTAGCTCCCTGTATAGGGTGTGTATATGTAGAACGCGTGGGACTGTGTGTAGCCACAAGATGACAGACAGAATCTTTAATAGATTAGTACTGTGTGTAACCAGCTTAACCTGTGCTCTGTTCTTTAGGTTATTTTCACCTGCAAGATCATTCTAATTTATGTTAAACCGCGGAAAGAGGCAGTGTTTGATCGGGTTTACTTAATGGTTGTTTTATTTTACAGTGACGGCTCCACACAAGCATTGGCAACTTGTCAAAGGGACTTCCGCAACAAACCCTACCCCGTGAGAGCCAAAATCGCCTATTATAAGAAGTTCTTAACGGTAAGGCTCTAGTGTAGCAGGTTATAGCTACTGCGTTTAAAGGAGAACTAAACTTAATTTTTTAAAATCCTAATTTGAAACCTTTTCTCCCCAGAATACCTATACATTGAAAGATTCTTCTCTAGTTATTTGCATTTAGCAGATATAAGTAATAGATTCTGTAACAAAGGAGGCTTCCATGTTGTTGCCAGTACAACTCATAACCCATGTTGGCTTCAAAGAGCCACGCCCCTTGATCCCAGGATTCACTGTCTCACTGTTTCTAGCGAAAGATAAAGTATCTAAATGTACCTGTGATCCCAATTGACTTGCTGGTGACGCACCATGTAAATGTTCTGTTTTTAGGAACAAACAGACCAAGAAGTCACAAGTTCAAATCCCCGAGTTTACTTATGAAACAATTTAACATAGTCTACGGCCTGAGTTTATTGCTTTTTTTGTTTCCATGTTTCTAGAAAAATATAAAGTTTCTACATATGTACAAACTTTATATATAGCAGCTCTGTTATTTATTTATCAACCAGCGTGAATTGCTGACAGTCTTCCAGTAGCAATATAAAATAGTGACCTGATTTTACTGACTTACTGAAATGTGCTTCTATCTAGTGCAAGTTCACTGGTGGTGCGTTCTGCTAAAAAGCTGGATTAATAAAAAAATCAGACTATTGGGGCACAGGTTCGATTCCCCATGCTCCCTTTGTTTTGCTTTTATTATGTGTCTAGCACAAGATAAAGACTCTACATGTACTAGATAATTACTTATTAAATACATTTGGCATATTTTTTTTCCCCTAAGCCCCTCCAGAGCCTACCTTTTGTAGGTTAAAAGTTTTTGACATCTTGCTTGTGGTTAGGTGTAGAGTTGGTGTAAAGGTGTAGAGCTGCCTCCTGATTGGTAAGGCGGATTTGCTGTTTAACCTGGATCGCATGCCGCGACCGGGAAACAGCAAATGCAGCTTACCAATCAGGAGGCAGCAAAAAACTCGGAGGGGCGAAGCTAAACTCTACACCTAACCACAAGCAAGATGCTTGTGAAAAAAAACATGCCAAATGTATTTTTAAAGTTGCAACTTCCAATTGAGAATAACTTTATTTTACTGTGTACTTATTCTTTAAGTGACTTGTTTAACATTTACATACTGCAATGCTTGCCACATGTGTTTGCTGATCATTTTATTCTTATGGTTTTTTTAATGCAAAAAAGTAAAACATAGCTCCTTAACCTCCCAGTCTTCAATCAATACATTTAAAGGAATTGTTCACTTTTTGAGTGAACTTTTCCTTTAAACAAAAATTTCTGAAATCCTTGTTGTTCGAATACATATTAATGGCGTAAGTGTCTGGATATACGTTTGTTCGATTTGTGTCTCCAACGTCAAAAACAGGATGCCAAAATGGTCCCTTTCACGTTGGACACTGGGAAAAGGTCTTATGCAAGAGATATTATTGGAACGATAGCCAGCCCTAAGCTAGGTACAGACTTGTTATCGCGGGATAAACCCGCAACGCATGACTGCCCGACAAGCAACCATTACGTCTAAAAATGTAATTGGACATTCAGTAAAGCTTTGGTTCAATGTCGCCTGACCGAACCTCCATACGCGAACCGATTGTCAGCCATTGTGGTTGCTCACATGATCACACATTTGTACCTAGCTTTAAGCTAGGTAAAAAAACAATCTAACTTAAATTTCCATAAGGCTGGGTACCGATTGCCACTTGGAGTCAGGAAGGAATTTTTTCCCCTTCATAAATTTGGTGGGGTATTTTTTTGCCTTCCTCTGGATCAACAGTTAGGCAGGAAATGTGGGTATTGCTGGATGGGTTAGACTGGATGGACGTATGTCTTTATTCAACCTCAAATACTATACACGTATATACCCATATATTGGTCTGGCAGCCTGAAATATTTCCAGTGATTTTTCAGGCGCCTGCTACCAATGTTGGTAATCCGAAATGGACGATCGGACATGTCTGTAAATAGGCCCAAAAGATTGGTTGTGACTAAAAAATGTGCTGGTGCTTCTGATGAAATTGGGAGGTACAAATAATCAATCCCAACTCCCTGCCCCAGGTACTTTTCATTTTTAAAAAGTTCATTGTTACAGTAGAGTTGTCCTTTAAAAATAAAGTTGCCGTATCCCATATAAACTGTTTTACAATAATATTGCAGGTTTTCTTTGTTACTTTAAGGCATGTTTGTTCAGTGCATTTTACTGATAACGGTTTACAGTAGGATGCAAATAGTTTATTTTTCATTCTGTTAAATTTAGCATTTAGCTAATGGCAAGAGTGTGGTAACACTTGTGCAAATATGTTGTGTGTTTGTCCCCAAGATGTTATGTCCACTCTTCTGGAGAAATAAATAGACTGTGGAATTTGCTAACTAACGTCCCTTACCTAACACTGTAGCACGTGCAAGACTCTCATTCTGGTTCAACCCCCGATTCTTAATAAGAATCGGTCAACCCTGCATCTCTCTCCTCCTCTGAATAAATGTAGTATATACATACACTATATATAGTATACATTGTGTGTGTCTGAATGGACTTTTTATTACAGAATTAACCCGTATGAGCAGTTTGTTTTCTACCTGCTGTGGAGAGTGTTTTGTTGTATGGTCCTGGCATGTTGTCATATCTTATCTTTCCTTGAACGCTCTTCTTGTGTGTTTTTTTTTGTGTAGGTAATGATTAACAATGGGTTTACTCCAGATAAAGAAGACTATGAGTTATGTGCCAAGGTGGAAAACATGGTTCTACCTGCTCAGGGGTACTTTGGAATATCTGCAGCAACAGGAGGACTGGCAGGTTAATAGCTTTATTGATCATTTGTCAGTTGATAAAGCTGAACTTTGAATCCGAATCAAGGAAGTCTTCTGTTATTTTTAGTTATGTAAGGGAAATCTTGATACACTTTAAAGTAGCATAAAGGTAGCCGTACAAGGGCAGATTTTTATTTTCAATAGATCAGATCATTTTTTGAATGTATATATACAATTTGGACAACCAAATTGATTCTTTTTGTGGATCTGAAATTAATTAATCTTTTTGGACTGTATCGCCTCCCGCAGTGTTTGAGATTGAGAATTCACAGGTGAATCCAATCAAGAGACAGGTAACCAGCACTGATTAGGTCTGCTCACAGGTGAATCCAATCAAGAGACAGGTAATCAGAACTGATTGGGTCTTCTCACAGGTGAATTCAATCAAGAGATGGTAACCAGCTCTAATTGGGTCTGCTCACAGGTGAATCCAATCAAGAGACAGATAATCAGTGCTGATTAGGTCTGCTCACAAGTGAATTAAATCAGAACAGACCTAATCAGCACTGATTACCTGTCTCTTGATTGGATATAGCTGTGAGCAGACCATCCAGCTCTGATTTACCTGTCACTTAATTGGATTCACCTGTGAGCAGACCAATCAGTGCTGATTACCTGTCTCTTGATTGTATTCACCTGGGAGCAGGCCAATCAGTTCTGATTACAGGTCTTTTGGTTGGATTCACCTGGGAGCAGACCTAAACAGTTCTAATGATCTGTCTCTTGATTGTATTCACCTGTGAGTAGACCTAATCCGTGCTGGATACCTGTCTCTTGATTAAATTCACCTTTGAGCAGACCCAATCATTGCTCATCATTTCTGAAAACCAAAAGTAAGGCAGTATATAGAAGTTAATCCAAGTAGGAATTTATAGATGACTGAGTGATGTGGGGGGAATTCTAATTTTTTCCTGCCATTTGTGGATTGGCTCTGTTACAGGAACCACATGGTGTAAAGAAGGCAACTGATTAACTCCTGTAATATAAATTAGATTTTATTTTTTGATTGAAAAAACTTTCCAATTAAGCTTTTTTTTAAAAAAAAATGTTTAAACTTTTCTATGTTATGGATACATTAAACTTGCTAGCTCATTTTCTCATATATTAAATATACATAAATAATGAAAGGAAATTATATTTCGTGTTATAAACACCAGTAAACTGTAAATTGCCACTCCAGCAAAGAAAGTAATATAAGCCCCTGAAGAACTGGATGAAATAAACACACTTATTTCATCCAGTTCTTCAGGGGCTTATATTACTTTATTTGCTGGAGTGGTAATTTTGTGCACTGTCTGGTCACACCTTCTGACCTCAGTCACATGCTACCTTGCCTAATCTGTCCTGTAAAAGGATTGGCTAAAGACTAGTAGGCGTGACCTTCTGTAACAAGTTCCTGCAGTAGCTTAGGACTGAACATGACATTATTGTCAGTGACCAAACTGTGTGATACTGGAATGCTGGGAAATAAAACACAAGCCCTATGCTATTAAAGTACATTTCCCACCACCCACATCAATATGAGTGGTGAGACAGATTACTGCTTTTATATCAAGGTGCTCTTCCTTCTTATTCAGTGTTGTTATGATGATTTAGTTGATCTTTAGTCCGGTTTAGCAATTTCATTTTTTGTAATCATTCTTTATATATTTACCTAGTAACGGTGAAATAATGGTACTGAATATAATATTTATTTTCTCTTTGGATACAGATGACCATGATGTGCTGTCTTTCCTGACTTTCCAACTGACTGAACCAGGAAAAGAGCCTGTAAGTAACACTTAAGTATTTCCTGATATTGTGCACCTGCATTAAGTGGTTTAAAGGAGAAATATACTCAACGTGTAAAATATGCAGTAAAAGTTCTTATTGTTAAAAATGGTGTTAATTTACATCCT
This sequence comes from Hymenochirus boettgeri, assembly GCA_019447015.1. Classification (NCBI taxonomy): domain Eukaryota; kingdom Metazoa; phylum Chordata; class Amphibia; order Anura; family Pipidae; genus Hymenochirus; species Hymenochirus boettgeri. Next base: position 398,427,184 of record CM033469.1, on the reverse strand, counting down.
AACCAGTCAGATGTAAGCTTTTAAATGGTACATAACATTTGGTTGGGGCAAAATTAGCTCCATGTTTAACAGTTTAACGAACTTTTATTACACAGGCCTGCAAGACAGACTCATAAGGAGTGAATATCTGTTGTATTCAGTTGGATCGACTGGACTTAAAGTTTAGTTCTTAAAGACGTTTCGCTAGTCATCTGACTGGCTTTCTACTTTGCTAAGGAACCGGAATGGTTCAAGAGAGGTGTCAAGGAGGACATTTATGTGAAAATAAAGAAACCAAGCCTGAGTAGAGGTGGGGGGTTCGACATCAACTGTCTGCTATGTAAAATGCTGTTTTGACACCTTACCCTGAGCAGTTCCTGTAACACCCCTTAGGCTGGGACAAATGTCTGTCGGTCGCAGCAATAGTAGCTGTGTATTGCCGATCCGGATAATCGGCCATGTATTACAGACCCAATCAACTGATACATGGAAGTTTCAGTCGATTGGGCCGAAAAATCTTCCTGTGTGTACCCAGCCTTAGCCACAGTGCAATCACGCCTTGCATTAAGAAGGTCCCTAACACCTGGCTGTCATATGCTAATTGGGACTTTCCTGGGTACATAATTGCCAACAAATTCTTGTTCAAGTCATTCTGAATTGAGAAAGCCAGTTAGATGACTAATGAAACATCTTCAAGTACTAAACTTTTAGTCCAGTTAATCTAACTGAATACAACAAATATACCATGACCTGGATGAATGAGAACCAGTCCAGTTGATCTAACTGAATACCACAGATACACCATGACCTGGATGAATGAGAACCAGTCCAGTTGATCTAACTGAATACCATAGATATACCATGACTTGGATGAATGAGAACCAGTCCAGTTGATCTAACTGAATACCACAGATATACCATGACCTGGATGAATGAGAACCAGTCTATTTGATCTAACTGAATACCACAGATATACCATGACCTGGATGAATGAGAACCAGGCCAGTTAATCTAACTGAATACCACAGATATACCATGACCTGGATGAATGAGAACTAGTCTATTTGATCTAACTGAATCCCACAGATATACCATGACCTGGATGAATGAGAACCAGGCCAGTTAATGCTTGTGAAAGTTCTCATTCATCCAGGTCATGGTATATCTGGGGTATTCAGTTAGATCAACTGGAATGGTTCTCATTCATCCAGGTCATGGTATATCTGTTGTATTCAATTAGATCAACTGGACTTAAAGTTTAGTTCTTGAAGACGTTTCGCTAGTCATCCGACTGGCTTTCTCAATTCCGAATGACTTGGACAAGAATTTGTTGGCAATTATGTACTCAGGAAAGTCCCAATTAGCATATGACAGCCAAGTGTTAAGGGCGTGATTGGATAGTGGCTTAGAGGTGTTATAGGAACGCCCAGGTACACGGCTGAGTCCTGAGCCAATTCCTCTGGTCGTGTACCTGCATCTTAAGGATAAAGGACATGCCTTTGAAGATTGTAATGTTAACATATTGGCACAGGAACGTGAGTGGTTCAAGAGAGGTGTTAAGGAGGCCATTTATGTGAAAATAAAGAAACCAAGCCTAAATAGAGGTGGGGGGGTTTGACACCAACTGTCTGCCATGTACAATGCTGTTTTGACACCTTACCCTGGGCAGTTCCTATAACACCTCTTAGCCACTATCCAATCACGCCCTTAACACTTGGCTGTGATATGCTAATTGGGATTTTCCAGGGTACATAATTGCCACAGATTCTTGTACAAGTCATTCTGAATTGAGAGATCCAGTCGGATGACTAGCGAAACTTTTCAAGAACTAAACTTCAAGTCCAGTTGATCTAATTGAATACCACAGATATACCATGACCTGGATGAATGAGAACCAGTCCAGTTGATCTAACTGAATCCCACAGATATATCATGACCTGGATGAATGAGAACCAGTCCAGTTAATCTAACTGAATACCACAGATATACCATGACCTGGATGAATGAGATCCAGTCCAGTTGATCTAACTGAATACCACAGATATACCATGACCTGGATGAATGAGAACCATTCCAGTTGATCTAACTGAATACCCCAGATATACCATGACCTGGATGAATGAGAACCAGTCCAGTTAATCTAACTGAATACCCCAGATATACCATGACCTGGATGAATGAGAACCAGTCCAGTTAATCTAACTGAATACCACAGATATACCATGACCTGGATAATTGAAAACCATTCCAGTTGATCTAACTGAATCCCCCAGATATACCATGACCTGGATGAATGGAAACCATTCCAGTTAATCTAACTGAATCCCACAGATATACCATGACCTGGATGAATGAAAACCATTCCAGTTGATCTAACTGAATACCCCAGATATACCATGACCTGGATGAATGGAAACCATTCCAGTTAATCTAACTGAATCCCACAGATATACCATGACCTGGATGAATGAGAACCAGCCCAGTTGATCTAACTGAATACCACAGATATACCATGACCTGGATGAATGAGAACCATTCCAGTTGATCTAACTGAATATCACAGATATACCATGACCTGGATGAATGAGAACCATTCCAGTTGATCTAACTGAATACCACAGATATACCATGACCTGGATGAATGAGAACCAGTCCAGTTGATCTAACTGAATCCCACAGATATACCATGACCTGGATGAATGAGACCATTCCAGTTGATACTAACTGAATACACGATATACCATGACCTGGATGAATGAGAAACCAGTCCAGTTATCTAACTGAATCCCACAGATATACCATGACCGGTGAATGAGAACCATTCCAGTTGATCTAACTGAATACACGATATACCATGACCTGGATGAATGAGAACCATTCCAGTGTATCTAACTAAATACACGAATTACCATGACCTGGATGAATGAGAACCACGCCCAGTTTGATCTAACTGAATACCACAGATATACTTGACCTGGATGAATGAGCCTGCCCAGTTTAATCTAACTGAATACCACAGATATACCATGACCTGGATGAATGAAACCAGTCCAGTTGTCTAATTGAAACCCCAGATATACCATGACCTGGATGAATGAGAACAGTCCAGTTGATCTATGAATACCACAGATATACATGACCTGGATGAATGAAACCTCCCAGTTATCTAACGAATCCACAGATATACCATGACCTGGATGAATGAGAACCAGTCCAGTTGACTAACTGAATACCACAGATTTACAATGACCTGGATGAATGAGAACCAGTCCAGTTGATCTAACTGAATACCACAGATATACCATGACCTGATGAATGAGACACAGTCCAGTTGATCTAACTGAATACCACAGATATACCATGACCGGATGAATGAGAACCAGCCAGTTAATCTAACTGAATACCACAGATATACCATGACCTGGATGAATGAGAACCAGTCCAGTTGATCTAACGAATACCACAGATATACCATGACCTGGATGAATGAGAAACTCCAGTTAATCTAACTGATACCACAGATCCCCATGACCTGGATGAATGAGAACCTGTCCAGTTGATATAACTGAATCCACAGATATACCATGACCTGGATGAATGAGAACCAGCCAGTTATCTAACTGAATACCACAATATACCATGACCTGGATGAATGAGAACGTCCAGTTGATCTAACTGAATACCACAGATATACCATGACCTGGTGAATGAGAACCAGTCCCAGTTAATCTAACTGAATACCACAGATATACCATGACCTGGATGAATGAGAACCAGTCCAGTTGATATAACTGAATACCACAGATATACCATGACCTGGATGAATGAGAACCAGTCCAGTTGATCTAATTGATACCAGATATAACATGACCTGGATGAATGAGAACCAGTCCAGTTAATCTAACTGAAATCCCACAGAATAACCATGACCTGGATGAATGAGAACCAGTCCAGTTAATCTACTGAATACCACAGATATCCATGACCTGGATGAATGAGAACCAGTCCAGTTATCTAATTGAATACCACAGATATACCATGACCTGGATGAATGAGAACCAGTCCAGTTGATCTAACTGAATCCCAGATATACCATGACCTGGATGAATGAGAACCAGTCCAGTTGATCTAACTGAATACCACAGATATACCATGACCTGGATGAATGAGAACCAGTCAGTTGATCTAACTGATCCCACAGATATACCATGACCTGGATGAATGAGAACCAGTCCAGTTGATCTAAGTAAATACCACAGATATACCATGACCTGGATAATGGAAACCAGTCCAGTTGATCTAACGAATACCACAAATACCAGGACCTGGATGAATGAGAACCAGTCCAGTTGATCTAACTGAATACACAGATATACCATGACCTGGATGAATGAGAACCAGTCCAGTTATCTAACTGAATACCACAGATATCCATGACCTGGATGAATGAAACCAGTCCGTTAATCTAACTGAATCCCCAGATATACCATGACCTGGATGAATGAGAACCAGTCCAGTTAATCTAACTGAATACCACAGATATACCATGACCTGGATGAATGAGAATATCGTAAGGAGTGAGTTTTCCTACTTCACATTATGCTTGAGTTGCTGGTCAGTTGTAGGCCTAGATGACCTTAGTTAACTTTTTGTAATGCAACAACATGGCCTTTGCTTATATGTTTATTCAGATATTTAGAGAATAAATATTTTTGCTATTCTATTTTATGGGAGATAATTTCTAATTACAGTATAGTGCCTATGATGGTTCATTATACGTCCTACATTAGATCTAATTCAATCTATAATATGTGAGAAATGGCTACAGAATGTCTTTATATAGGGCCTAGACTCTTCTGTGCTACCTCAATACACTTATAATTACCTTTAATGTTGAGACTATTCCCCACCCTGGTAAAACATTACATAAACTGGTACAATTTGCTGCACTTTTACTGACTCTCTACAGCTGGCACTGACGTAATATCATAATGTCAACACATCCTTTACAATGTTACCATCCATGACATATTGAGGTAGTTAATCATAAGGCCAAGAATAGGCAGGCACACAAATTGGGTTTTTTTTTGTGTGGACCAGGCAATTTCCTGGTTAAGCAGTTAAAAATGATTGGACGTCAAGACCAGACCATTTCCTGGTTTTACAGTTAAAAATGATTGGTTGCCTGCACCAGACAATTTCCTGGTAAATCAGTTGAACAGCCACACTGCGCCGTGTGCAATTATGTTGTGCTTGCGCATGCAATTTCTCCTTTTGAGATACGAAATCACATGCGATTGCGCATTAAAATGGTGATGTACACCCAGGCTAATATTTTGGCATTTTCTACCTCACTGTTCTATAGTTTAAAGCACATCTGTACTGTCTTTAGCTATGCCTTTACCTAAGTCTGGGATCAGTCCAATGGGAACAAGCGCTTATTGCAGAACGTATCTTCCCATTGGTTAGGCCCTGGGCCAAAAGGGGGTTGGAGCAACATCACATCGTTGTCTTTTAATCGGTCGGGACGGAATATTGGCTAAAATTTACCACGTGGTTTATATTTTTCACAAATTTCGAAAATGGTTATAAAGAGTAAGTGGTCTTTAAAAGACCAGGCAATGGGTTAGAATATTGCAGTCCTATGTTCATTGGTATTCAGGAAGATCGGACTGGGGTTGGCTCAAGGTTACCAGCACTAACACTTGTGTAATTATTCAGCCCCAGACAGATACTGAGATTCCAAAGGAAGAAAAGGATAAGTACCAGGAAGAATTTGACAACTTTCAGCAGGAGTTGGATAAGAGGAAAGAGGAATTCCAAAAGGATCACCCAGATATGCAGGGACATCCAGGCAAGTTCATAGCAATTCTGTTCCATCATGCATCCGTTCTAGGCTCGGAGCATACAAAAGCCCCTGACGGCCTTCGAGTGTAACTAAGGTTGGCAACTGTAGTTCAGCAACTACTACCGAGTCACTGTTTATACATTATCCAATTAAAGAGCGGGATGTATACAGACTGGCTGCTTTCTAAGCAGGAGCTGCACGCATAGCGTTTATCCCCTATTTAGCTCATATTGCCATCCATGCTAGTTACATCGTAATATTACAATAAAGAGGATTAATAGCTTTCAGAAGAGCTGCCTAGATATTTGTCCCTGTTGTTTCCAGTCTGCTCCTGGAGGATTACATGTTCAAACGGGGATTGGCAGAATATTCCTTATGGCAAAATAGACTGGGAGAACAATATAAATTGTTTGTGCAAGAGGCACGAACTGTCATTGACCTATTGTTCATTCATTGGCTCTCACTGAACAGGATTTCGCTGTTTAATTGTAAACACTGTTTTTGTTAAAATTATTTTTCAAAAATAACTTGTGATTGGTTAAAGGGAATGTCTAGCCAAAAAATAATGTATCTTTAAAATGTTTATTAGCCCCCCAAACCCCACTTTTGCATTGGTGACAGATTTCAAAGACCCCCACAGAACATGTGCTTGCCTGACCCAGTCCCTCGCCTCTTCTACTCCTCGGCTGCTGCTGACAGCCGCTCCTCTTCCTGGTTGCTGCTGTCGGTTAAGGCACGACATGACGTCACACCCAATCGCCTGACAGCCGTGACCAGGAAGTGAAGCGTCTCAGCGCAGAAGTCCCTTGCTCCTGTTTTTGCTCGAAACAGGAGCAGGGGGCGGGACCTAGGCAGCGAGGGTGAAGTTCTGGGGCATCTTTGAAATCTGTCACCCATGTGAAACTGGGGTTTGGGGGGGTAATTTATTTTTTGGCTGGGCTTGCTCTTTTAAGGATTTATTGAGAATTCGTTAATACAAATGACTTTACATTACAAAATCCAGCATGAATGTTCACTGTGTACTTTTTACGTTCCCTGGAACACTGATAGTATTCTGTTACCAGGGAGACAGTTTTTGCCTTCCATTGCTGCAACTTGCCAGATACGAGCTAATGTAGATTTGTGCCAGAAACGCCCAGTAACGGGGAGTCTTACTGCCCCTTATGATTGACAGAACTGTTACCTGTTCTATTGCTTTTTACTGGAATAGGTCACTATGCTGAATGAAATTCCCCGCGCCTACATTGCAAGAGCATATAATAGCTTAATGCATCTGACTTTATTCTGTTAAGCTGACTGAAGGACACATCGTTAAGCCTTTATTGTTTGGGAAAACCTTGAGTTGCTGAGTTCATTGTTGTTACAGGTTTTTATTACCAATGATTTTCCATCTTTGCAGCTGATGACATATTCGAGTCTGTAAATGAACGAGAATTAAGACAAATTTTTGAGGGCCAGAACCGCATCCACCTTGAAATCAAACAGCTAAACAGGCAGTTGGACATGGTTCTGGATGAACAGAGAAGATACGTTTCTGCAGTGACGGATGAGATCGCTAAGAGAGGAGCTACTGCCCCTGGGCAGCAGGTTAGAATAGAGACCAGAATGACCAAAATGTCTACTGTGTTCCAGCTTCATCTATGGGTGACTGTTGGGTCATTTCAGAGCTGTCCAATCACATGCCTTTTTTTTTTTTTTTTTACCTTAATTTCTGTCGGAGGTTATGTGATCAGCAAGACAGGCATTTTCAATGATCCCCTTTTCCTTAATGAACTTTAAACCCAATATTAGAATTAACCCTGGTAATAAGACCCATGGGATTGTAGTATTTGTTTCTTGGTCAGTTGGGATAATTGCAGTCATGTACTTTAACTCCCAGCATCCTCTGCTATGCAGCAGATACTTAAGTTTGCTGGGTGGTGCAGGTTATAACTACTACATAAGGAACCGAAGCTACATTTTTTGTGACATGACAAGATGATAGAAGAATGATTTTGGGTTAAAATGTTATGTAAGTTCCTTGTAGAGAAGCTCCAAATATTCCAGTTCTTCTCTCGCCCATCCTAGCCTATAGCTCCGCACTCCTAGCACTCCTATCATACTACTTTTTAGATTGCGCCATTTTCTGGTTAATCAATAAGGATTGTAATATCTAAATTGGGTAGGGCCATATGTAGAACAGAGATTCTATTAATGTCCTTTACTTTTATCACTTCTGTAGATTAAATTAGAAAAAATAAATTTGTGCCTAAAGCTAATAAACATTTCTTTGAATCCATCACATAGCTTTTTAAAAAAAACTGGGCAAGTATTTGCCACTTGCAGCAGTAGTTGCCACTAGTGGTACCTCATTTACATGTCCAGATTCAATTTTCTAATCTGCCCAATGGACTGCTGTATGTTTTTAGCTTTCTGCCTCAATCCCTTTATACACAATTAGCTTCACCATTTAACTGTATTGTAAGGATTGTTTTTGTGTAGAATTAATTGGAAGAGACTTGCACTAAATCCAGCCTTTTGCATTTCTCAATAGCTTTCTCAGCAGGAACTGGATTCCATACTCAGTACTCAGAGAGAAGTGTTCAAACAGGTCGGAGAAGTCAGGTAAATACACAAGGTTTTTTTGTGCAGTTTAATAGTTATTACCGTATCTCCTGTGCTGTACAGAATATAAAAATGTCACTTTAAGACTTTTCTTCTCTTTGTACCTTACATGAATATTAAAGTTTTTTTTATGTTGATCAGTCCCCTATTTTTTTAGATATCCAATCTAAAGTATTTTACATTTCTGCTGTCCATCAAGTACCATACATTAATATCATAAACTTTTTACTGTGTGCAATTTTGATGTAACTCGAATGGTGACAGTTATATGCAAATTGCATGATGGGAAATTCCTCTCCCAGCGCTGGCTCATAGTTATTACTAAGTATGCTTGACTACACAGGATAGTCATATCACAAAAAGTGCTACGTACATGCATTTATTTGGAGATTTAGATGAGGCAAAGTCATTCTGTGTGGACCAGCTGTAATTAAAGTGAAATGACATGTGAGTAATATGCCTTTTGTATAGGGTTCTTTAATCTTTTTTTGTTCTTGTGCTCACTGATATTTTTTTAAAGTTCAAGAGGCTGTGTGAGGTTAGAAGACAAACTTCCAGTCCTTTGGGCTGCTGTGCATTACTATGTGTACAGCAACTGTATTTGGGTTTTATTTGCTAAAATTAAAAACTGGAAAAATGTGGAAATGGGTGTTTGGGGGAAACTGTTTAGTAGTGATTTGGGTAATTAATCTTTCTTGAACCAAAGTAAAGAGTAAAAGAAGGAGGGAGAAAAATCCATATTATCCCTACACATACACTGAGTGGGATGGTCTAATGAGAATGGTTGTCACACACCTGTAGCCAATTAGATTTCATCATGATTATGATTTGTATTAAGCAATAAGAATAAAGCTTATTAATTACATTTTGTATGTGTTGTCACATGACTAGGTAGGGCCAGATTTAAGGGCCTTGGTCTAGATCTAGGTTTTTCCATTGCTAAAAGGGCAAGTCTAGCCCTCAAATGATCCCCAAAACCCTAAACTGTTATAGTTTGAAATCTGAAAGACTAACCTGAAATGTCCTGTTGTCTAACCTGAAATGTCCTGTTACCCCTGTTTCTGCTCCCTGGTTCTTCCAGTTAGCAACTGTAAGTTATGGATTTGACAGTTGACATCACAGCCAATGACTCAATGTTAATCCCTAGCTGCCTCTTCTGAGCATGTCCAGGCTCAGTACAGGTTTCTAAATTGCTCAGTTTCCATGAGGCATCCAGAAGCATAGCAGGCATACAGTAATGAATTCATAGGACAAAGTAGGATATATCAACATATTTTAAAGAGGCCATTCTTTCTAAAAGATTTCATTATGAGGGTGGAGTTGTCCTTTAACGGAATTTTAATAAGACTTTGGATTCCTAAAATATGGCTGCTGTATTAACACGTCAAAAACCTGTATGTGTATTATTTTTAACAACTTTGTTTAACCATCACATGATTTTTATGTTGCAATAAATCGCACAATTAAGTACACATAATAAATTGGGAACCCTAATGACATTTCCTAAACAGCCGGTGGACCAAGACACATATTTCCATAGGATTCGATATTGCAACACAGACCAGAATAATCTAGGAATTTACACCTGGTGACTAAATTTAAAAGGGTTTTCTATTGATGTCTGGCTCCTAATGTCAAAAATGATTTGCCTAACTTTGTGTTACCCTTACCCTACTCTTCTCTGTCCTAATTACACTTTAGGGCTGTAAGAAAATGTTTACGAATGTGGAGACTGCAGTTAATATTAATTTGGGTTAGGTAGTTCCATTGTAAGGGAAAGACTAAATGGTCTAGTCCTCTTTAATACACTAAAGATTTAAAGGGCACATCCAGCCTTAAAATAACATTTTATATTTTGGATTAGCTAACCCTCAAACCCCATTTTTGCATTATTGAAAAATGGCAAAGATGCCCTGAAGTTGCCTGACCCAGTCCCTCGCTGCCTGGGTACAGCCTCCTACTGCTGTTGCGAGTTGTTGTTTCGAGCAAGAACAGCATCAGTGAGGCGCTTCCTGGTCGTGGATGTCTGGGAATAGGGTGTGATGTCACCATTGCGTCTTTGACTGACAGCCACGACCAGGAAGTGGAAAGAGTAGAGCACCAGAGCGGCGAGAGTCCGGATCGGGCGCATCTTTTGCACTTTCCAATATTGTGAAAATGGGGTTTGGGGAGTAGGTGATCCTAGAAATAAAACTATTTTAAGGCTGAACGTGCCCTTTAATATTTAAACCATTTTAAGTGTCCTGATGATATTACATTATTGGCCCTAAATTTGCTGTTGAGTCTGTGAATATGTTAGACTTGGAGATTTCTCTAGCCCTATATATTTTTTGTGAGAATTGAATAGGGTAAAAGACAGGCCTGTCAATCTTCAGAGAAATGATGTTCTCAAGAAAAAAATTTTAATGTCTCCCTGGCTAAGTAGGTCAACTGACTCCAGTAGATTATCGTACTTTTCTTTAATGGGGAATCCTTTGCATTAATATTCTTCCCAAATCTTTATTCCAAGGAAGCTAAATTAGATTTACCAGTTAAAGTCTCATGCGAGCATCTTATTTAATATTTGTCATGGGCTTACTGATATTTTTTAATATGTTTTGGTAGATTAAAGAAGTATTTAAGACGGTGCTTAACAGAAAGGCCTTGTAAGTGTTACGGTTGTTCTTTTATTCGTTGATCATCTTTTGCCTAGAAACATCCATAATTTCCTATTGCAGATTTATGGATTTTTTTTCCTCTGTCTTGATCTGATTACAAACTGACTGTTTCGATGCTTTGGTTAAGATTAAATAACCGAGGTTAATGTCTAATATGATTTACTTAAAGATTTGGCTTTTGATTATTTGTGCAGTTGAGCCTGTTACCAACTTTATAAAACCATTGTTTATCCTTCTTTGTTTGTTTTTGTGAGTGTTGGCCATGTGTTTAACAAAGGTTGTTGATATATGCTACAATATTACTAAATATATATTATTCAGATGTTGGATCTCAAACAGTTGGAGGGTTACTGGATACGCAGGATTCGTTTTAACTGTTTTTAGTCTCTAGTCTAGGGGTGGGCAAATTTAATTTAGTTACCAGGTAGAACTCAACTATAATCTATTATATGGCGGAACTCAACTATAATCTATTATATGGCGGAACTCAACTATAATCTATTATATGGGCGGAACTCAACTATAATCTATTATATGGCGGAACTCAACTTTAATCTATTAATGGCGGAACTCAACTTTAATCTATTATATGGCGGAACTCAACTTTAATCTATTATATGGCGGAACTCAACTTTAATCTATTATATGCGGAACTCAACTTTATCTATTATATGGCGGAACTCAACTTTAATCTATTATATGGCGGAACTCAACTATAATCTATTATATGGCGGAACTCAACTATAATCTATTATATGGCGGAACTCAACTATCTATCTATATATGTTTAGGGATCCATTCACGAGTTGAAGGAATTCAGTATGGCTGTGTATCTGTTCACATGATGTATTTAGCCCAATTTAGAATTGATTGATTGATTCTGTATGGCTGGAAGTCAAATATATCTAATTTCAAGTATGACCGGCGTTACCCTTAAACATCTTCTAGAAACACGCCTTACTAGAATTGATATTGCAGTACTGGAGACTAGCGGTACATACAGCCAGATTGTGGTATCCTGAGACCTGTGATGGTGGGAGGAAATGATGTAAAACATTGTGGGCAGAGTTATGGCAGTTGTGTGATTCAGTGGTATGGGGCAGCCCTGGTAATGTTACAGGTTGAGCAGTCCAGACAGACTTATCAGTAATAACTCTATACGCTAAATTGGGCAGAAATGTTGGCCAGTTTTTAAAAATGTTATTTAAAGGAGAATTATACTCATGCAGTTTTTGACTTTTCTGGGTGTAACTGGCAGTTTTCAAGCTCCTCCCCCTCCATCATTAACACATGTTCTCCAGTGTCCGAGATGGGAAAATCGTCGGTGACAATGACTGTGGGAGGAGCCAGAAATAGGGGTGTTGCTGCATGAGTATAATTTTCTTTTAAATTGCTTGTAAAAAGTTTAGTTCTAATGCTTTTTCACTTTTAGCACATTTATCTTTCCTGGTCACTTACCTAATTATTATAATTGTGGATGTGGATTTATATAGTGCTAACATCTTCAGTAGCGCTTTACAATTACATGTATACATTCACATCAGGCCCTGCCCCGAAGAGCTTACAATCTAAGCACATTTATTTGACACATACAACCTATTAGTATGTCTTTATGATTGTGGGGGAAACCCACGCAAGCATGGGGAGAACTACAAACTTCAGCGCTGCAAGGCATCAATGCTAACCACTGAGCCACCGTACCGCCTAATTTATTCCTGCGGTTATAATAACTTCCTTTATTTCTGCTTGTTGAAACACACACTGTCTGATATATCCTCCTAAGAATTACCACCGAGTATCATTGTTTCATAGAAGAGGCTTTTAAGAACAAAGTCTGGGTTTTATTTCCCATTGTGTCTTCTATCAGAAGAAAAAGAAGGATTAAATTCCACGCGATGATAAATTTTCTCATTAGTGCCTTTAATCTTCTTTGCAAAAAAAATCTTAAGGAAGGCATGACTGGGAAATGTTACTGGGATATTGATTAAGCAGCCTGTTTGATCCCTTTTCTGAGCACTTGACGGATTTCTGGAAAAGGCCTGTTCACTAACCAGCCCTGGATTTTAATTTGATTTTATTTTTCACCAAGCATATGACAACCAGCTAGTGTGCCAGTCCTACTAGCATGACAGGACGCAGGAGAAATGAGTTTCTGTTATGATAAATGTAATCTTGGAACTTAGCCCTAAATCTTCTCTTATCCTTAAGCCTCTTCATTTTCTTGCACAACTGCATTAATTTCTTTTGGAAAGCCTCAGATTTCTCATAAGAATTCCACCTTGTTATAAGCTTTCCGATTGGACGGAGCATTATTCATCTTGACCAGGGATAGGTTATAAAACTGCATTGTTTGCATGTGGGGATTTATACTTACAGAAACTAAGGTGTCTCTCAATAAACCAAGCATGAAGGACATTATCTCTTCACTACAGGGCACTGCTTCATAGAGTACATTTGGGGCTATGTACGGAAAGCCATAATCAGCTATTTGATTCTTAAAGCTATACACTATAAGCACTATGAACCGATGTAACAAGTGTTAACACGTCTTTAAGACACAAATATCGTGTGAAAAAACTGGACGCGCAACTGCCGCAACCAATGTAACCGTTTATCTCTATGAGATGGAATCTTTAATGCCAGTTATCTGCTTGGAATTGGTAATCCCCATTCATAATGCACAGAGAGATGCTATCGGATCGGTGCATTGCCTAAAGGAGGAAATAGAGGGTGATAACGGCTCTCCATTCATAGCGCTAATAGTGTATAGATTTTATTTCTTCATGCACCTTAAAGCAGTTCGACAAACCCACTTTTACAATGAAGTACTTTTTAGGTATTATTGTCTATAATAAACAAGTATCTGAGAGTCATGTGACTTAAGCTGACTGGCTGTAGTTTAAGAGCTGTGTTTTGACTGGCTGTAGTTTAGGAGCTGTGTTTTGAGAGGCTGCTGTTTAGGATCTATGCTCTGACTGGCTGTCCCTCTAGCATTGTTTATTTGCATAACAGTACTTGTTTTTTGGGGTGAAGCTTTCAGCTGTGTGGATAGGGGGGATAACCCTTTATTCTTCTATGTTGCGGTTTAGGAACACGGTGAGCGAAACCTTAAGACTCGTCAGCGGAAATCAACACCTGGGATCCGCAGGCTACGAGACAACACAGCATTTCAATGATATCAAGGAACATCTCCATGTTGTAAAGAGGGACATCGAGCATTTGGTGCAAAAGAACTTGGTAATGTCCTACACAATATCTTGTTATTAACATTGCTATTCCCATAGCGTGAATCTAAAATGCAGATTTCCTAAACCCTTTCCTAAGGAGCATTTAGAGTAATAGATGTAGATCTATAGTATCTGGAGCTTATCTGACAAGAGGGTTAGATTACCCTGGTACATTACCCTTTGTAACTTGGCACTAGAATGGAGAACATTTTAATAATGGCAGCTTAGTTTGGCCCATCACATTCCACTTTGGACCTCACCCTAACACACGTCCGACAGGGTGGACAAGGGAGGTAAGATAGCTTATTCCTACCTCCCTGTGCTCACTAGAATTAACCCTGTGAAGTTTTACACCATGATCCCTGCTTCTAACAGCTGAGAGCCTCCTGAATGCCTCCTAACTGTGCCCTATAGTGAAAGAAAAGCAGCAGCCGCATGTTCGCAGGTAAGTGTGAGGTTAGTTCTACTGCATACAGGGAGGTAGGAATAAGCTATCCTACCTCTCTGTCAATTATTATAGTGCCACTTGGCAGCTAATTAAACTATCCACTTTGTTCCGATTTGTCCCATGCATGCTGGGAATTTACTAATGCTGCTTTAAGAGCAGAAATAGATTAAACGGCACAGATCCATTTTGTCTGTCGGGTGTGTAACCAGTAAATGACATTTTGTCTTAAAGGGGAAGTTCAGCACAATTCCTTTATTTTCTTGAAAGAATATGTAAGTATTTTCACATTTCAGTACCATAATCTGCCCACGCAACAATTTTTCACTGAGCTTCCCCTTTAAACATTTGTTTTGAGAGATTTAGTGCTTAAATGATTACATTCTCATTTGCGGTTTGCTGCCCCAGTCTTGGCACTTTTAATTGGTGTCTTTATCTTTTATTCTAATGTTGGTGTTCAGTACTGTGTCGGTCATAATGTCTGGGATATGTGAAAAGTAACACTGGTAACTATAATCCCTGTCTTTCTGCAGCCACAATGACGAAATGCCCAGAGGTACCTCCATTCCCTTCCGGTTATCTACAGCACATTTTCTTTATATTGGTAGCTTTACAGACGGTTTTTATTCATTGGCTACATCATGTACAGGTAAGAATATTTACATATGGTTTTATCAGTACGGAAGCCAATCAATGTTACTGGTCTACTACAGTTAGAAAGATATGATTGGTTGCTGCAAATTAAGAACTATGCCCCTTTTATTAAATAGGTCCCTAAGTAAAGCTATACCCAGAGTATGGTTCTAACCTTGTGGGGGCACCTTTTGGTACTTACTTACCAGCTGCCCTCACTGTTCTCTTTAGCTTTGTAAAATATTGTTTATTGGATTCACTATGATTAAAACATTTAAAATGTTAAAAATAAATCCAGACGCCAATTTAGTGCGCGACAAAAATATATGTAATGTGTGTTTGTTTAAGTGATTTCAGCACATTTAATTTGACCAAAATGTCAATTTTATTTATTTTCAGAGTCAACAGAAGCAGCTGCTAAAAAGTTTTTTTGATGACGCCTCCTATTGATGCACGTAGTTTGAAGCACGCCAGTATGTTGTACAACGGGACATTTTAGAATGAAAATGCTTCGAAAGATTAAATTATTACCATTTTTTTTTTTTTTGGAAAACAAAGAACTTTATTAATCTCTGGCAATAGAATTGGGAAAGAAAGTTGTTGGGTTTTTTTTTGGTTTTTTTTAACCTATTTTTAGAACGTGCCCATAAAAGAGAGTACATTTTTTAAAACTCTTTATTGCTCAGGCTGAAAACTGTTTTTTTTTTTTTTTAATTCCACCCTAGAAACATTTAATTTTTTTTCCCTGTGATGTACTGATTTCTTGTAATTTGCTAAATGATGGAGTATATATTTTGCAACATACAGAAGAAATGTTTTAACAATATTCTTTGTTATTGTTGCAGTTAATTGGGGAGACGGTTTAACACTGTGTTGTATGTTATTGTTGCAGTTAATTGGGGAGACGGTTTAACACTGTGTTGTATGAATTCACTGACACAAACAGTTTATTTTACAAGATTTGCAATCCACGGGCCACCTGCTGGCAGAAGTAGGATCCACTTCCTGGTTAAATGCAGTGCAAGTGTTAAATCCTTGACATCATAATTAAACATTTTGTTGTGCAAAATAGGAGTAATTCACCTCAAAGAGGTAACGCAGAAAAGCTTTTCAAAGAAGTAATAAACGCAGGTAACTTATATATTAGATTATCAAAGGAAAAAAAACTTTTAATTAATAGCAAACTAGCAAAGATTATTTGATTTATAGAATGTCCGATACATTTTATTAACGCCATTCAGATAGTGATAGTGTACATTTTAAAGAAATTATACTGTTTATAGGCTTGATCTGCAAAGTTGTTGGTAATCATGTGACATGTAGGGATGTTGAAAGGTATAAAACTCTAAAAATAGAATACTTAACTACACTTAAAAGGGACACGTCTGCTCCCTGACTCCTCCACCAGTCTGTGTCTCCCATCTGTTAGATTTATTAATAAAGATGAGGGCGGAGACAGAGAGCTGTCTGTTACTGCGTGAGTTTGACATTCCTTTAATAAAACGACAATGCCTTTTAAAATATTACATTTTACAATCATGTAAACATCCAGTCTGCAGATTTTATTGCCATACATTTTAGGCTTGTGAAGGTTCTCATTCATCCAGGTCATGGTATATCTGTTGTATTCAATTAGATCAACTGGACTTGAAGTTTGGTTCTTGAAGACGTTTCGCTAGTCATCCGACTGGATCTCTCAATTCAGAATGACTTGTACAAGAATCTGTGGCAATTATGTACCCTGGAAAATCCCAATTAGCATATCACAGCCAAGTGTTAAGGGCGTGATTAGATAGTGGCTAAGAGGTGTTATAGGAACGCCCAGAGTAAGGTGTCAAAATAGCAAGGAAGGAACGTGACTGGTTCAAGAGAGGTGTTAAGGAGGCCATTTATGTGAAAATAAAGAAACCAAGCCAAGGTGGGGGGGTTCGACACCAACTGTCTGCCATGTACAATGCTGTTTTAACACCTCACCCTGGGTGTTCCTATAACACCTCTTAGCCACTATCCAATCACACCCTTAACACTTGGCTGTGATATGCTAATTGGGATTTTCCAGGGTACATAATTGCCACAGATTCTTGTACAAGTCATTCTGAATTGAGAGATCCAGTCGGATGACTAGCGAAACGTCTTCAAGAACTACATTTCAAGTCCAGTTGATCTAATTGAATACAACAGATATACCATACATTTTAGGTTTATGGTTTAATTTTTGGTGGATTGAAAAGCTAAACCCCTGTAAATCTTCGAACACACGGGTATGAGCGTGTAAACGAGGCACGATGGCTGATCATGTAAACGAGGCCCAGTGACTGAGCGTGTAAATGAGGACCAGCGACTGAGCGTACAACGAACTGCCACTGCGGCTTGTGTGACCACTCTATCGGGGGTCATTCATAGATACACAAACGACCCCCGATCAAGGGGCCACATGCACGTGAAAATCGGCCGAATCACTCGTTTGTTGCGGATCTGGAGGCCGCTGTACCTCATTCATATGGCCCTACGTGTGTACGAGGCTTAAAAACACCACTCACAGTAAAAAATTTTTTATGTTGCAATAATCTCACAATTAAGTACAAACAACATAATATAATTGGAACCCTAATGCCATTTCCTTCCTAACAAGAAACAAGCGACAGAGCCGTGAAGGTGGGACCAAAGACACACATATTCCATAGGATTTTCGATATTGTTGCAAAAACAACAGACCCAGAATAATCTAAGGAATGTAATTACATTACATCCAACCTGGTGGACCTAAATTTAAAAGGGTTTTCCTTATTGATGTTCTGGCTCCTAATGTCAAAAAAAAATGATTGTCGCTAACTTTGTGTTTACTACCCTTACTCCCTACTCTTCTCTGTTCTTCTGGCCAATAAAATTAAAATTTAGGGATTAGTTAAGGAAAATGGTTTACGAATGTGGAGTGAGCTTGCAGTAATATTATTGGGTTAGGTAGTTTCCAGTAAGGGAAAGACTACAATGGTCTGGTCCCTCTTATCCCTCTCTTAATTATTACGCTAAAGATTTTTAATAGGGCACAATCCAGCCCTTAAAATAACATTTTATATTTGGATAGTAAAACCCTCAAAACCCCCATTTTTGTTTTGTTTTGATTATTGAAAAATGGCAGATGCCCGAAGTTGCCTGACCCAGTCCCGCCTCCCCCTGCCTCTGTCCAGTCCCTCCCCCCCCCCCCTGGTGGTACGCCAGCTTCTCATTACTCTGCTGTTGCGAGTTGTTTGTTTCGAGCAAGAACAACAGCAATCAGTGAGGCGCTTCCTGGTCGTGGATGTCTGTGGGAATAGGGTGTGATGTCACCATTTCATACCATTGTTCGTTTGACCTGACCAAACAGGAGCAAGCCAGGAGGAAAGTAGAAGCACACAGACAGAGCGGCGAGAGCCGGATCGGGCGCTCTTTTGCACTTCCAATATTGTGAAAATGGGGTTTGGGGAGTCTTGATCCTAGAAAAAACTATTTTAAGGCTGAACGTGCCCTTTAATATTTAAACCATTTAAGTGTCCTGATGATATTACTTATTGGCCCTAAATTTTGCTGTTGAGTCTGTGAATATGTTAGCTTGGAGATTTCTCTAGCCCTATATATTTTTGTGTGAGATTGAATAGGTAAAGACGGCCTGTCAATCTTCAGAGAATGTGTTCTCAAGAAAAAATTTTAATGTCTCCCTGGCTAAGTAGGTCAACTGAACTCCAGTAGATTATCGTACTTTTCTTTAATGGGGAACCTTTGGCTTAATATTCTTCCAAATCTTTATTCCCAGGAAGCTATAGATTTACCCAGTTAAAGTCTCATGCGAGATCTTATTTAATATTTGTCTGGGCTTACTGATATTTTTTAATATTTTTGGGTAGATAAAGATTATTTAAGACGGTCTTAACAGAAGGCCTTGTAGGTTACGGTTTGTTCTTTTTATTCGTTGTCATCTTTGCTAGAAACAATCCATAATTCCTATTGCAGATTTATGGATTTTTTTTTCCTCGTCTTGATCTGATTACAATTGACTGTTTCGATGCTTTGGTTAAGATTATAAAACCGAGGTTAATGTTGCTATATGATTTCTTAAAGATTTGGCTTTTGTTTTTGTGCAGTGAAGCCTGTTACCAACTTTACAAACCATTGTTTTTATCCTTCTTTGTTTGTTGTTTTTGTGAGTGTGTGCCATGTGTTTTAACAAAGGTTGTTGATATATTGCTACAAGATTATACAAATATATATTATTCAGATGTTGGATGGCTCAAACAGTTGGAGGGTTACTGGATACGCGGATTCGTTTTAATGTTTTTAGTCTCTAGTCTAGGGGTGGGCAAATTTATTTAGTTACCAGGTAGAACTCAACTATAATCATTATGCTGATATATATCTGGCGGAACCAACTATAATCTAATTTTGGCGGAACTCCATAATAATCTTTATATGGCGGAACTCAACATAATCTATTATGGCGGACTCAACTATATATTTATGGAGGAACTCAACTATATCTATTATATGGCGATATATATATAATGGGAACTCAATTCTATTTATGGCGGAACTCAACTTAATCTATTACTATGCGGACTCACTTATCTTTATATGGCGGAACTCAACTTTAATCTTCTAGCGGACTAATATAATTATATGGCGGAACTCACTATAATCTATTATATGGCGGAACTCAACTATAATCTATTATATGGCGAATCCTAGTATCGAACTCAACATAATCTTTTTGGCGGAACTCCTATAATTATTATAGTGGCGGAACTCACTTTTCTATTTTGGGCCTCTATCTGTATATTCTTAAAACGAAAAACAAATAACAATTTTATAGGCCCTGGAAACACGCAAGAAATTTTGGAGAAAGACTATCTATAACGAGTCAGCTGAAAGTATGCGACTCAAATCTAGCGCTTGTGCATGCTATGTGACTGCTGCTGTGGCAACGGTCCCAGGACAAGTAGATCTACAGCTTAAGTGCGTAGAAGTGTGAAATATCTGTAAGCTGTCGGGACATGATTTAGTTAGGGATCCATTCACGAGTTGAAGGAATTCAGTATGGCTGTGTATCTGTTCACATGATGTATTTAGCCCAATTTAGAATTGATTGATGATTCTGTATGGCTGAAGTCAAATATATCTAATTTCAATATGACCGGCTGTACCCTTAAACATCTTCTAGAAAACGCCCTTACTAGAATTGATATTGCAACGGGAGACTAGCGGTACATACAGCCAGATTGTGGTATCCTGAGACCTGTGATGGTGGGAGGAAATGATTAAAACATTGTGGGCAGAGTTATGGAGTTGTGTGATTCAGTGGTAGGGGCAGCCTGGTAATGTTACAGGTTGAGCAGTCCAGACAGACTTTCATAATAACTCTATCGCTAAATTGGCAGAAATGTTGGCCAGTTTTTAAAATGTTTATTTAAAGGAGAATTATACTCATGCAGTTTTTGACTTTCTGGGTTGTAACTGGCAGTTTTCAAGCTCCTCCCCCTCCAATTAACACATGTCTCCAGTGTCCGAGATGGGAAAATCGTCGGTGACAATGACTGTGGGAGGAGCCAGAAATAGGGGTGTTGCTGCATGAGTATAATTTTTCTTTTAAATGCTTGTAAAAAGTTTATTTAATGCTTTTTCCATTTTTAGCACATTTATCTTCCTGGTCACTTACCTAATATTATATTGTGGATGTTGGATTTATATCAAGTGCTAACATCGTAGTTAGCCTTTACAATTACATGTATACATTCACATCAGGCCCTGCCCCGAAGAGCTTACAATCTAAGCACATTTATTTGACACATACAACCTATTAGTATGTCTTTATTTGTGGGGAAACCCGCAAGCATGGGAGAACTACAAACTTCAGCGCTGCAAGGCATCAATGCTAACCACTGAGCCACCGTACTGCCTAATTTATTCCTGCGGTTATAATACTCCTTTATTTCTGCTTGTTGAAACACACACGTCGATATATCCTCCTAAGAATTACCACCGGTATCATTGTTTCATAGAGAGGCTTTTAAGAACAAAGTCTGGGTTTTTATTTCCCATGTGTCTTCTATCAGAAGAAAAAGAAGGATTAATTCCACGCGATGATTAATTTTCTCATTAGTGCCTTTAATCTTCTTTGCAAAAAAAATCTTAAGGAAGGCCATGACTGGGAAATGTTCTGGGATATTGATTAAGCAGCCTGTTTGATCCCTTTTCTGAGCACTTGACGGATTTCTGGAAAAGGCCTGTTCACTAACCAGCCCTGGATTTTAATTTGATTTTTTTTCACCACATATGACAACCAGCTAGTGTGCCAGTCCTACTAGCAGAACAGGACGCAGGAGAAATGAGTTTCTGTTATGATAAATGTAATCTTGGAACTTAGCCCTAAATCTTCTCTATCCTAAGCCTCTTCATTTCTTGCACACTGCATTAATTTCTTTTGGAAAGCCTCAGATTTCTCAGAAGAATTCCACCTTGTTATAAGCTTTCCGATTGGACGAGCATTATTCATCTTGACCAGGGATAGGTTTATAAAACTGCATTGTTTGCATGTGGGGGATTTATACTTACAGAAACTAAGGTGTCTCTCAATAACCAAGCATGAAGGACATTATCTCTTCACTACAGGGCACTGCTTCATAGAGACATTTGGGGCTATGTACGGAAAGCCATCATCAGCTATTTGATTCTTAAGCTATACACTATAAGCACTATGAACCGATTGTAACAGTGTTAACACGTCTTTAAGACACAAATATCGTGTGAAAAACTGGACGCCAACTGCCGCAACCAATTGTAACCGTTTATCTCTATGAGTGGAATCTTTAATGCCAGTTATCTGCTTGGAATTGGTAATCCCCATTCATAATGTCACAGAGATATGCTATCGGATCGGTTGCATTGCCTAAAGGAGGAAATAGAGGGTGATAACGGCTCTCCATTCATAGCGCTAATAGTGTATGATTTTATTTCTTCTCATGCACCTTAAGCAGTTCGACAAACCCACTTTTACAATGAAGTACTTTTTAGGTATATTGCTATAATAAACAAGTATCTGAGAGTCATGTGACTTAAGCCGACTGGCTGTAGTTTAAGAGCTGTGTTTTGACTGGCTGTAGTTTTAGGACTGTGTTTTGAGAGGCTGCTGTTTAGGATCTATGCTCTGACTGCTGTCCCTCTAGCATTGTTTATTTGCATACCAGTACTTGTTTTTTGGGGTGAAGCTTTCAGCTGTGTGATAGGGGGGATAACCTTATTCTTCTATGTTGCGGTTTAGGAACACGTGAGCGAAACCTTAAGACTCGTCAGCGAAATCAACACCTGGGATCCGCAGGCTACGAGACAACACAGCATTTCAATGATATCAAGGAACATCTCCTGTTGTAAAGAGGGACATCGAGCATTTGGTGCAAAAGAACTTGGTAATGTCCTACACAATATTTGTTATTAAACATTGCTATTCCCATGCGTGAATCTAAAATGCAGATTTCCTAAACCCTTTCCTAAGGAGCATTTAGAGTATAAGATGTAGATCTATAGTATTGGAGCTTATCGACAGAGGGTTAGATTACCCTGGTACATTACCCTTTGTAACTTTGGCACTAGAATGGAGAAACATTTTAATAATGGCAGCTTAGTTTGGCCCATCACATTCCACTTGTACCTCACCCCTAACACACGTCCGACAGGGTGGACAAGGGAGGTAAGATAGCTTATTCCTACCTCCCTGTGCCCACTAGAATTAACCCTGTGAAGTTTTACACCAGGATCCCTGCTTCTAACAGCTGAGAGCCTCCTGAATGCCTCCTAACTGTGCCCTAGTGAAAGAAAAGCAGCAGCCCATGTTCGCAGGTAAGTGTGAGGTTAGTTCTACTGCATACAGGGAGGTAGGAATAAGCTATCCTACCTCTCTGTCAATTATTATAGTGCCACTTGCAGCTAATTAAACTATCCACTTTTGTCCGATTGGTCCCATGCATGCTGGGAATTTACTAATGCTGCTTTAAGACAGAAATAGATTAAACGGCACAGATCCTTTTGTCTGTCGGGTGTGTAACCAGTAAATGACATTTTGTCTTAAAGGGGAAGTTCAGCACAATTCCTTTATTTTCTTGAAAGAATATGTAAGTATTTTCACATTTCAGTACCATAATCTGCCCACGCAACAATTTTTCACTGAGCTTCCCCTTTAAACATTTTGTTTTGAGAGATTTAGTGCTTAAATGATTTACATTCTCATTTGCGGTTTGCTGCCCCAGTCTTGGCACTTTTAATTGGTGTCTTTATCTTTTATTCTAATGTTGGTGTTCAGTACTGTGTCAGTCATAATG
Source organism: Hymenochirus boettgeri (assembly GCA_019447015.1). Taxonomy (NCBI): domain Eukaryota; kingdom Metazoa; phylum Chordata; class Amphibia; order Anura; family Pipidae; genus Hymenochirus; species Hymenochirus boettgeri. Next base: position 398,403,449 of record CM033469.1, on the reverse strand, counting down.
TCTGGGATATGTGAAAAGTAACACTGGTAACTATATATCCCTGTCTTTCTGCAGCCACATGAAAAACAGAAATGCCCAGAGCCGGTACCTCTCCATCCCTTCCTGTTTATCTACAGCACATTTCTTTATATTTGGTAGCTTTACAGACGGTTTTTTCATTGGCTACATCATGTACAGTAAGAATATTACATATGGTTTTATCAGTAACGGAAGCCAATCAGATGTTACTGGTCTACTACAGTTAGAAAGATATGATTGGTTGCTGCAAATTAAGAACTATGCCCCTTTTATTAAATAGGTCCCTAAGTAAAGCTATACCCAGAGTATGGTTCTAACCTTTGTGGGGGCACCTTTTGGTACTTACTTACCAGCTGCCCTCACTGTTCTCTTTAGCTTTGTAAAATATTGTTTATTGGATTCACTATGATTAAAAACAGTTAAAATGTTAAAAATAAATCCAGACGCCAAGCTTTAGTGCGGCCACAAAAATATATGTATATGTGTGTTGTTTTAAGTGATTTCAGACAATTTAATTTGACCAAAATGTCAATTTTATTTATTTTCAGAAGTCAACAAGAAGCAGCTGCTAAAAAGTTCTTTTGATGACGCCTCCTATTGATGCACGTAGTTTGAAGCACGCCAGGCGTATGTTTGTACACAAGGGACATTTTAGAATGAAAATGCTTCGAAAGATTAAATTATTACCATTTTTTTTTTTTTTGGAAAACAAAGAACTTTATTAATCTCTGGCAATAGAATTGGAAAGAAAGTTGTTGGGTTTTTTTTTGGTTTTTTTTAACCTATTTTTAGAACGTGCCCATAAAAGAGAGTACATTTTTTAAAACTCTTTATTGCTCAGGGCTGAAAACTGTTTTTTTTTTTTTTTAATTCCACCCTAGAAACATTTAATTTTTTTTCCCTGTGATGTACTGATTTCTTGTAATTTGCTAAATGATGGAGTATATTTTGCAACATACAGAGAAATGTTTTCAATATTCTTTTTATTGTTGCAGTTAATTGGGGAGACGGTTTAACACTGTGTTGTATGAATTCACTGACACAAACAGTTTATTTTACAAGATTTGCAATCCACGGGCCACCTGCTGGCAGAAGTAGGATCCACTTCCTGGTTAAATGCAGTGCAAGTGTTAAATCCTTGACATCATAATTAAACATTTTGTTGTGCAAAATAGGAGTAATTCACCTCAAAAGGTAACGCAGAAAAGCTTTTCAAAGAAGTAATAAACGCAGGTACCTTATTATTAATTATCAAAGGAAAAAAAACTTTTAATTAATAGCAAACTAGCAAAGATTATTTGATTTATAGAATGTCGATACATTTTATTAACGCCATTCAGAAGTGATAGTGTACATTTTAAAGAAATTATACTGTTTATAGGCTTGATCTGCAAAGTTGTTGGTAATCATGTGACATGTAGGGATGTTGAAAGGTATAAAACTCTAAAAATAGAATACTTAACTACACTTAAAAGGGACACGTCTGCTCCCTGACTCCTCCACCAGTCTGTGTTCTCCCATCTGTTAGATTTATTAATAAAGATAGGGCGGAACAAGAGCTGTCTGTTACTGCGTGAGTTTGACATTCCTTTAATAAAACGACAATGCCTTTTAAAAATATTACATTTTACAATCATGTAAACATCCAGTCTGCAGATTTTATTGCCATACTTTTAGGCTTGTGAGGTTCTCATTCATCCAGGTCATGGTATACTGTTGTATTCAATTAGATCAACTGGACTTGAAGTTTGGTTCTTGAAGACGTTTCGCTAGTCATCCGACTGGATCTCTCAATTCAGAATGACTTGTACAAGAATCTGTGGCATTATGTACCCTGGAAAATCCCAATTAGCATATCCAGCCAATTGTTAAGGCGTGATTAGATAGTGGCTAAGAGGTGTTATAGAAACGCCCAGAGTAAGGTGTCAAAATAGCATCAGGAAGGAACGTGACTGGTTCAAGAGAGGTGTTAAGGAGGCCATTTATGTGAAAATAAAGAAACCAAGCCAAGGTGGGGGGGTTCGACACCAACTGTCTGCCATGTACAATGCTGTTTTAACACCCTCACCCTGGGTGTTCCTAAACACCTCTTAGCCACTATCCAATCACACCCTTAACACTTGGCTGTGATATGCTAATTGGGATTTTCCAGGGTACATAATTGCCACAGATTCTTGTACAAGTCATTCTGAATTGAGAGATCCAGTCGGATGACTAGCGAAACGTCGCTGTACCTCATTCATATGGCCCTACGTGTGTACGAGGCTTAAAAAAAAAATTGCAGGTACATTCTCATTTCTCCAAACACAATGGCTCCTTTCTTTGTCCTTTTAATTATTCACTGCCTTGTTTTATTATGTCTTCCCAGCATGTGGCTTTCTCTGCATTTCTTCTATGTAAATAATCAAGAATTCTGGTAACCAATGATTGGGCTTCAATAAGTTTTGAATGTTCGCGGGGGGTGGGGCTTGTGTTTAGCTTCTTGTTTCTCTGCAGGGAAACTACAAAGATAGTGAGATCACTAAGGCTACGTTCACACAACACAAATGCACTAAAAAACAAATTGCATTGCTATTTAAAGTGTTTTTGCAGTGCGATTTTGTGTCTGCAGTAGCGTTTCTGTGCGTGTTTACGAATTTTGTTGTGCGTTGTTATGCGGTTTGATTTAGTGCATTTCTGGGTTAAATGACAAAAACGCATACAACTTGTTTTTGTGCTTTTTACCTCTTCCACGTAGAGTTTCATTGAGTGCGTCATCCCAATAAACGGAGGCAAGCAGTGCATTAAACACAATGCATAAAAACGCAGTATTATGGCCTTCCCGTGTGAAATGAATGGCCTTGCTTTATTCCCTCAACGCATGCGTGACTGCAAACACCGTGCTGTGTGAATGTGGCCTTGCCACAAGTTGCTTGTCTCTTGTGCAGATCCTCTTATGATGGAAGTGTCCTTATTTATGTTCACTGCCTTGATTCCATGTAATATCATAGTCCTAGTCCATGATTTGGTATTCCATATAGACTAATAATATAACAAACTCCATAATGTTTTGTTCATCTCCTTGTGCCTTACTAAAACATATATTGATGTTTCCTTCTCGTGTTTCTTGTGTTAATACTTTTCAAATGACTTTCTACATGTTGTAGCTGATTCTGTGGCTGCATCCACCTTCTTCTCGGTCTTCTAGTTGAGCTGTTAAGTCTCTGGATCTCTGTGCCTGGAAAAGTGAACGGGGCACATAGTAGAAATATGTAGCAGACTGGTCTATAATTTATTCGGTTTGCATCATCATTGGTTCCCTTGGTTCATATTGCTATCGCTGGTGGATGACATCTCCTGCTGTCCAACCATAGATTATATAGGACTCTATCAGCAGCCACTGTGTGTTGTGATGGTCATTTGTAATAATGTATCTCTTTTCCCAAAGACATCTATTATATAATAGAGATGAGGTCCCCCGTGGAACAGTTGTAATACCATAGATTTTCACTGTCATAGGACTGCAGGGACATTGAGGTGATTCATTGTACCCTACAATCCTACAAATTACCTCAGTATATACTGTTCCTTTAAATTAAGAGCATAATGCAGGGAAGGTTACTTTAAGGATCTCTTTATGGCAGTAGAACCCTCGTCACATAAAATTCTAATTTGCTTACACCATAAGTTTATCTCCTGTTCATAGTGACATCACTGCCGTATATCTCCTGACCGGTATTGCTTTTAGAACATCAGTGCTAAAGGTCCTTTTACCCATACTAAAAAAGGTATAAGGGAGGACGGGTTTAATGCAATAAAAGGTGACAGTGCTATTCACCAATCAGATTTCATCTAACTGCAGTAACCCAGTTAAAAAGCTAAAATCTGATTGGTTTATGTAAATTAACAGAGTGCACAAACTTTTGCACCGTCCATTTAGTTTTAAAAAAACCATAACTGTACGTTTTGAGGCTTATAGTTTATAGAAATTATTTTTACCACCGTTGTTGAAAACTGTTAATGTGCAATTTAAATCTCTTAATTGTTTTAAATTCGTATTTTCCCCAAAATGGAAGTGTTAATATTATTGCTATAACCTGTGAAAAATATAGACAGTATTAATGTGTTTTGCTGCTGTCGAAGTTTAACAGTATTATACATGTTGAATTGGTATAAACATACTGTAGTTAGGATTGTAAATATGACTTAACTGAGCACTTAAATTATAGAGCTACATAAGCTACAGATTTATAGGTCTGTGCAAGGAATCCCTAACATCACCTTTTTATAGCATGGCATTTCTGTATTCCTAGATTTATGCAGGAATTGCACATCCGTGCAGACAGAGCATAGCCACTATGTCGACATATGCTTCGGTATGTTTTCATAAAAGTTCTTATCATTTAAAATGGTGCTAACTTTGCCCCAACCAATCAGATCCTATTTAACATTTGAAAGCTAACATCTGATTGGTGGGGGAAAAATTAGCACCATTTTAAACAATAAGAACTTTTATTGAACCATTTTAGTATTTTAATAATGTGTTGTGGCACTTTTGAAACCCATGTCTCAGGCATTATTGTAAGTAATTGATCTGAAGTATTTGGTAGAAGTAGCTGAGTAGTGTTGCTAAAATAGCCATTTTGTCTTTCATGGGTGAAGAAGGGTTAGGTGACTACCTTTGTTGCAGCAAAACAATATTCCCATGATGCTTTACAAAATGACTAATTACTAACTAATGGCCAAATCCGCAATATTGAAAGTTTCCCGTTTACAGTAACATTGTTAAAACATGAAGGGACCTTAATAGATTCAGAGAATGGAAATATGAAAAGTAGTTTATTTAGAAAGTAAATTGTGTTCTTGTAAAATATAATCATTTAACCATAGAATAAATAGTTCTACTCTAGAAGCAGCTTTGACCTTCATTCTCAAATCTCTTTACATGACCTTTTAGGCTGATATATTCTGATAAGCTCTTGGTATGTCATAGTTTTGTGTTTTTTAGGCCTAATAATAAAATATATCCTGGTATATTATATTGCTTCCCATTACATGAATTTATTAAACTCAATTAATGGCCTGGAGATTCATTTTTATCCAGAGAGTTTTTAATGTCCCTGGGCTGGCATTACAATTATGGATTACCAACCTGCGACCTTCTAAGGCATGGACTGCCATTGGCCGGATAATAAATTCTGATATTTTGAATATTGATGGATATTTTGTCCAATCATTGGGCAGCCTCTAAAATTGCATAATCAGCACATTTCTGATTGTTGGGAATCAATCCGTTTTCTGGGAAAAAAACCAATGAAGTCATTTTAGAAACTGCCATCAGCCAGAGATATTATCCCTAGAACAGGCCGTACCTAAATACTGGAGTTTCTTAATATCTTCTCCGTGCTTCATTTAAAATTTCCCCCTGTCTTTGCCTTAAAACAGTAACAGAGGGGATATGATAGGTTAGCACGACTTTAACCTGTAGTTTGCAGAGGATGTGCCAGTATTGAAAGGGACACTTGTGCAGCTGTCACAAGCCTAAAAACCAGAGGCTGTGCATCTGATAGCTGCCATTAAATACTTAAAGGGAGATTTAATAAAAGTTCTTATTGTTAAAAATTTTGCTAATTTTGCCCCAGCCAATCAGATCTTACTTAACATTTGAAAGCTGATTGGCTGGGGCAAAATTAGCACCATTTTTAACAATAAGAACTTTTATTAAATCTCCCTTTTAAGTAGTTAATGGCAGCTATCCGATTTATTGAATTTCCCCATAATTTTCAAGTAGCTATACAGCAAGAAATAATATCGGAAAAAAATGTTTAGGATTCATTTGTTGTTTTTTTTTTTCTATTTGTGTGCAGTTTGACAGCGTTGGTCATTGTTTCAAAGTTAAAATACCACGTTAATATAAAACAGACAGATTTCGTATGTTTCGAATCGCTCTTTAATTTTTGCAAAATTTCAATAATTGTTGCTAAAAAGTCTTAAGAAAAAAAAAATCAGCTGCCTAATGTCCTTTTTCCATATGTATGTCAATAAAGATTTTTTTCCGTCTGAAATCTGTTAATTACTTGCCAGGGATTCGATTTATTTAGTCTCTGATTCATAATTCGCAAAACATGCAAGTCTTAAAGGGACAGTTCAGTGGAAATGATCAATCTTTGTTAAATTGTTATTTTGTGTAATGCATACTCCCAGGATGCACCACTTCCTTGGAATGTTCCTAACAGTTATTTTTACTGATTGGCTGTTGGATGGGTCAAAGATGCTCAGATCTCTAATGAGCAACTGAATCAACCCAGGCGCTGGGTCAAGGGCAAGACCATAAAAGTCTCTACTTGGGGTCCTGCAAACAGGAAATCAGTATTTCGGTTGCATTTATTTATACACAGACAAAATGCTGAATTGGCAGATTAAGGTCATTGGGATGAAAAAATACTGCTAACCACACACTAGCCAAGTTCTTTAAAGGGGAACTGTGGTCCAAAAATGACTTTAGGTAAATTGATAGAAATTGCTCTCCTGAGAATTTTTGCACTGTATTTTCATTGTTTATTTTGCATAGTTTTGAAGATATTTACATTTTTGTGTGTGATATGGCAGCAGCATCACCAGGTCCCCTGCACTTCCTGCTTCCTGATAAAAGCATATAGGAGGAATTACTATTCTTTAAACATTTTCAATTTATCACTGACCTGAATTCATTTATCAGTTTATCAATATTTCAAATTGCTGTCCAAATACAAGAATATTAATGAATTTATCACAATGACCCACAAAATTGTATAATAAAGTGAGCACAGGGTTGTTATTGAACCGTTGCTTATAATAACGCTATTACCTTGTGTAATAATGCGTAATAATTGTGTAATAATGTACTAGCATAGGCCAAAACTCTCTGGTTTTCCATAACAACCAGTCAGTTGTTGGCTTTTATTTGGATCAACCAGTTAAAAAATGTTAGCTGATATCTGATTGGTTGTTACAAATTATTAACTGAAAACATTTGGCTAAGGTATACAATGCTCCATTTTGGTGACCTAGTTAAAGCCTTATACACATGTGTGATTGTGGGAAGCACGATGTGTATGTACGTATGTTTCTGGTTTGTTCATTGGTAGATCTGCGGGGCAGATGATCATTGAGCTCCGACCAAATGGGACATGCATACACACTTTACCTGTGTTTGTGTGGTTTTCGAGGTATGTTTTTGAGTTTATGAATGTAAAACAAATGTTTTTTGATGATGTAGTAATAATTGCCATAGAAACAGAAGGGTAGGTTGTGGTGTGAGGGTGTAGTAGTAGTTCTATGTACCTGTATCTGTGTGGTTTAGTGGGTATGTTTTTGCATTTCAGACCATAAAACAGGCTTTTTTTGATTTTTTTTAGGTATGGTTGCCACGGAAACTGAAGGGTAGGTTGGGTTGTGTAGGTGTATCAATAGGTGTGTGTACCTGTGTCTGGTGAAATAAAGAATAGTAATTTGACTCTTGAAGCCAAATTAGCTGTAAAAAGTGCTCCCAGACTGTTAAAAACAGATAGGGAGATTCAATAAAAGTTTGTTAAAAATGGTGCTAATTTTGCCCAAACCAATCAGATATTTTTTTACCATTTGAAAGCTAACATCTGATTGGTTAGGGCAAAATTAGCACCATTTTAAACTTTTTTGAATCTTCCTGATACTAAAATTATTATCGTATAGTATGTGTGTGTGTATATATACCGTATGTGTGTGTGTGTATATATATATATATATATATATATATATATATATATACTATATTTTTCTAAGCATTTGACATTTAACTTACATTATCTTTGCATTCATTACTGACACAAGGTTTTAATACGTTACTGAACTTGGTGCTTTTTTTACAATTAATTTGTCTTACTTGCAGCTTCTATTAGTCTGTTGCCCCGGCCTACAAGGAAAGTTAATTTCTCTGACATGATCGCTGGTAATCTAGGATTAGCGAACACCCTCAATTTTCTGGCAAACGAGGAGTAATTTAATTAGAAGATGCTAATGGAAATGGTGGAATTTAATCTCTTCTGGTTCTAAAAATAGCTCTGTATTTCTCAACGCAAGAGAAAGATCTGTGATTAACCTGATTGGATTGTGCGCCTGGCGTGTAGATATCATTATCCAAATATTCTTAGCACGTATATATGTGCAGTGGTGAATTGCAGCAGTTAGGCCCAAGTTGTTAAATGAATGCCAGTGGTATTGTAGTTAGCAGTGAGGAGTCCTGGGTACAAATCCTTAGATACATCTGCAAAGCTCTCTGTGTAGCTGTGGGTCACCATTCTTGATTACCTCCAACCACGCTCTGCAGGTCTTGATCACCCCCAACCACTCTCTGTGGGTCTCCATATTTTAATTGATCACCCCCAACCACTCTCTGCGGGTCGCCATATTTCTTAATCACCCCCAACCACTCTGCGGGTCGCCATATTTCTTGATCACCCCCAACCACTCTGCGGGTCGCCATATTTCTTGATCACCCCAACCACTCTGCGGGTTGCCATATTTCTTGATCTGACTGCATGTTGGGTGGACCTAAGTATCTGGGATTCTATTGGATAATCTGGTTTCCCACAATTATAAAGATATAGTGATAGGTTGTGTGCCTAATATGAATGGATATACTAATTGTGAAGGGCTGCATAATGTGAGAAAAATAGAAACCTGTTTGTGGTTTATAAAATATGGTGTTTCCTATAAAATAATCTGCTATAAACTGTACATGTAAAGGTGTATGTATTTATTGTATGAAACAAATATATTGTGTACAAGGACTAATGTATATAATCCATTTAAATTTATTCTTTTTCATTTAAAGGACAATTAAATGGTCTTTATGAGATACTTGACCATGGCGCAGTCTTCCTGAAGTTTGCTTTGAATTTAACATATAATGAATGACCAATTATATCTGTGTTTGCCAATGGTCTCTGCACAATAATTTAATTTGTGTTAGTTTATGTTTGTTAATGGATTGTGGGTAATTTTTGTTCATATCTTTGCTTACACTTATGTATTGTTTGGATAATTGTTTGGATAATTTGGATAAGTGCTCCCCCCCCCTCTCCAATCATCCCGATCCATCCTCTGCAGACGTCGCACCTAGCGTGAAATCCTTTTAGTATAAGGTATGTACCCCTTGCCCACCCCAAACAGTCAAACTATTTCTTTAAAAAAATGTTTCAATTGATACTTACAGCCCCTTCTCTCCCACTGCGTCTCCATTGAAAGCAGTCACGTCTGTGATTGACTGCCCCTCAGCAGACGTGGCTGCCGGTCCAGTCCTTGTTTGCAACTTACTCCTAACAGAGCCGAGAGGAGATGCCGTGGTAGTGTAAGGGCTGTAAGTATCGATTTAAACATTTTTTTTAAAGAAATATATATGGGGGTGGCAGGGGGTACCTACCTTATACTAAAAGTTTATTTTCAGGGTGGACATGCCCTTTAAAGATAAGTTAAAATACTTTCTGGAAAAGGTACCTGCCTCCTCTCTTTGCTCAATGAGAATTTTTATAAGCTTGAGCATGTGCAAAGGAGGTGGCTGGTTGTGATGTAATTTGTCACAGCCTTGATTGACTGCATGGAGGGAGGAGCCAGCTTAATCTGACAAAATGGTGGCAATAATTATCCTTAAATATCTGGTTAGTAATGCAGGTAATAAAGTGCTGAATAGATCAGTTGGTGGCAGGTAAATGACAACCATATTTTTGTTTAAAGGGTGGACATGCACCAGAGTATTCTTCCACAAATATTTTCTTTTGGACAATTTACTGGTTTTGACACCAACAATTCACCATTTTAACTACCCCCCAAATTTAAGGAAAACCAAATTTCATGGTAGAAATGTCTCCAACCGCTCTTCCTAGAATTACGTTGGGTTAATTTAGATTTAGACATTCAGTACAATTTTTCGCTAAATCTCTGGCAGAATAAACTGACAAGGTGGAATCACTACTACAGACCTTGTAGTCCACTGACGTGGTATGAATCCTTTAATAATCCCCCATTTATTTTATCAGAACATTTCTTAATGGGCAGGGAACCCAGTTGTGCTACAACATGAACTGCAACAGCAAATTAGCTTAAGGCGGTATTATGAAAAGTAGGCAGCTACAACTAATGATTTTTGAAGTAATCTGAACCATCTGCCTCAATGTACTAACCACTTCACATTCTAATCCAGATTATGGCTGACAAGCCATTTTTGGCATATTGTTTCCTGTGGCTGTGTCCTTGATGCATACAACCTGCACACAGTGCGTTGTGTTGACTTACCGTGAAAGGTGGAATTTTCTCCCTCTCTTTTTATTGTTTTTTTTTTTTTTTTAATGCATTGGGAATTGTAAAGAAAAATGTCTTTTCTACTGAAGGCCATGGTGGGTAATCCACTGAAGGGTTTTGGTCTTGGGGGGTCAAGTGAAGAGAAAAAAGAGGAGGGAGAAGCTTCTAACCCAGCAGCTGAAGCCGGAATGACACGGGAGGAATTTGAGGAATATCAAAGGCAACTAGTAGAAGAAAAGTGAGTATCCTGCTATTTTAGTGGACACTACGTGGAGTGGACATTCGACATGTTAATTCCAGGGGCGTAACTACCAGGGGAGCAGACTTTGCGGGCCCCTATTTTCATGTGACCAATGCAACCTCCTCGCAGAAAACCACTTTAGATGAAGCAGGGAGAGGGGCCCCATCATAGTTTTGCTTGGGGCCCATTGATTCCTAGTTACGCCACTGGTTAATTCACTGTGTAAACAAAAATGGGGGAAGGGCTAATCACACTTTGTATTTAATACTGTTGGTTAAAATAATACGGTTGAGTAGCTCGGTGTTTAATGACTCCACTGTGCCTGGGAACTGGTTAGGCATCTTCTAGAAGCCTTCTTCAGCAAGGAATGTTGGGAGATGTTTAACAGTCACTCAACTTTAAAGGAAAAGAAGAAATTGAAAACCTCTTGCCCTTCGTTATCTAGATTAAACTATGTACTGCTTGTGTTTTACATTTCCTTCTGGTTTCGGCGATGAAAAACATCCAGTAGAAGCACCTGACATCATCAGCCTTTTTAAACCCCTTCCTGGTTAATGTAGGGATCCATCATCACTTCTGTTAAAGGAGCAATATTGGTCAGCAATGATTTGTAGGGATGAGTAAAGAATCTGAAACCTGTACCAGAGTGAAGCTGGGTGCATTAATGAACCCACACAGACACTGAAAAGAAGCTGCAGTGACGTCAGCAGCTCCTTCTAGAATTATTTTTTAAAGCAGACTGTATTTAAGGACCAATACGGAACACTGAAAAAGTTATCATTAAAATGTATGTCCCATAATAATATTTCACATCACATGTTTTCAGTATGGTTACTGTTTATGAGGATAATGGTATAGCTTGTTGTCTTACGGATAATGCCCTGCCTGTCCTGCCTTAACAATATGCGTGTTAAGCTAATTATTTTCTTTCCTGTGTTGCGGTTCCTCCTATGAGATTTCTTCTTAAAGGAATGCAGGAACGATGCCTTCTAGTCCTCTTGTGTAATGTTGATAAACTCAGAATTCTGTTGAGGGTTTTATGGATCAGACTGCACCTTAGTACAGTTTTGAGAGATCTTCTTGGCTGCAGTGAGACCTACTGTATGATAGTAACTTACCAATGGAAGATTGATGGTCGGTGGTTTTCACAATGTCTGTAGGGTTTTCCATGAAGAGTGTGGGAAAGAGCTTTCTATATGACATATTTAAACAGCTATCACTTTATTGACTCTTTGTCTGTAACTGCCCAATATTGTTTCAATGACCAGAAATCAGTCTCTGTATCATTTCTTAATGGAACAGAGAATGATTTCTTAAAGCATTGATGTTCCGTTTCTTCTTGTTTCCCATGGTCCTTTGCTGCAGGTGATGAAAGACACATAAAAGTAGAGGAACTTTGGGAAGAAAAGGAGGGGCAGCACCTACAGTTTCATTAATTTTTAGGTAATTGAAAGCATTTCTAAAGTTAAAAAATGTGTCAGTTGGTTCCTTATTACACACAGAATTCTCTTTAAAGGGAAAGTCCAGCCCTCAAATGAAAAGTTATATACAGATAAATCACCCCCCTAACCTGTAACAGTTTGAAATCTGAAACATAAGTCTAACTTTAAAGGACAACTCCAAAGAACATCTTTTAGAAAGAATGGCCTCTTTAAAATACGTTGATATGTCATAGTTTGTCCTATGAATTCATTACTGTATGGTTGCTATGCTTCTGGGTGCCTCATGGAAACTGAGCCATTTAGAAACCTGTACTGAGCTTGTACTGAGCCTGGGCATGCTCAGAAGAGGCAGACAGGGGATTAACATTCAGTCATTGGCTGTGATGTCAACTGTCAAATCCATAATTGACAGTTGCTAACTGGAAGAACCAGGAAGCAAAAACAGGGACAACAGGACATTGTGCAGGATTTCAGGTTAGACTTATATATTTCAGGTTTCAAACTATTACCGTTTAGGGTTTTGGGGGTGATTTTACATGTATGTAAGTTTTCATTTTGGGTCTGGACTTGCCCTTTAAATCCTGCACAATGTCCTGTTGCCCCTGTTTCTACTTCCTGGTTCGTCCAGTTAGTAACTGTCAATTATGGATTCTGACAGTTGAGTTCACAGCTAATGACTAAATGCTAATTCCCTAGCTGCCTCTTCTGAGCATGCTCAAGCTCAGTAAAGGTCACTAAATTGCTCAGTTGCCATGAAGCATAGCAGGCATACAGTAATGAATTCAGAAGACAAAGTAGGATATATCAACATATTTAAAATAGGGCATTCTTTCTAAAAAATGTTAATATGAGGGTGGAGTTTGGCATTAGCTTTGGTCACCAGTAGAAGATCTGGTCTAGGTTCACATAATCGGGCTTAATTTGGGGAGCTTTTGCTTTATTGCATTACCTCAAACATTACGCCAGTCATTGCAGTACAGTTTCCCTAAAACATGAACAGGAACTATGGGACCATATTTAGTAGAAAACTTGAAATACAAGGAAAAGCCGTTCCGCACTCCGTGTAGCACACCAGGTACCCAACAATAAGATTAAAAATCAGACTTTATTGGTACATCATAAAAAGTTAGTCAGTAAACGATTGACGCGTTTCGAACGTGGTTCACGCTCTTAGTCATAGGCAACCATAGGGACCATATTACCTACTTAGGAGGAAGTGTAGGTGACAAGAATACTGGTGGGAAATTGTATGAAGCTCTGTGCATTGTGTTTGATAAAACATATTGACACAAACAAATGTATAATTTTCAACATACTAAGTGGACAGACCCACACAATGTAACTGGTAGACGGAGAACAGGCAGGTGTACCCTATTATGAGCATTATGGGAATCTCCTTAGCATAGGTCACCAAAGCCATCAGGTGCTTGGTGTCAAATTGGATCTAGCCACGAGGAGGGATTTGAAAGGGGAACCAAACCACCACCCTCCTGCTCCTTGATGTCCACAGGATGAGTTTTTTTACAGCCCTGGGCTAAATCCCGAATGCAATTTAAACCCTGAGCTGGCGTAAAAATTCACACAAATGGCTGTAAAACTGACATTGGGGGGGAGGGGTGCACCAGTGTCTTACTGTACCCTCACAGCCACCAAAAGGAAGGCGTTAAAGTAGCGCTGACCGGTATTCTTACTGCTGTGACCAGGGTTGAATCAGGCAGACGGTTGGTGGATCTTGGCTGGAGATGGATTTTTTATAGTCTGAAGCATTTTTCAATATCAGATTAACTGGATTCTGATCCTACATCTGGAACCCTTGCCGTAAAGAAAGTCACATCTCCGGGAAATATTACCTGCTCCCCCAATACACTAATCTACACATTGCACATGGTCCTCAAAATCCTCATCTAAGCGTTGTAGGTCAGCTAGAGGCCATTCAGCATCCAATGGTTGGTTGTGCCCCATAATTCTCAACCTTGTTTGGCCAATCCCTTTGTATCTGGTGGATCTGCCTGAGATCCGTGATGTGTATGGGCCCCTTTACTCGATAACATAAGTTTAATCTGTTATTTTTAAATGCAGCAGGAAAGTATGAGATCCATATTGTGATTAGGGGAATATAAATCAAATGCATTGGTGCGGATGTCTAAATTTAAATCTGCATTGCCCGATTAAGGTCAGTGGGGGCCCCTTTCCTACCCTAAATCCTTGGGGCCCAGGGTAAATGCCCTGTTACCCCCTTTGTTGGTAAACTAGTTTGATAGAACAGTGAGACTAGAATACACCACATCTGATCTGGTTTAGACATTGGCCCATGGTTACCAGACTGTGCCAACATGAGCTCCCTTGACAGACTCTACTTCCCTCTGATTCTAATCTTTTTTTTTTTTTTAGATCCATTACTGGGATCATCAGTGGCGTAGGGACCTTTCAAAGGTGCTCTCAGGCTCAGATATTCTACTTAGAAAACCATGGCTCCTTTTTTCTTCTTGGTAATGGCCATCAGTCATGACTGTGATGGTGACGATACTGCCAATGGGTGGCGGCCGTTACAGAAAGAGGAGGCTGGGCCAGTGAGGGTAGGGGGTTTTGTAAGTAGAATATCTGAGCCTGGGAGCATATAGGAAAGGTTTAAATAAAACAAAAAGGGGGTTTGTGGGGCTGGATTACGTGAGGTAAAATTTTCCTTAGGAGGGTGGATATGCCCTTTAAAAAACCTGGCTGGAATTCGGCTGGGTTGGACTGCACTAAACTGGTTTATATGTGGGTTGGGGGGGGGGGGCATCTAAAATCTTGCTATGGGGCCTTGTGATTTCTAGCTATGTCCCTGGGGATCATCTTCATATTCTCGTTTTATCCATTGATTCCTTTGACAAGCTCATCCCTCCCCCTTAAATCACTGCTCTATTGATTAGGTATTGGTTTGGTTAACAGTCACATTTACTATGATTGACAGATGTTCATCCCTCCCTTAGAACGGTCTTAACAGCAAGGGCAGGTGTGGCCACATCAGCTCCTATCATTCCAGGCACACAAATAATAACAATCATTTCAAAAACAATTATCTAAAGATTCCTGTACAGACAGGCTGAGTAGCTTGCTGTCTGGAGAGGGGGGATTGATCCAGAGACCTCCTGCAACATTGAAGGCCAATAGTATGGCTCCCTGACATGGTTAAATGCTCCAGCTAAACATCTCTACTTGGCTTTAGACTTCTAAAATACCATTAGTGTCTTTCTGTGCATCATACAATTATGCTGTAAAGCACAGAACTGTGTATATTCCGAGTAATTGTCTTACTACCTTTAGTTACCATGTATGGGGGGGGTAGAAAATAATACCTATATCTCCTATATGTACTAAAATCAAAATAATTCTTGAAGGGAATTGAAAATACTACTGACCAATCCAGCCAAATGAATGTATTAAACTTTTGATATTGTGCCACATAGGCAACTTGTTGATAAACTGAGGTCTGTTGGCCTACAAAATCTCATTTGTACATGGATAGAGACTTGGTTATTGGATTGTGTACAGAGTGGTGGTCAATGGAGCTACATCCATGTGGGCTTAAGTTCTAAGTTAGAGTGCCTCAGGGTTCTGTACTGGGGATAGAGATCTTCCAGAACTTCCTTAAGTTCGGTTTGTTTTCGAACTTCAGTAAAAGTTTGGAAGTTCAGTAGTTTGAAAACGAACCCATTAAAGTCCATGGGGAGAATTTTTTTTGAAAAGTTCAGATAAAATACAGATAAAATCGCAATGGTAACTTACTGTAAATAACTCTGACAGCTGGGAAATGGTCTGAGGAACACGTACATATCACCAAAAACTGTTTAAACAATAACTTTCCTCACGATCGGGCAATTGTCGGGTTTTCCACATCGAGTTTTTGCTAAATTCAAGGGTTACTGAATGATACTTTCGAGGGTTACTGAACGATACATCCGAGGGTTACCGAACGATACATTGGAGGGTTACCGAACGATACATTGGAGGGTTACCGAACGATACATTGGAGGGTTACCGAACGATACATTGGAGGGTTACCGAACGATACTTTCGAGGGTTACCGAACGATACATTGGAGGGTTACCGAACGATACATTCCAGGGTTACCGAATGATACATTCCAGGGTTACCGAATGATACATTCGAGGGTTACCGAACGATACATTCCAGGGTTACCGAACGATACATTCCAGGGTTACGAACGATACATTGGAGGGTTACCGAACGATTCATTCCAGGGTTACCGAACGATACTTTCGAGGGTTACCGAACGATACATTGGAGGGTTACCGAACGATACATTCGAGGGTCGCCGAACGATACATTCGAGGGTTACCGAACGATACATTGGAGGGTTACCGACGAATTGACCGAACGAACATTGGAGGGTTACCGAACGATACATTCCAGGGTTACCGAACGTACATTCGAGGGTTACCGAACGATACATTGGGGGGTACCGAACGATACATGGAGGGTTACCGAACGATACATTCCAGGGTTACCGAAGAACATTCAGGTTACCGAACGATAGTTCCAGGGTTACCGACATACATTCCAGGGTTACCGAACGATACATTCGGGGTTACCGAACGATACATTGGAGGGTTACCGAACGATACTTTCGGGGTTACCGAACGTACATTCGAGGGTTACGGAAATTCGAGGGTTACCGAACGATACATTCGAGGGTTACCGAACGATACATTCGGGGGTTACCGAACGATACATTGGAGGGTTACCGAACGATTCATTCCAGGGTTACCGAACGATACTTTCGAGGGTTACCGAACGATACATTCCAGGGTTACCGAACGATACATTCCAGGGTTACCGAACGATACATTCCAGGGTTACCGAACGATACATTCCAGGGTTACCGAACGATACATTCCAGGTTACCGAACGATACTTGAGGGTACCGAACGATACTTTCGAGGGTTACCAAACGATACATTCGAGGGTTACCGAACGATACATTCCAGGGGTTACCGAACGATCATTAGGGGGTTACCGAACGTACATTGAGGGTTACCGAACGATACTTCGGGGGTACCGAACGACATGGAGGGTTACGACGATACTTCGAGGGTTACCGAACGATACATTGGAGGGTTACCGAACGATACATTCGAGGGTTACCGAACGATACATTG
Organism: Hymenochirus boettgeri; assembly: GCA_019447015.1. Taxonomy (NCBI): domain Eukaryota; kingdom Metazoa; phylum Chordata; class Amphibia; order Anura; family Pipidae; genus Hymenochirus; species Hymenochirus boettgeri. The sequence goes on along the minus strand of CM033469.1, from coordinate 398,386,293 downwards.
GGAGGTTACGAACGATAACATTCGAGGGTTACCGAACGATACATTCGAGGGTTACCGAACGATACATTTCGGGGTTACCGAACGATACATGGAGGGTTACCGAACGATTCATTCCAGGGTTACCGAACATACTCGGGTGTACCGAACGATACATTCCAGGGTTACCGAACGATACATTCCAGGGTTACGAACGATACATTAGAGGGTTACCGAACGATACATCCAGGGTTACGTACAATACCAACGATACATTCCAGGTTACCGAACGATACATTGGAGGGTTACCGAACGATACTTTCGAGGGTTACCGAACGATACATTGGAGGGTTACCGAACGATACATTCGAGGGTTACCGAACGATACATTGGAGGGTTACCGAACGATACATTCGAGGGTTACCGAACGATACATTCGAGGGTTACCGAACGATACATTCGAGGGTTACCGAACGATACATTCCAGGGTTACCGAACGATACATTCCAGGGTTACCGTAATCTAAGGCTACATTCCAGGGTTACTAGTTTATAGTTCTGGAAGTTCTAAATAGTTCGAGTTTGTCCAAACTATTAAAGTTTGGGTTGAACTCGGGTTTGGTCGATCTCTAACTTGGGGCCACTTCTTTTTAATCTGTTTATAAATGACTTAGAAGGGACATTGAGAACAAGGTCTCTGTGTTTGCTGATGACACTAAACTATGCAGAGATTTGGAAACTTCAAATGATGTACAAGTGTTGCAAGCAGACCTAGATAGATTATCAAAATGGGCAGCAGAGTGGCAGATGAGATTCAACGTTGGTAAATGTAAGGTGATGCATTTGGGATTTAATAATCCTTGTGCCTCCTACACCATAAAAAAAGAAAAAGATTTAGGGGTGCTGTGCTGACTTTGTAAGACTCATTAAAACCCATCTTAAAGATCTGTTAAGTCCTAGTGAATAGCCACAAATTACGCACTGTCTATGGAGATCTTATTAAGGTAATTTTTCTGTATGTGGTTCTTTGTGGACACCCTCATAGTCTCTTTCCTTCTCCGTCTTAGTTTTACTGTTTTATAAATTTTTGGTTTGACTTCTAGGATAGAAAGAGATGCAAAGTTTGTGCAAAAGAAAGCAGAAAGAGCAACATTGCGGCTGCACATGAGGGACAAATATAGGCTCCCGAAGGTAAGAAAAACATCTACCATATTAAATTTATTTTCCCCCATCCCAAAAATGCCAAATGAAGCCGCTCACTGAACGAAACGTAGGCTGAAAAAAATAAAAAATTTTGATAGGACAGTTGAGCCAACTTGCCCAATTACATTTCGCTGTTACCCACATTATAACAGTTTATTATAGTATAGTATTTGAGATTGAATAAAGACAAATGTACATCTAGTCCAACTTACTCAGCAATACCCACATTTCCTGCCTAAATATTGATTCAGAGGAAGGCAACAAAAACATCAGAATTATGAAAAAAATTCCTTCCTGACTCCAAGTGACAATCGGAAATTTCCCTGGATCAACTCTACTTTATGTATCAATACCAGTAACCTGCAACATTCCTTGTTTGTAGAAACTCATCCAGCTTTTTATTAAACTGACCAATGAACCTGCCATAACAACGTCCATTGGAAGACAGTTCCATAGCTTTACCGTTCTCACAGTGACAAACCCTTTCCCAACTCTACTTTATGTATCAATACCAGTAACTTGCAACATTCCTTGTTTGCAGAAACTCATCCAGCTTTTTATTAAACTGACCAATGAACCTGCCATAACAACGTCCACTGGAAGACAGTTCCATAGCTTTACCGTTCTCACAGTGAAAAACCCTTTCCCAACTTGAAGCCTAAACCTTTTTTCTTCAAGTCTTAAGGGATGTCTGCGTGTCCTCTGACATGTTCTATTGGTGAACAGATAGTTTATTGGATGGCCCGTTAATGTATTTATACACAGTAACCATATCCCCACGCAAGGGCCTTTTCTCCAGTGTACATAATTGTAACTTTTCCAGTCTCTCTTCACATTCAAGATCCCCCATTCCCTTTATTATTTTTGTTGCCCTTCTCTGAACCCTTTCCATTTCCTTTTTGTACACTGGATTCCAAAATTGCACTGCTTATTCCAAATGAGGCCTTACCAATGCTTTGTAAAGAGGGAGAATTACATTTTCCTCCCTTGAATCCATACCTCTCTTTATACAAGACAATACCATGCTGGCTCTGGCTGTTGCCGCCTGGCACTGCTTGCTACCTTTAAGTTTGTCATCCACCAAAACTCCAAGATCCCTTTCCAACAGGGATTCACTTAACACAGAGCCATTTATAGTATAAGTAGCACAAGGATTTTTATGTCCAAAATGCATCACCTTACATTTATCAACATTGAATTTCATCTGCCACTTAGCAGCCCAATGTGACAATCTATCTAGATCCCCTTGCAACGATTGCAAATCCTCTGAAGTTTTTAATGGTCAACAAAGTTTTGTGTTGTCAGCAAACACAGAAACCTTGCTGACAATACCCACTTCCAAATCATTAATAAATAGATTAAATAGAAGTGACCCCAACACAGAAGCCTGTGGCACCCCACTTAGCACTTTAGTCCATAATGATGAAGCCCCATTAACAACTACTCTCTGCATCCTATTTATTAACCATTTTTCTATCCATATACAAATGTGCCTCCCCAGACCAACAGACCTCAACGTATACATTAGTCACCTATGGGGGACTGTATCAAAAGCCTTTGCAAAATCCAAGTAAACTACATCTACTGCTATGCCAGAGTCTAAATTTCTACTCACTTCCTCATAAAAGCCAAGCAAGTTAGTTTGACAAGATCTATTCCTCCTAAATCCATGCTGGTTACTACTTATAATGTCAGTCCTTGAAACATACTCTAGAACATGTTCCCTTATTAAACTTTCCAGGATCTTCCCCACCACTGAAGTTAAACTTACAGGCCTGTAATTACTCGGCTGTGAACGACTACCCTTTTTGAATATTGGGATAACATCAGACTTTTTCCAATCCAGATGTCACCTCCGTACATGAGGGAATCTGCAAAAATAAGAAACAATGGCCTAGATAAAACTGAACTTAGCTCCCTAAGTACCCGACAATGTATTTTATCCGGTCCAGGAGATTTATTAATATTAACCTTCTTTAGTTCTGTACCATATGCACTTGTATCTTTTATACCATTATTGCTACTATACTCTATGCTACCAGTACTTGGTTCTTCTAGTGTATACAGAATGAAAAAAACTTCTGCAAGACATTTTCTTTATCGCCATCCTCCGTAACTAACTTATCCCCATTAATTAATGGTGCCACATTCTCAGTCTTCATCTTTTTTAAATACACTTAAAAAATGTTTAGGGTTAGTGATTTTCTTTGGCAATGTCTAACTTATCATCCAACTTTATGCCTATGGCGGACACTAGAACATTTCTGTCTTTGGGAATAACTAACATTACATCCCCCCCTTGGAGTTGCTCTGTGTGCAATATAAATGTACATAAATGGCAATTGTAAATGTGGCATACTGTGTTCCATGTGTCAAACCTATCTTATGTGGAGGTAAATTTAAAGGGCATGTCCACCCCCCCAAACCTCAAGACCACACTATTCACCATGCTGGTGTTCAGTGCATCCTTCTGAAGTCCTTTGCCTATTTCCGGGTAGCAGAGTCAATCATTTCCAGGATGGCTGATGTCACAGCCAGTGGATAATTGCTGCCACCTCCTCTGAGCCACCTTTCAAGAAGGGCGTGGCAATACATTTGGTAATTTATCTGATGGAGAATGGTCAAACTATATAAAAAAAATGGGCAAAATAAAACAATTTTATTGTTCTACATCTTCAATGTGCTTTAAAGAGACCCTGACACCAGTAAAGATGCCAGGCTTGAGCTCAATATAAATATATTGTATATTTTTTTTTCTTAGAGCGAAATGGACGAGAACCAAATTCAGATGGCAGGCGATGATGTGGACTTACCGGACGAACTGCAGAAAATGGTGGCTGAAGATCAGGACGAAGAAGAAGAAAAAGACTCAATACTTGGACAAATCCAAAACCTTCAAAATCTAGATATGGACACCATCAAAGAGAAGGCAACTGCCACATTCACCGAAATCAAGCAGGTGGCGGAAGACAAATGCTCTGTCATGTGATACCCAAGCCTGGGGTGTTGACGGTTGGCGTGATACCATTTTATTTACGGTTCTACCCGTGTGATCTAGACATGTCTATTCCACTGTGCAGTATCACATATAGCAAGCAAGGAAAAGGATGATGATAAAAGCTTGGTACACTAATCAAGTAATCTGTGATCCGCCCTATCTGCTCACTGCAGGGGTATCTCTGGAAATGGGGGTGTATATATATATCTAGATTCTTATAGACAGCTGTATATGATATTTATTTAACTCCCCAATGTGGGCAGGGGGGGGGTTATAATGGGCTGGAGAATGTGATGAGCAGGGGAGGTCGGGAAACAGAGCAGGATAAGAATCTACCTATGACCACAAACCTATGATCTTTGGTCATTTTGGAATCTTCTGAGAAATCCAAGACATTCCCAGAAATATTTCATATTCCTTCTCCTCCTGTGCAAAGAAGAGCAACAATTTCCTTAAATTTCTCCTTACGGTTATCTATTAGAGATGGGCGAACTTTCGAAAGTTCGGTCCGTTTTCGAACTTTTGAACTATATGGAAAGTTCCAAAACGGACCCATTAAAGTCAATGGGAGTCAAATAGTTTGTAAAGTTCGATGAAATACAATTAAAATATCAATGGTAACTTAATGTAAGATGTGGGTCCGGGAAATGGTCTGGGGAACATGTTCCAATATCCAGGACTTTCCAAAAATCAATTTTACTCTCACGCGCTACTTTCGAGCTCTCGAGTTCGAACATTGATAATTATCCCATGAACGACTCGCGGATTTGAGAATATTATACTTGCGTATGTATAATAGACATTTATCATGGATTCGATAATTCGATATTTACTCGCGTATTGGTAAATAGACATTTTACTCGGATTCGATAATTCGATATTTACTCGCGTATTGGTATAATAGACATTTTACTCACGGATTCGATATTCGATATTTACTCACGTGCTGGTATAATAGACATTTTTACTCGCATATTCGATAATTCGATATTTACTCGCGTATTGGTATAATAGACATTTTACTCGCATATTCGATATTCGATATTACTACGGTATTGGTATAATAGACATTTTACTCGCATATTCGATAATTCGATATTTACTCGCGTATAGGTATAATAGACATTTTTATGCGGATTCGATATTCGATATTTACTCGCGTATAGGTATAATAGACATTTTACTGCGGATTCGATAATTCGATATTTACTCGCGTATTGGTATAATAGACTTTTACTCACGATTCGATATTCTATATTTACTCGCGTATTGGTATAATAGACATTTTACTCGCATATTCGATAATTCGATATTTACTCGCGTATTGGTTATAGAAATTTTACTTGCGGATTCGATATTCGATATTACTCGCGTATAGGTAAATAGACATTTTACTCGCGGATTCGATAATTCGATTTTACTCGCGTATTGGTATAATAGATTTTACTCACGGATTCGATATTCGATATTTACCTCAAGTATTGGTATAATAGACATTTTACTCGCATATTCGATAATTCGATATTTACTCGCGTATAGGTATATAGACATTTTACTCGCGGATTCGATATTTACTCGCGTATTGGTATAATAGACATTTTACTCGCGGCGGATTCGATATTTACTCGCGTATTGGTATAATAGACATTTTACTAGCGGATTCGATAATTCGTATTTACTCGTGTATGGTATAATAGACATTTTACTCGCAGGATTCGATATTGTATTTACTCGCGTATTGGTATAATAGACATTTTACTCGCGGATTCGATAATTCGATATTTACTCGTGTATTGGTATAATGACATTTTACTCGCATATTCGATAATTCGATATTTACTCGCGATTGGTATAATAGACTTTTACTCGCATATTCGATAATTCGTATTACTCGCGTTGGTATAATAGACATTTACTCGCATATCGATAATTCGATATTTTGCATATTGGTATATAGACATTTTATCGCAGATTCGATAATTGATATTTACTCGCGTATTGTATAATAGACATTTTACTTATAGATTCGATATTTACTCGCGTATTGGTATAATAAGACATTTTACTTCGGATTCGAATTTACTCGCGTATTGGTAATAGAATTTTACTGTAATTCGATATTTACTCGCTATTGGTATAATAGACATTTTACTGTAGATTCGATATTTACTCGCGTATTGGTATAATAGACTTTACTAGCGGATTCGCATGCCTTAAACATTCGAACATTTGATAATATCGAAAGTCCGGAAAATATGGAAAATCCGGGTCCGGGGTAGTTCAAGAATTCCGAGTCCGTTCAAACTCGAATAGTTCGGCTCGAACTCTGGTTCGAGTTCTAGTCCATCTCTATTATTATATTTGTTTATTCTTCAGGCCTAATGGAAATAAAACACACTGCCATTCACGTATTAAAGTTGCACACCATGGTACAACATTCTGCAAGGACTCATTGTTCTGGGAAAAGAACAGAACAAAGTCTCGTGTCACAGGAGTTTTATCTTGCACGTTTATATGTACTAATTACAGCCCAACAACAATAGGGGGACAGATTGTTTTCTTATAAATGAACATATAAATCCCCTTTAAAGATTAGGTTCGTACACCAGTAAGATTTTCTGCAGACCTCCTATTATGACAAATACCCGTGTTTCGTCGCGCGTGTGTATGCCTTCAGTTGGGGGTCGTTCATCGATCTGCAGGCGTGTGTACGAACTGGTCTCCAGATTAAGGTTAAACAAACCCTAGCAGTCCTACCTTTACAAAAGCCCTGGGTTTCAATCTGTCAAACGTTACGGTGCATTAACATGTAACAGTTCTGTATGTGGTATTTACATGACCAGGACTCTGCTCTGCCTGCATTCATATCCCCGTTTCCACAATTCCCAAGCTTTTTAGCTACAACGAAGTCTGCAAACTTATATTGTTTTCCTCTGCCTGAGGAAGAAGTAGATTGTCATTTTAAGAACTTGAGGGTCGGACACTCACGGAGTTGATCATCAGCTGTCAGCACAGGGACTTCCTCTCTGTCCTTGTGGTAGGTCTGGAATGTGCAGGCTGGTACAGGGGTGGTGCAGAGAGTGCAGGCGAGCAGGTTATGTTATTTAAGCCACTGGAAGCAGGAAGTGTTAGCCTTTTCAGTGCCAACTTCTGGCAGGCTGCACATGAGATTTAATACAGGGATAATTTTACAGGCAATACTGCAGCCTTTATTAAACCATACTTTGCTTGAAAACTACTAACTTTAGGTGCCTAAAAGTTCATGGAACTTAAAACAGACGAACGTTCAAAGTCTCATGCTATAAAATAGCATTACCAAGCTAATCTAGTTATAAGTAATATATTTCGCACACAGACTAGTATGGAGGAGAGTGTAAAGGGGATTCACACTATACAATCCTTCCTCCTGACTTACGTTTGAGGTTTCGACCAGTCAGCCAGGAGGAAGGACTGTCTGTCGTGGCAAAAGCAGCTGTGTCCGACAGTTGCGACCGATCGTGTGGTCCATAGAGCACCGCACGATCAGATGGGATTTTCCAACCTGTCCAATCGTTCGTCTGATTTGAATGAACGGCGGTCGATCAAGGCCGCAATATACGGCCTGACTGACCAAAACACAGAAATGTCGGCCAGTCGGGATGAATTATTGTATCGCGTGTACCCCACTTAAAGTCACTCCGTGACCCCATATGAACCATTTATCCTTATCTTGCACCAAGAAGTCTAACAAGATCAAAACATGATGTCAGGAAGTTGGATAAAGGCTTTATACATTCAGGCTGTATTAGCCATTATCCACAAGGACATAATTAATAAAATCTGCATGTTCCTCCCACTATTATGGGAAATATGAAAATGAGGAATTTGTTCTTAGATTAGTTAGAAAATTCTATTTTATAGCAGGAAACCTTAAAGAGGAAGTTCAGTGCAAATACATCTATTTTTAAGAAAAAATAGACCAGTGTTTTTTTTTTATCTAACCTGCCCATTCAGCACTTTGTGTACAAATAAATGATTCCTGTGCGGACCCCTAATAGAGACCTTGATGGTCTTGCCCATGACCCAGCGCCGGGTTGATTCAGTTGCTCAGTAGAGATCTGAGCATGTTTGACCCATCCAACAGCCAATCAGTAAAAAATTACTGTTAGGAACATTCCAAGGTAGAGGTGCATTCTGGGAAGAAGGACAATAAGAACCTGAAATGTCAGCTCACTAATGTCAACAGCAGGAAACAGCAAGGGGAATAAATTCAACAAATTTTTCAAAATGGAAGAGAATATGTTAATCTACCATATCTAAAAGGAATTAACTCTAGGTGAAATGGTAGCAATAGATAAATCCAGAAGGATGGATGGAGGGAGGGGTGGGGGGTTAAGGGCTCCCCTGCACATGTCACACTACCTCCTGGAGGCTACAGAAGAGGCAGAAACATTTTGTCAGGAAGACACCTCCTACTCTTCACTTTCCTGGACTTTGGTCAAGCACTGCAGGAGAACTGTAAGGTAAGGATTTTTTAAAACTACACAGGGGGCCAGTAGTGGGTTTAATTTTAGTTTTGGGAATGGACATGCCCTTTAAGGATTATTATTGTCCTCATTCTGAAAGATTAAGCTAGCTCCTCCCTTTATGCAGTCAACCAACGCTGTGACTGCTGATATCACAACCAATATTGACTGCTCCTTTCTCTGCTGCCTTACTGCTCATGCTCAAACTTTAAAAAGCTCAGTGAGCAAGGGAGGAGGCAGATACCTTTGCCATAACAGAATAGAACTTATCATTAAATATCTGGTAACAGATCCATGTAATAAACTGGTAAAAGTAGCAGTTGGGTTGCAAGCAGACACTGACAAGTCACCAGTTTTTTGTTTTAAAGATGGACCTGCCCTTTATTATTTTTTGCTTCATTGTTATTTTGTCATGGAAATTCCTATTTAACTGTCCTACATATTTAAAGGAAATAATAAGTTCTCTTTAGACCCTACTCCAGACCTCTTCTTGTAAAACTCTCGATTCAATCCTATATCTGGTTTTTAAAGGAAAATGAAAGGAGCCAGGGATCCAATGCCCCAATATTGTTCATTGCCTCAAGTACTGTATTCTGTTTGAGGATAAAATTACACTTAAGACACTTAATTTAAAACCAAAGGTATGTCATTGTTAAAGGAGAACTGTAGTATAGTATTTTAGTATAGTATTTTAGTATTTGAGGTTGAATAAAGACATATGTCCATCCAGTCCAACCCATCTAGCAATATCCTCATTTCTGCCTAACTGTTGATCCAGAGGAAGGCAAAAAAACCACCAAATTTATGTGGAAAAAAATTCCTTCCTGACTCCAAGTGGCAATCGGAAATTTCCCTGGATCAACTACTTTATGTATCAATACCAGTAACTTGAACATTCCTTGTTTGCAGAAACTCATCCAGCTTTTTATTAAACTGACCAATGAACCTGCCATAACAACGTCCACTGGAAGACAGTTCCATAGCCTTACCGTTCTCACAGTGACAAACCCTTTCCCAACTATCTATGTATCAATACCAGTAACTTGTAACATTCCTTATTTGTAGAAACTCCATCCAGCTTTTTTTTAAACTGACCAATGAACCTGCCATAAAATCGTCCACTGGAAGACAGTTCCATAGCTTTACCATTCTCACTGTGAAAAACCTATTCCTAACGTGTCCATATGTCCTCTGACGTGTCTATTGGTGAATAATACCCTAGATAGTTTATTTATGGCCCGTTAAGTATTTATACACAGTAATCCATATCCTCACGCAAGTGCCTTTTCTCCAGGTACATAATTGTAACTTTTCCAGTCTCTCTTCATATTCAAGCTCCCCCAATCCCCTTATTAATTTAGTTGCCCTTCCATGTCCTTTTTGTACACAGGATTCCAAAATTGCACTGCATATTCCAAATGAGGCCTTACCAATGCTTGTAAAGAGGGAGAATTACATTTACCTCCCTTGAATCCATACCTCTCTTTATACAAGACATACCAATGCTGGCTCGGCTGTTGCCGCCTGCACTGCTTGCTTCCTTTAAGTTTGTCATCCACCAAAACTCCAAGATCCCTTTCCAACAGGGATTCACTTAACACAGAGCCATTTATAGTATAAGTAGCACAAGGATTTTTAAGTCCAAAATGCATCACCTTACATTTATCAACATTGAATCTCATCTGCCACTTAGCAGCTCAATGTTACATCTATCTGACCCCCTGCAACGATTGCATCCTCTGAAGCTTTTTAGTGATTATAAAGTTAAAAAAAAAAAAAATCAATTAAAAGTACCTGGGGCAGGGAGCTAGGGTTGGTACTTTCTAATTCCCAATCACATTTCTATGAGGAGCAGCAGGACAAAAAACTGCTTCTGCAGGTTTCCTGAGTGCTTCAACGCTATCTTTAATACAGGACAGCCCAGGACACTAACCTGGCAGATGAAAACTGTATGTGCTGTAGCATCTCAATGAAACAATATTATAGAGATAATCAATTCTACCTCCCTGCCCTAGGTACTTTTCATTTTTAAAAAGTACATTTTTACAGTATAAGCCCATAAGTACCCCCACAGTGACCCAAAAATACTAGGGTATTTTTCACCCAGAAATAATAACAAGAAATAAAATTCAATCCAGTTGATCTAATTGAATACCACAGATATACCATGACCTAGATGAATGAGAACCAGTCCAGTTAATCTAACTGAATACCACAGATATACCATGACCTGGATGAATCAGAACCAGTCCAGTTGATATAACTGAATACCACAGATATACCATGACCTGGATGAATGAGAACCAGTCCAGTTAATCTAACTGAATACCACAGATATACCATGAACTGGATGAATAAGAACCAGTCCAGTAAATCTAACTGAATACACAGATATTCCATGACCTGGATGAATAAGAACCAGTCCAGTTAATCTAACTGAATACCACAGATATACCATGACCTGGATGAAAGAGAACCAGTCCAGTTAATCTAACTGAATACCACAGATAACCATGACCTGGATGAATCAGAACCAGTCCAGTTAATCTAACTGAATACCACAGATATACCATGACCTGGATGAATGAGAACCAGTCCAGTTGATCTAATGAATCCCACAGATATACCATAACCTGGATGAATGAGAACCAGTCCAGTTAATCTAACTGAATACCACAGATATACCATGACCTGGATGAATGAGAACCAGTCCAGTTGATCTAAGTAAATACCACAGATATACCATGACCTGGATGAATGAGAACCAGTCCAGTTGATCTAACTGAATACCACAGATATACCATGACCTGGATGAATGAGAACCAGTCCAGTTGATCTAAGTAAATACCACAGATATACCATGACAGGATGAATGAGAACCAGTCCGTTGATCTAACTGAATACACAGATATACCATGACCTGATGAATGAGAACCAGTCCAGTTGATCTAAGTAAATACCACAGATATACCATGACATGGATGAATGAGAACCAGTCCAGTTGATCTAACTGAATACCACAGATATACCATGACCTGGATGAATGAGAACCAGTCCAGTTGATCTAAGTAAATACCACAGATATACCATGACTTGGATGAATGAGAACCAGTCCAGTTGATCTAAGTAAATACCACAGATATACCATAACCTGGATGAATGGAACCTTCACAATCTCATTGTGGATTAGTTCAGTGCTAAACAAATACTATTAAATATATACGGCATAATGAACCCCTAATTGTGTACTACAGTGATAAAATGTTATTCTTATATTAGTCAATTATGGCATCACTAATATAAGGCCACATTTCACTATCACTCTCCTTATGGATAAACCATTTCCTAGAGCTCTGTAATACAGGGGGCTAACTATAAAGATTATCTGAAGCCAAAAATAGACTTGATTTCACAACAGTTAAAAACTCTCCGTTATTATGTGCGCCATGTACTACGCTGCTAGTTCTCTTATCTCTCCAGCATTAAAAGGATGTCCATCCTTTAAACAAAAAAGCTGTCAGTTACCTCCCCCAACCCCAACTGATACATTTTGCACATTATACCTGCATACTAACCAGATATTTAAACGGCATGTCCACCCCCAAATATAATTTAACCACTACTGTCCCCGCTGTGTAGTGTAGAAAAATCCTTACCTTACATCCCAGCTCCAAATGGTTCTCCTGTAATGTCCCTCCAAAGTCCAGACAATTGGCCACCAAGAGCCTAGCAGAGGGGGAAATGTTGTTCCACCTCTGAGGTTCCTCTGAGAGGTTTGTGGCATGCTCTGAGCAGCTCTCCCCCCTCCCTCTCCCTCCCATTTTGATCAAAGTTTATTTAAGGGTGGACATGCCCTTTAAAGATAATTATTGTCCCATTCTGGCAGAGTAAGCTGGCTTATCCCTCCATGCAGTCAATCAAGTCTGTGACAACTGACATCACAACCAATGATTGACTGCTGTTTTCACCTGCTGCCTCCTCTGCACATGCTCAAGCTTATAAAAAGCTCATTGAGCAGAGGGGGAGGTAGATACACTTTATTCCAGAATGGAATATAACTTATCATTAAATATCTGGTAAGAATGCATGTAATAAAACTTAAGCACTAGGTAAATGGTCAGGGGCGTACCTGCGGGGCCCGGGCCCTGATCCTACGCACTCCACAATGTCTTCCGCGATCATATGTTTCATTCACATGCTGATCAGCTGTTTAAAAAACGGCTTTCTCCTTACGGTTATCTATTAGAGATGGGCGAACTTTCGAAAGTTCGGTCCGTTTTCGAACTTTTGAACTATATGGAAAGTTCCAAAACGGACCCATTAAAGTCAATGGGAGTCAAATAGTTTGTAAAGTTCGAATGAAATACAATTAAAATATCAATGGTAACTTAATGTAAATGGCTGTGGGTCCTGGGAAATGGTCTGGGGAACATGTTCCAATATCCAGGACTTTCCAAAAATCAATTTTACTCTCACGCGCTACTTTCGAGCTCTCGAGTTCGAACATTTGATAATTATCCCATGAACGACTCGCGGATTTGAGAATATTTATACTTGCGTATTGGTATAATAGACATTTTACTCATGGATTCGATAATTCGATATTTACTCGCGTATTGGTATAATAGACATTTTACTCGCGGATTCGATAATTCGATATTTACTCGCGTATTGGTATAATAGACATTTTACTCACGGATTCGATATTCGATATTTACTCACGTGCTGGTATAATAGACATTTTACTCGCATATTCGATAATTCGATATTTACTCGCGTATTGGTATAATAGACATTTTACTCGCATATTCGATAATTCGATATTTACTCGCGTATTGGTATAATAGACATTTTACTCGCATATTCGATAATTCGATATTTACTCGCGTATAGGTATAATAGACATTTTACTTGCGGATTCGATATTCGATATTTACTCGCGTATAGGTATAATAGACATTTTACTTGGCGGATCGATATTTTACTCGCGTATTGGTATAATAGACATTTTACTTGCGGATTCGATATTCGTATATTTACTCGCGTATTGGTATAATACCATTTTACTCGCATATTCGATAATTCGATATTTCACACTCGCGTATAGGTATAATAGACATTTTACTCGTGGATTCGATATTCGATATTTACTCGCATATAGGTATAATAGACATTTTACTTGCGGATTCGATATTCCATATTTACTCGTGTATAGGTATAATAGACAGTTTACTCGCGGATTCTATATTCGATATTTACTCGCGTATTGATATAATAGACATTTTACTCGCGGATTTGATATTCGATATTTACTCGCGTATTGGTATAATAGACATTTTACTTGCGGATTCGATATTCGATATTTACTCGCGTATAGGTATAATAGACAGTTTACTCGCGTATTCGATATTCGATATTTACTCGCGTATTGGTATAATAGACATTTTACTCGCGGATTCGATATTCGATATTTACTCGCGTATTGGTATAATAGACATTTTACTAGCGGATTCGATAATTCGATATTTACTCGCGTATTGGTATAATAGACATTTTACTCGCAGGATTCGATATTGATATTACTCGCGTATTGGTATAATAGACATTTACTCGCGATTCGATTACTTCGATATTTACTCGTGTATTGGTATAATAGACATTTTACTCGCAGATTCGATATTTGATCTTTACTCCGTATGGGGGGGGGGGGGGGGGGGGGGAGGGGATCATAGACATTTTACTCGCGATTCGATAATTCGATATTACTCGCGTATTGGTATAATAGACATTTTACTCGCGGATTCGATATTCGATATTTACTCGCGTATTGGTATAATAGACATTTTACTCGCGGATTCGATATTCGATATTTACTCTCGTATTGGTATAATAGACATTTTACTCGCGGATTCGATATTCGATATTTACTCGCGTATAGGTATAATAGACATTTTACTCGCAGATTCGATAATTCGATATTTACTCGCGTATTGGTATAATAGACATTTTACTCGCAGATTCGATAATTCGATATTTACTCGCGTATTGGTATAATAGACATTTTACTTGTAGATTCGATATTTACTCGCGTATTGGTATAATAGACATTTTACTTGCGGATTCGATATTTCCTCGCGTATTGGTATAATAGATATTTTACTAGCGGATTCGCATGCCTTAAACATTCGAACATTTGATAATTATCGAAAGTCCGGAAAATATGGAAAATCCGGGTCCGGGGTAGTTCAAGAATTCCGAGTCCGTTCAAACTCGAATAGTTCGGCTCGAACTCTGGTTCGAGTTCTAGTCCATCTCTATTATTTATATTTGTTTATTCTTCAGGCCTAATGGAAATAAAAACACACTGCCATTCACTGTATTAAAGTTGCACACCATGGTACAACATTCTGCAAGGACTCATTGTTCTGGGAAAAGAACAGAACAAAGTCTCGTGTCACAGGAGTTTTATCTTGCACGTTTATATGTACTAATTACAGCCCAACAACAATAGGGGGACAGATTGTTTGTCTTATAAATGAAAATATAAATCCCCTTTAAAGATTAAAGGTTCGTACACACGTAAGATTTTCTGCAGACCTCCTATTATGACAAATACCCGTCGTTTCGTCGCGCGTGTGTATGCCTTCAGTTGGGGGTCGTTCATCGATCTGCCAGGCGTGTGTACGAACTGGTCTCCAGACAAATTAAGGTTAAACAAACCCTAGCAGTCCTACCTTTACAACAAGCCCTGGGTTTCAATCTGTCAAACGTTACGGTGCATTAACATGTAACAGTTCCTGTATGTGGTATTTACATGACCAGGACTCTGCTCTGCCTGCATTCATATCCCCGTTTCCACAATTCCCAAGCTTTTTAGCTACAGCGAAGTCTGCAAACTTATATTTGTTTTCCTCTGCCTGAGGAAGAAGTAGATTGTCATTTTAAGAACTTGAGGGTCGGACACTCACGGAGTTGATCATCAGCTGTCAGCACAGGGACTTCCTCTCTGTCCTTGTGGTAGGTCTGGAATGTGCAGGCTGGTACAGGGGGTGGTGCAGAGAGTGCAGGCGAGCAGGTTATGTTATTTAAGCCACTGGAAGCAGGAAGTGTTAGCCTTTTCAGTGCCAACTTCTGGCAGGCTGCACATGAGATTTAATACAGGGATAATTTTACAGGCAATACTGCAGCCTTTTATTAAACCATACTTTGCTTGAAAACTACTAACTTTAGGTGCCTAAAAGTTCATGGAACTTAAAACAGACGAACGTTCAAAGTCTCATGCTATAAAATAGCATTACCAAGCTAATCTAGATTATAAGTAATATATTTCGCACACAGACTAGTATGGAGAGACGTGTAAAGGTGGATTCACACTATACAATCCTTCCTCCTGACTTACCGTTTGAGGCTTTCGACCAGTCAGCCAGGAGGAAGGACTGTCTGTCGTGGCAAAAGCAGCTGTGTCCGACAGTTGCGACCGATCGTGTGGTCCATAGAGCACCGCACGATCAGATGGGATTTTCCAACCTGTCCAATCGTTCGTCTGATTTGAATGAACGGCGGTCGATCAAGGCCGCAATAATACGGCCTGACTGACCAAAACACAGAAATGTCGGCCAGTCGGGATGAATTATTGTATCGCGTGTACCCCACTTAAAGTCACTCCGTGACCCCATATGAACCATTTATCCTTATCTTGCACCAAAGAAGTCTAACAAGATCAAAACATGATGTCATGGAAGTTGGATAAAAGGCTTTATACATTCAGGCTGTATTAGCCATTATCCACAAGGACATAAATTATAAAATCTGCATGTTTCCTCCCACTATTATGGGAAATATGAAAATGAGGAATTTGTTCTTAGATTAGTTAGAAAATTCTATTTTATAGCAGGAAACCTTAAAGAGGAAGTTCAGTGCAAATACATCTATTTTTAAGAAAAAATAGACCAGTGTTTTTTTTTTATCCTAACCTGCCCATTCAGCACTTTGTGTACAAATAAATGATTCCTGTGCAGGACCCCTAATAGAGACCTTGATGGTCTTGCCCATGACCCAGCGCCTGGGTTGATTCAGTTGCTCAGTAGAGATCTGAGCATGTTTGACCCATCCAACAGCCAATCAGTAAAAATTACTGTTAGGAACATTCCAAGGTAGAGGTGCATTCTGGGAAGAAGGACAAATAAGAACCTGAAATGTCAGCTCACTAATGTCAACAGCAGGAAACAGCAAGGGGAATAAATTCAACAAATTTTTCAAAATGGAAGAGAATATGTATATCTACCATATCTTAAAAGGAATTAACTCTAGGTGAAATGGTAGCAATAGATAAATCCAGAAGGATGGATGGAGGGAGGGGTGGGGGGTTAAGGGCTCCCCTGCACATGTCACACTACCTCCTGGAGGCTACAGAAGAGGCAGAAACATTTTGTCAGGAAGACACCTCCTACTCTTCACTTTCCTGGACTTTGGTCAAGCACTGCAGGAGAACTGTAAGGTAAGGATTTTTTAAAATTACACAGTGGGGCCAGTAGTGGGTTTAATTTTAGTTTTGGGAATGGACATGCCCTTTAAGGATTATTATTGTCCTCATTCTGAAAGATTAAGCTAGCTCCTCCCTTTATGCAGTCAACCAACGCTGTGACTGCTGATATCACAACCAAATATTGACTGCTCCTTTCTCTGCTGCCTTACTGCTCATGCTCAAACTTTTAAAAAGCTCAGTGAGCAAAGGGAGGAGGCAGATACCTTTGCCATAACAGAATAGAACTTATCATTAAATATCTGGTAACAGATCCATGTAATAAACTGGTAAAAGTAGCAGTTGGGGTTGCAAGCAGACAACTGACAAGTCACCAGTTTTTTGTTTTAAAGATGGACCTGCCCTTTATTATTTTTGCTTCATTGTTATTTTGTCATGGAAATTCCTATTTAACTGTCCTACATATTTAAAGGAATATAATAAAGTTCTCTTTAGACCCTACTCCAGACCTCTTCTTGTAAAACTCTCGATTCAATCCTATATCTTGGTTTTTAAAGGAAAATGAAAGGAGCCAGGGATCCAATGCCCTCAATATTGTTCATTGCCTCAAGTACTGTTATTCTGTTTGAGGATAAAATTACACTTAAGACACTTAATTTAAAACCAAAGGTATGTCACTTGTTAAAGGAGAACTGTAGTATAGTATTTTAGTATAGTATTTTAGTATTTGAGGTTGAATAAAGACATATGTCCATCCAGTCCAACCCATCTAGCAATATCCTCATTTCCTGCCTAACTGTTGATCCAGAGGAAGGCAAAAAAACCCACCAAATTTATGAAGCGGGGAAATTTCCCTGGATCAACTCTACTTTATGTATCAATACCAGTAACTTGCAACATTCCTTGTTTGCAGAAACTCATCCAGCTTTTTATTAAACTGACCAATGAACCTGCCATAACAACGTCCACTGGAAGACAGTTCCATAGCCTTACCGTTCTCACAGTGACAAACCCTTTCCCAACTCTACTTTATGTATCAATACCAGTAACTTGTAACATTCCTTATTTGTAGAAACTCATCCAGCTTTTTTTTAAACTGACCAATGAACCTGCCATAACATCGTCCACTGGAAGACAGTTCCATAGCTTTACCATTCTCACTGTGAAAAACCTATTCCTAACGTGTCCATATGTCCTCTGACGTGCTCTATTGGTGAATAATACCCTAGATAGTTTATTGTATGGCCCGTTAATGTATTTATACACAGTAATCATATCCTCACGCAAGTGCCTTTTCTCCAGTGTACATAATTGTAACTTTTCCAGTCTCTCTTCATATTCAAGCTCCCCCAATCCCCTTATTAATTTAGTTGCCCTTCCATGTCCTTTTTGTACACAGGATTCCAAAATTGCACTGCATATTCCAAATGAGGCCTTACCAATGCTTTATAAAGAGGGAGAATTACATTTACCTCCCTTGAATCCATACCTCTCTTTATACAAGACAATACCATGCTGGCTCTGGCTGTTGCCGCCTGGCACTGCTTGCTTCCTTTAAGTTTGTCATCCACCAAAACTCCAAGATCCCTTTCCAACAGGGATTCACTTAACACAGAGCCATTTATAGTATAAGTAGCACAAGGATTTTTAAGTCCAAAATGCATCACCTTACATTTATCAACATTGAATCTCATCTGCCACTTAGCAGCTCAATGTTACAATCTATCTAGACCCCCTGCAACGATTGCACATCCTCTGAAGCTTTTTAGTGATTATAAAGTTAAAAAAAAAAAAAATCAATTAAAAGTACCTGGGGCAGGGAGCTAGGGTTGGTACTTTCTAATTCCCAATCACATTTCTATGAGGAGCAGCAGGACAAAGAAAACTGCTTCTGCCAGGTTTCCTGAGTGCTTCAACGCTATCTTTAATACAGGACAGCCCAGGACACTAACCTGGCAGATGAAAACTGTATGTGCTGTAGCATCTCAATGAAACAATATTATAGAGATAATCAATTCTACCTCCCTGCCCTAGGTACTTTTCATTTTTAAAAAGTACATTTTTACAGTATAAGCCCATAAGTAACCCCCACAGTGACCCAAAAATACTATGGGTATTTTTCACCCAGAAATAATAACAAGAAATAAAATTCAAATCCAGTTGATCTAATTGAATACCACAGATATACCATGACCTAGATGAATGAGAACCAGTCCAGTTAATCTAACTGAATACCACAGATATACCATGACCTGGATGAATCAGAACCAGTCCCGTTGATATAACTGAATACCACAGATATACCATGACCTGGATGAATGAGAACCAGTCCAGTTAATCTAACTGAATACCACAGATATACCATGAACTGGATGAATAAGACCAGTCCAGTAAATCTAAACTGAATACCACAGAATATCCATGACCTGGATGAATAAGAACCAGTCCAGTTAATCTAACTGAATACCACAGATATACCATGACCTGGATGAATCAGAACCAGTCCAGTTGATATAACTGAATACCACAGATATACCATGACCTGGATGAAATCAGAAACCAGTCCAGTAATCTAATGAATACCACAGATATCCATGACTGGATGAATGAGAACCAGTCCAGTGATCAACTGAATCCCACAGATAACCAAACTGGATGAATGAGAACCAGTCCAGTTAATCTAAACTGAATACCACAGATATACCATGACCTGGATGAATGAGAACCGTCCATTTGATCTAAGTAAATACACAGATATACACATGACTGGATGAATGAGAACCAGTCCATTGATCTAATGAATACCACAGATATACCATGACCTGGATGAATAAGAACCAGTCCAGTTAATCTAACTGAATACCACAGATATACCATGACCTGGATGAAAGAGAACCAGTCCAGTTAATCTAACTGAATACCACAGATATACCATGACCTGGATGAATCAGAACCAGTCCAGTTAATCTAACTGAATACCACAGATATACCATGACCCTGGTTGATGGAGAAACCAGTCCTTGATCTAACTGAATCCCACAGATATACCATAACCTGGATGAATGAGAACCAGTCCAGTTAATCTAACTGAATACCACAGATATACCATGACCTGGATGAATGAGAACCAGTCCATTTTGATCTAAGTAAATACCACAGATTACCATGACCTGGATGAATGAGAACCAGTCCAGTTGATCTAACTGAATACCACAGATATACCATGACCTGATGAATGAAACCAGTCCAGTGGATCTAAGTAAATACCACAGATATACCATGACATGGATGAATGAGAACCAGTCCAGTTGATCTAACTGAAATCCACAGATATCCATGACCTGGATGATGAGAACCAGTCCATTGATCTAAGTAAATACCACAGATATACCATGACATGGATGAATGAGAACCAGTCCAGTTGATCTAACTGAATACCACAGATATACCATGACCTGGATGAATGAGAACCAGTCCAGTTGATCTAAGTAAATACCACAGATATACCATGACATGGATGAATGAGAACCAGTCCAGTTGATCTAACTGAATACCACAGGTATACCATAACCTGGATGAATGAGAACCTTCACAATCTCATTGTGGATTAGTTCAGTGCTAAACAAATACTATTAAATATATACGGCATAATGAACCCCTAATTGTGTACTACAGTGATAAAATGTTTATTCTTATATTAGTCAATTTATGGCATCACTAATATAAGGCCACATTTCACTATCACTCTCCTTATTGGATAAACAATTTCCTAGAGCTCTGTAATACAGGGGGCTACTATACAGATTATCTGAAGCCAAAAATAGACTTGATTTCACAACAGTTAAAAACTCTCCGTTATTATGTGCGCCATGTACTACGCTGCTAGTTCTCTTATCTCTCCAGCATTAAAAGGAATGTCCATCCTTTAAACAAAAAAGCTGTCAGTTACCTTCCCCCAACCCCAACTGATACATTTTGCACATTATTACCTGCATTACTAACCAGATATTTAAACGGCATGTCCACCCCCAAAATTATAATTTAACCCACTACTGTCCCCGCTGTGTAGTGTAGAAAAATCCTTACCTTACATCCCAGCTCCAAATGGTTCTCCTGTAATGTCCCTCCAAAGTCCAGACAATTGGCCACCAAGAGCCTAGCAGAGGGGGAAATTGTTTCCACCTCTGAGGCTTCCTCTGAGAGGTTTGTGGCATGCTCTGAGCAGCCCTCCCCCCTCCCTCTCCCTCCCATTTTGATCAAAAGTTTATTTAAAGGGTGGACATGCCCTTTAAAGATAATTATTGTCCCCATTCTGGCAGAGTAAGCTGGCTTATCCCTCCATGCAGTCAATCAAGTCTGTGACAACTGACATCACAACCAATGATTGACTGCTGTTTCACCTGCTGCCTCCTCTGCACATGCTCAAGCTTATAAAAAGCTCATTGAGCAGAGGGAGGAGGTAGATACACTTTATTCCAGAATGGAATATAACTTATCATTAAATATCTGGTAAGAATGCATGTAATAAACCTTAAGCACTAGGTAAATGGTCAGGGGCGTACCTGCAGGGGCCCGGGCCCCTGACTCCTTACGCACTCCACAATGTCTTCCGCGATCATATGTTTCATTCACATGCATGATCAGCTGTTTAAAAACGGCTGATCGCTGCAGCAATAGTGGGCTTGTCGCGGGCCCTGCTACCATTCGGGGGCCCTGCGGTGGCAGGGGCGGTAGTCCCGCCACTGGAAATGGTCCAGTCTGTTAAATCCTCATCGATTGCCTCTCAGCTCACGCACTGTAATTAATAATAGAATGTTTGTCTCCCAACTGTTTGCCCTAATGGTATAAATTTAATCTGATTAAGTTAAAGCGTTGCCCACAGATCTAACATTCTTTGTTAAGGATCCTATAAGAAGACTGGCTAAATTAGGGAAGGATTAATCTTCTTCCTAATTTAATGCCGGCCTATGGCTTAGATGATGAAAAGGCTCAAATGATGAAACCAAAGAATGTAAACTAAAGGCCTAACCTATATTTATATGGTGGGTTTAGTATGGGATAAAGTCCGAGAGCACAGATTTTTTTTTTTGTTTTCAATGGGATAATCTCGGTGGCAGCTCTTTTGCCAAGCCTATTGCGTTTACAGGCTAGTATCACAATTGGTTTACGGATGATAAAAATGATTTATTGTTAATACAAATACATTTACATTAAATTATTTGTTTGAAACATTCTGATAAAGAGTCTTCCCACATTTTCTACAAATCTGTAGATTATTGAAGAAATTCTGAGATCTCTACAAAAAAGTCTTTGCCTTTAATTCCTTGACTGACGGCAACGTGTGTGAAAACTGTGCGTGCATCGGCTCTGGTTTCTCATGCGTTTACATCCCTTTGTGCTGCGTTCTGCACAATTAAAGAACGCGATTTGCAAAAAAAGTTCTTTAAAATTCCCAGAAATAGAATTACCCGACCACGTTCCCTCGGCCTTTGCCTCTATTGCTACTTTCGGGAACGGAGCAGCAATAAGACAGCTCCTACTCTTCACTTTTCTGGATTTTATACAGGCACTGAAGGAGAACCATAAGGAGCGAGGGGTAAGGTAAGGATTTTTTTTACACTATACAGTGGGGCAAATTTCCCTGGGTTCTAATGTAGGAGAAACATTGCACCGGATTCTGAGAATTCTGGGAGAGAATGATCAAACCTCTTCATGTCTACCAGCTGGTAATTCATCACTGGTCTATTGGCCCAGCAAATAACTGCTAATCGAACTTACATCCCAGCAGTCAAATGAAGTGAATCAATAGAGCTAAACCCTGTAACCTTCTAAGAGCTTTAACCTCGTGTGCAACAATTAGAACAATTAAATGTCCTGCAAAAATCAATAACGAGGCATTTGGCTAAGCAGGGAACGGAAGAGTTCAAGTGTGGACTGAACTAACCCGACACAGGAGGGAACATTAATCAGGCTCCTTAGATTATTTACCTCCAGGTTCTATATTTCTATTACCATTTAACCCAAGTTTCCTTGGATAAGCCATAAAAGTGATCAGATCCCATGGTATGGAGAACTATGTCTGAACTCAATGCAAATGTTAAACAGGATTCCCATAATGCACAGCTAGATCTTTTCTGCTTCATTAAAGGACAAAACTAGCCATCAAATGAAAAATGTATATAGATTATTCACCCCCAACCTCAAAACTGCAATAGTTAGAAAGATGAAATATACAAGTCTAAGCTGGAATCCTGCACAACGTCCTGATTCCCCTTTTTCTGCTTCCTGGTTCTTCCAGTTAGTAACTGTCAGTTATGGATTTGACCGTTGACATCACAGCCAATGACTGAATGATAATGACATTTAGCTGCCCCCTCTGAGCATGCTTAAACTCATAACCAGCTCACTATATTGCTGAAGAGGCGTGAACAAACCTAGCTGATAAAAAATACTACTGCTTAGTTTCCACGAGGCATCCAGAAGCATAGCAGGCATAAGCTAACGATATTTCAACATATCTGGTCTATCCTTTCTAAAATATGTTATTATGAGGGTTCTTTATAGGGCATCGCCACCCGCCCCCCAGTCACTGAGTGCCTGCTGGGTCAGCACTTTAGTGCACAGTAGAGATGTAATGTAGGTTCGAATAGAACCCAGTCTTGAATCGAATTTGAAGGTTTCGAAGTCCAGACGAAACTTTCGGAACTCCCGGATTTCATGGAACACGGATTTTTAGAATTATTGATTTTTATCGAAAGTTGAAACTCGAACTTTCCGAAAATTTTGAAAATTCTAAACATCTCGAACATCTCTAGTGCACAGAGCAGCAGGAGGGAGGGGAACCCCACTGCACATGCCAGAAACCTCTAGGAGGGAGAAGCAATAGCGGACGGACCATCAGTGATTGGTTAAGACCTGATTTAGCCCTGCACCATGTAGATTTCATTTATGTTAACTTTTAAAGGGAAAGGGTTTTGACCCTTCCTGCTGATTACATTATTAAGAGTATCCACCAATCATTTGTAACTTTATTCCATTTGTTCCAACCTACATCTTTAGTACAATAAATGAAAGCAATAAAATGCAATGGAAACTGAAACGTTCATTTCTATGTATCAACGCCCGGCCGCCATCACAGAAAGCAAGCAACGTAACGTGTTTCGTGTTAATGGGGTAAACAGGACTTTGTGCAGTGAATAATACATTGCTTTATGTTAGTTATTGGATGCAGCGTGTGAGAATTCCAGCACAGTGCATGAGAAATTGGGTCGCCGGATCGCAGCACAAACCGACGGTAACGTCATTAAATTTAGGCTGAGGCTACACCATGAAAAATAGAGATGGGCGCCAATAGCGTGTGAATCGATCCGAGTTGCCATCCCCCATGGTGTGGCCTTAGCCTGAATTTCATGACGTAGAAAATTAACATCAAAAACAATGCAAATGTTGTCTAAAGGCTAGGCCAGGCTACCTTGTTTTTCACTCGTTTTGCGCTCGCGATTGTGCATTTGATTTTTTTAAAATGGAAATCGCAGGGACGCAAAAATTCCCGTGATTTCCAATGCACATTCGATTACCCATACATTTCCGTTTTGGGAACGCGTGCGTTCACCATTTTTCGTGCGTCTCCATATCGGAAAATGGAAATATCGCATGAGCAAAACGCACACGCAAAGCAAAACGCACAAGAATGGTGCACACAATCGCATGGGATAATGCTCGCGATTGTGCGTTTTGGTGTGTTGTAGTGTGGCCTGAAAATCGTAAAACTTTGCAACTGTCAAAACTCACATCTAACCCATGCAAACCATTCACACATTGCCGCAAACCGCTTTGAAAATCCAGAAATCATAGTGGCCGTTGACACATAATTAACTACAGATTGCAATTTAAGGACAGCCAAAAACTATTTTTATTTCTTATAGTCTAGAAACTGCCGATTAAAAAAAACCTTCCCTAATTAAATATTTAAATGATCATTTATTTCTTATCTTTATCTTGCCTAGTAAACAAGCCGAAAAGGAAATAGCAATTAGTATTTTAATTGAGTGCTACTTCCCCTTTAACCGCACAGTCTAAACTAAAGTTTGGTTTAACAAGCAGTAATTATTAGACCTGTTTAACAGGTGTCCTATGGGCACAATGTCTCCATTAAAGTAGCAGAACTGGCTTGTTTAATAGGTGTCTGAGAGATTATCTCAAAGTGATTACCAACTTAACCCTATTAATCCCTTTCAAATGAATTGATGCGTCTAACGAGCCAAACAACATGACAGTGTTTGTATGTAACAATAACAGTAAATCCTTTGGGGCCGTTAAACACAGAGGTGGATCCATTCATATAGATCAGACCCAACAAGGAAGGTGGCCAAGGAACCAACGCGATTCGCATTATATAGTAACATAGTAATTGAGGTTGAATAAAGACATACATCCATCAAGTCCAACCTATCCACCCTCCTTATTTTATTTTATTTTTTAACCCTACCTAACAGTTGATCTAAAGGAAGGGAAAAAAAACCAGCTAAAAAGGGGGGGGGGAATTCCTTCCTGACTCCAAACGGCAATCGGAAAGTATCCCTGGATCAACCGGATCTATATGTATTAATACCAGTAATTCTCAATATTATATAGTATCCCCGTACCAACCAGAACTACAGTATATGTATTAATACCAGTATTTCACAATATTATATAGTATCCCAGTACCAACCAGAACTACAGTATATGTATTAATACCAGTAATTCTCAATATTATATAGTATCCCTGTACCAACCAGATCTATATGCCTTAATACCAGTAATTCTCAATATTATATAGTATCCCCGTACCAACCAGAACTACAGTATATGTATTAATACAAGTAATTCTCAATATTATATAGTATCCCAGTACCAACCAGAACTACAGTATATGTATTAATACCAGTAATTCTCAATATTATATAGGTATCCCTGTGTACCTAACAGAACTACAGTTATATTTATAATACCAGTAATTCTCAATATTATTAGTAATCCCTGTACCAACCAGATCTACAGTATATGTATTAATACCATTAATTCTCAATATTATAGTATCCCGTACACGCCATAACTACATTATATGTATTAATACCAGTAATTCTCATATTATATAGTATCCTGTACCACCAGAACTACAGTATAGGTATTAATACCAGTATTCTCAATATTATAGTAGTATCCCTGTACCAACCAGAACTCATTATATGTATTATACCAGTATTCTCAATATATATAGTATCCCTGTACCAACCAGAACTACAGTATATGTATTAATACCAGTAATTCTCAATATTATATAGTATCCCTGTACCAACCAGAACTACAGTATATGTATTAATACCAGTAATTCTCAATATTATATAGTATCCCGTACCAAACAAGAAATAAAGTATATGTATTAATACCAGTAATTGTCAATATTATATAGTATCCCTGTACCAACCAGAACTACAGTATATGTATTAGTACCAGTAATTCTCAATATAATAGTTATCCTGTACCAACCAGAACTACAGTATTGTATTAATACCAGTATTCTCAATATTATATAGTATCCCCTTACCAACCAGATCTACAGTATATGTATTAATACCCAGTAATTCTCAATATATATAGTATCCCTGTACCAACCAGAACTACAGTTATGTATTAATACCAGTAATTCTCAATATTATATAGTATCCCTGTACCAACCAGAACTCACAGTATATTATTAATAACCATAATTCTCAATATTATATAGTATCCCGTGCCAACCAGAACTACAGTTAATGTATTAATACCAGTAATTCTCAATATTATATAGTATCCCCGTACAACCAGATCTACAGTATATGTATTAATACCAGTAATTCTCAATATTATATAGTATCCCTTACCACCAGAACTACAGTATATGTATTAATACAGTATTCTCAATATTATTAGTTACCCTGTACCAACCAGAACTACAGTATGTATTAAACCAGTAATTCTCAATATTATATAGTATCCCGTACCAACCAGAACTACAGTATAGTATTAATACAGTATTCTCAATATTATATAGTATCCTGTACCAACCAGAACTACAGTATATGTATTTAATACCAGTAATTCTCAATATTATCTTAGTATCCCTGTACCAACCAGATACACGTATATGTATTATACCAGTAATTCTCAATATTATATAGTATCCCTGTACCAACCAGAACTACATTATATGTATTAATACCAGTAATTCTCAATATTATATAGTATCCCGTAGCAACCAGAACTACATTATATGTATTAATACCAGTACTTCCAATAATTATAGTAGTATCCCTGTACCAACCAGAACTCAGTATATGTATTAATACCAGTATTCTCAATATATATAGTATCCCTGTACCAACCAGAACTACAGTATAGTATTAATACCAGTAATTCTCAATATTATAAGTATCCCTGTACCAACCAGAACTACAGTATATGTATTAATACCAGTAATTCTCAATATTATATAGTATCCCCATACCAACCAGATCTACAGTATATGTATTAATACCAGTAATTCTCAATATTATATAGTATCCCTGTACAACCGGAACTACAGTATATGTATTAAACCAGTAATTCTCAATATATTATATATCCTGTACCAACCAGAACTACAGTATTGTTTAATACCAGTATTCTCAATATTATATAGTAATCCCCTTACCAACCAATCTACAGTATATGTATTAATACCAGTAATTCTCAATATATATAGTATCCCTGTACCAACCAGAACTACATTATGGTATTAATACCAGTAATTCTCATATTAATAGTATCCCTGTACCAACCAGAACTACGTATATGTATTAATACCAAATTCTCAATATTATATAGTATCCCGTGCCAACCAGAACTACAGTTAATGTATTAATACCAGTAATTCTCAATATTATATAGTAACCCCTGTACCAACCAGAATCTACAGTATATGTATTAATACCAGTAAATTCTCAATATTATATAGTATCCCTTACCACCAGAACTACAGTATATGTATTAATACCAGTATTCTCAATATTATTAGTTAACCCTGTACCAACCAGAACAACAGTATATGTATTAATACCAGTAATTCTCAATATTATATAGTATCCGGTACCAACCAGAACTACAGTATATGTATTAATACCAGTAATTCTCAATATTATATAGTATCCTGTACCAACCAGAACTACAGTATATTTTCTAATACCAGTAATTCTCAATATTATATAGTATCCCCGTACCAACCAGAACTACAGTATATGTATTAATACCAGTAATTCTCAATATTATATAGTATCCCCGTACCAACCAGATCTACAGTATATGTATAAATAACAGTAATTCTCAATATTATATAGTATCCCTGTACCAACCAGAACTACAGTATATGTATTAATACCAGTAATTCTCAATACTATATTGTATCCCTGTACCAACCAGAACTACAGTATATGTATAAATACCAGTAATTCTCAATATTATATAGTATCCCTGTACCAACCAGAACTACAGTATATGTATTAATACCAGTAATTCTCAATATTATATAGTATCCCTGTACCAACCAGACTACATATATGTAATTAATACCAGTAATTCTCAATATTAACCTAGTATCCCTGTACCAACCAGAACTCAGTATATGTATTATAACCAGTATTCTCAATATTATATAGTATCCCCGTGCCAACCAGAACTACAGTTAATGTATTATACCAGTAATTCTCAATATTATAAGTATCCCCGTACCAACCAGATCTACAGTATATGTATTAATACCAGTAATTCTCATATTATATAGTATCCCTGTACCAACCAGAACTACAGTATATGTATTAATACCAGTATTCTCAATATTATTAGTTACCCTGTACCAACCAGAACTACAGTATGTATTAAAACCAGTAATTCTCAATATTATATAGTATCCCGTACCAACCAGAACTACAGTATATGTATTAATACCAGTATTCTCAATATTATATAGTATCCTTACCAACCAGAACTACAGTATATGTATTAATACCAGTAATTCTCAATATTATATAGTATCCCCGTACCAACCAGATCACGGTATATGTATTAATACCAGTAATTCTCAATATTATATAGTATCCCTGTACCAACCAGAACTACAGTATATGTATTAATCCAGTAATTCTCAATATTATATAGTATCCTGTACCAACCAGAACTACAGTATATGTTTAATACCAGTAATTCTCAATATTATATAGTATCTCCCTGTACCAACCAGAACTACAGTATATGTATTAATACCAGTAATTCTCAATATTATATAGTATCCCCGTACCAACCAGAACTACGTATATGTATTATACCAGTAATTCTCAATATTTATAGTATCCTCTGTACCAACCAGAACAACAGTTATGTATTAATACCAGTAATTCTCAATATTATATAGTATCCTGTACCACCAGAACTACAGTATATGTATTAATACCAGTAATTCTCAATATTATATAGTATGCCTGTACCAACCAGAATCTACAGTATATGTATGATTATCAGTATTTCTCAATATTATATAGTATCCTGTACCACCAGAACTACAGTATATTGTATTAATACCAGTAATTTCTCAATATTTTTAGTTTTAGAAACTTATCAGGCCTTTTTTTAAAGCTATTTAATGAACTTGCCATTACCACATCTGCTGGAAGACAGTTCCACAGTCTCACTGTTCTCACTGTAAAGAAACCTTTCCCAACCTGAAGATGAAACTTCTTTTCCTCTAATATTAAAGGATACAAAACTAAAATCTACAAGGGAGACAGACCTCCCTTGTAACAGGATCCCAAAACAGCACTCACACCAATCAATAAAACGATCCTCACGGTTAAGCAGACAAGTGATTTATTTCCTAATACCACACCAATAAGTTTCTTTTATTATTATTTATTGGTGTAGCATTAGGAAATGGTCCAGGGAGGGCAGGCACAATAGCTATGTTTAAGGTTTTGCTATTTATGTTTTAGTTAAGGGGGTGGACATGCCCTTTACATCTTTTTTTATGCTTATGATAGATTGTGATGAATATGAAAATGAATGTCGACCTACTGTAGATTCCATCAATAATCAAATTGACTCTGATGATGTCAGAAGTAAAGACCTGTTTTTGCCCTATCACTGGTCTCCGAGCAATCACTATAACCCACCCACGTGTACAGCCAATATTCAACCAGCTGTCCAGCTATAAAGTCCAGATTTTGGTCCTCTTCAGGCTAAAGCGGTTAAGTTCACAGCATCACTAACTCCTTCAAGATACAAGCTGGTGCTTTGCTCCCGGAACAACTAATCACTTCATGTGACCAGGTTGCATGTGAGTATCTAATCTGTCCAACCACCTTGTACTGGTTTGATCTATGAGCCGGCAGTGTGAGAGTTGACACTTGTTCGTAGGCCTTGTGCTCATTGTGTAATTAGTTAGAGGTCGTTTTAATCTTCCTCCACATGAAATCCAGGCTGGGAAGTTGGTGAACATGAAATCAGCCTTACACATCAATGGGAATAGAAACATAATGACTGGGCGATTAGAACTTTCCACATGGTCTCAGAATTAGAATCTTACTATGTCTCATTCCACTACAATGACCTTTCCCTGTGAACAGTCCTCCTGTTTCCCCAGCGGCGATACGATAAATAATGAATAAACCAATAGCGCCCCATATTACATCCCATTGGGGATCATCTATGATCTGAGATCTGCTGCGCTTATAAAAATGTTCCTATATTAAAGGAAAAGTGAACTTTTCCTTTAATGTATTGATTGAAGTCTGAGCTGGTCCTTACCTTCTGTTCTTCAATCAATGCCTGTGGAGCCAGGAATGAAGAACAAACTTACCTTTCACGAGATCCACCACAGCAGCAATGACAGGTCCTGACCGCTTCCCGGTTCGGATTAACTATAGCGTGCACGCGCATGGAAAATTGGAGATCTTAAAAATAGAACATTTTCTCTGAACTCTTGAACTACTATCTAAACATGATACATTGCTTCGTGACTATCTAGAAAAGGATAAGGCTAGCCAAGGGAAAGGAAAGAAATGACCAGCTCGTTATCTGTCTTGGGTTACCCAAAACAAATTTATCGACATTTGTGGAAATCTTATTCTGGATTCTATTTTCCTGAAAAGAAGCCATATATTTTGCCGTCATACAGAGCAGAATGTAATAGTTAGGAGATATGTTCTCAGGGATTCTTTAAAAGGAATTTTGAACATTCGGGGGAAGTTCCTTGAGTTTTTTTTATTTCTTTAAAGGGCATCTATACTGAAAAAAAAAGTTGTTTTAAACTTTAATGGAAGCTATAATTCTTCCCAACCACCACTGTATCATTTTTTTGTTGATCTGCCCCCTATTTCTTTAGATATCCAATCTAAAACGTCTTAAATTTCAGCTGCCAATCAAGTGCCTTGCTGTCATAAACTATTCTTCTGTGAGCACTTTTGCTGTAGCTAAAATGACAGTTGGAATGCTGTGTGCTGTGTGCAGGTTTGACAGTTGGTTTGTGGGGAAAAAGTCAGGTCGGATGAAAGTGGGAGTGGTTAAAAGAGGGAGGGGGGGTTACTGCTCCTAAACAAACATGTGCTGGATTGAAGACATGCAGCAACACACACACCTCAGAATATGTGCTACTTACACGTATTTATTTATAGATTAAGATGAGGAAAAGTAATTTTTTCAGTAAAGTGTCCCTTTAAGAAGACGGGGGAAGAAATAGCTGAAATAATAATGACAAGATTTAGTAACTTTGGACTTGATCTCAGTGATTGCAGAGGTCAAGGATATGATAATGGAGCAAATATGTCTGGCAGAATTAAAGGAGTGGAAGCCAGTATCAAGGCAGTACATGCGCAGCAAGTGTAGACAGAGTGTATAATCTTTTTAGCAGAGTCCAGTAAGATGGGACACATGGACTAAAGTTGGCAGCTCTCTACACGGCTGAAACCAGATGGAGTGCAAGAATCAAAGCTGGGCCTATATTTTCTATAATATTTAGGAAATATGTTACTTTTTTGTCTAAAAGATTTAACTAACTGACCCTTGCTTATTAATACGCAAGTAAATATCGAATTATCGAATCCGCGAGTAAAATGTCTATTATAACTATACGCGAGTAAATATCGAATTATCGAATCCGTGAGTAAAATGTCTATTATACCAATACGCGAGTAAATATCAAATGATCAAATCTGCGAGTAAAATGTCTATTATACCTATACGCGAGTAAATATCGAATATCGAATCCGCGAGTAAAATGTCTATTATACCAATACGCAAGTAAATATCGAATTATCGAATCCGCGAGTAAAATGTCTATTATACCTATACACGAGTAAATATCGAATTATCGAATCTGCGAGTAAAATGTCTATTATACCTATACGCGAGTAAATATCGAATTATCGAATCTGCGAGTAAAATGTCTATTATACCAATACGCGAATAAATATCGAATATCGAATCCGCAAGTAAAATGTCTATTATACCATTACGTGAGTAAATATCGAATATCGAATCCGCGAGTAAAATGTCTATTATACCAATACGCGAGTAAATATCGAATATCGAATCCGTGAGTAAAATGTCTATTATACCAATACGCGAGTAAATATCAAATTATCAAATCCGCGAGTAAAATGTCTATTATACCTATACGCGAGTAAATATCAAATTATCGAATCCGCGAGTAAAACGTCTATTATACCTATACGGTAATAAATATCGAATATCGAATCCGCAAGTAAAATGTCTATTATACCTATACGCGAGCATCGAATCCGCGAGTAAAATGTCTATTAATTATACCTATAGCGACATCGAATCCGAACGAGTAAAAAGTCATATACCTATTAATAACGCGAGCATCAATCCGCTAGTAAAATGTCTATTATACCTATCGCGCGAGCATCGATTCCGCAATAAATGTCTAATTATACCTATCCGCGAAGCATCGCATCCGCGTGTAAAATGTCATTATACCTATATCGCCGAGTATCGAATCCGCGAGTAAAGGTCTTTATACCTATACGGAGTATCGAATCCGAGTAAAAGGTCTATTATACCTATACGCAAGCAGTCGAATCCGCGAGTAAAATGTCTATTATCCTTATGCGATGCATCGATCCATGAGTAAAATGTCTATTATACCTTTATGCAGCATCGAATCCTCGAGTAAATGTCTATTACCTATCGAATAATATCGAATATCGAATCCGCAGTTAAAATGTCATTATACCTATACGCGAGCATCGAATCCGCGGTAAAATGTCTATTTACCTATATGCGAGCATCGAATCCGCGAGTAAAATGTCTATTATACCTATACGCAAGTATCAGAATCCGCGAGTAAAATGTCTATTATACCTATACTCGAGTATCAAATCCGCATAAAATGTCTATTATACCTATAACGCGAGCATCGAATCCGACAGTAAAATGTCTATTATACCTATACGTCAGTATCGAATCCGCGAGTAAAATGTCTATTATACCTATACGCGAGTAATCAAATATCCGCGAGTAAAATGTCTATTATACCTATACGCGAGCATCGAATCCCGCAGGTAAAATGTCTATTATACCTATATGCTAGGCATCGAATCCGCGAGTAAAATGTCTATTAACCTTTATGCGAGCATCGAATCCGCGAGTAAATGTCTATTAATACGCGAGTAAATATCGAATTATCGAATCCGAGTAAAATGTCTATTTACATATACGCGAGTAATAATCAGAATATCGAATCCGCGAGTAAAATGTCATTAACCTATACGCGAGTATCGAATCCGCGATGTAAATGGTCTATTATACCTATACGCGAGTATCGAATCGCGATAAAATGTCATTATACCTATACGCAAGCATCGAATCCGCGAGTAAAATGTCTATTATACCTATTATGCGAGCATCGAATCCATGAGTAAAATTCTATTATACCTTTATCTGAGCATCGAATCCGTCCGCAGTAAAATGTCTTTTTACCTAAACGCAAAAATATCGAATATCGAATCCGCAAGTAAATGTTCCATTATACCTGAACGAGAATCGAATCCGCGAGTAAATGTCTATTATACCTATATGCCGAGCATCGAATCGCGAGTAAATGTCTATTATACCTCTAAGCAAGTATCGAATCCGCGAGTAAAATGTCTATTATCCCTTAACTCGAGTATCAAATCGCGAGTAAAATTGTCTATTATACCTATACCGAGCATCGAATCCGCAAGTAAATGTCTATTATACCTTTATGCGAGCATCGAATCCGCGAGTAAAATGTCTATTATACCAATACGCGAGTAAATATCGAATTATCGAATCCGCGAGTAAAATGTCTATTATACATATACGCGAGTAAATATCGAATTATCGAATCCGCGAGTAAAATGTCTATTATACATATACGCGAGCCTCGAATCCACGAATAAAATATCTATTATACCTTTACGCAAGCATCAAATCCGCAAGTAAAATGTCTATTATACCTATAACGCGAGTAAATATCAAATTATCGAATCCACAAGTAAAATTTCTATTATACCTATACGCGAGCATCGAATCTGCAGATAAAATATCTATTATACCTTTACGCGAGCATTGAATCCGCAAGTAAAATGTCCATTATACCTATACGCGAGTAAATATCAAATTATCGAATCCGCAAGTAAAATGTCTATTATACCTATACGCGAGCATCGAATCCGCGAGTAAAATGTCTATTATACCAATACGTGAGTAAATATCGAATATTGAATCCGCAAGTAAAATGTCTATTATACCAATATGCAAGTAAATATTGAATTATCGAATCTGCAAGTAAAATGTCTATTATACCTATATGCGAGTTAATAGCGAATTATCGAATCCGTGAGTAAAATGTCTATTATACCAATACGCGAGTAAATATCGAATTAACGAATCTGCGAGTAAAATGTCTATTATACCTATACGCGAGCATCGAATCCGCGAATAAAATGTCTATTATACCTATACGCGAGTAAATATCAAATTATCGAATCCACAAGTAAAATGTCTATTATACCTATACGCGAGCATCGAATCCGTGAATAAAATGTCTTTTATACCTTTACGCGAGCATCGAATCCGTGAGTAAAATGTCTATTATACCTATACGCGAGTAAATATCAAATTATCGAATCCACAAGTAAAATTTCTACTATACCTATACGCGAGCATCGAATCCGCGAATAAAATGTCTATTATACCTTTACGCGAGCATCAAATCCGCGAGTAAAATGTCCATTATACATATACGCGAGTAAATATCAAATTATCGAATCTGCAAGTAAAATGTCTATTATACCTATACGCGAGTATCGAATCCGCGAGTAAAATGTCTACGTTGCCCTATAAAAAGGTTCATCGTTCCACACAAATTCATTGTAATAAATAATATTCCAAGGAAAACGAGAGGAGGCGGTTTAATATAAGCTCTGGTGTTTCCACTGCAAAACCAACTTCAATAGCAAAAACATAAATTCTACATATAAATACCATGGAATTAAATGAATTGACCAAATCTCAATGAATACTCTGAAATGTTCTAAGAAAATGTCCTTTGATTTCGGTAGAATCTCTCAGATGGTGTAGCTCAGGGTAAATAACGAATATATTTCCATTAGATGTACTGGACAGCCATCAAGGCTGTTCTTTTAATGAACATACTATTTCTTTAAAATTAAGTAAAGAATATACAGTGCTTTTGGTAAAAGAAAAAAAAAAACATTTTTTTTGTGGTTTTTTGATTGGTCGATCCCATTCAATGTTGTAGCACGCTGGTTTATACAGAAGATTTTATGGTCCATTATGAAGCAAACGGGAGCACATTTAAAAGGAATTTGGGTAGTTGATCGGAGATTTAAGATTATGGATACTGAAAGAAAGGTGATCGAATCTTAAAGAAAGATTTTAATCAAACCCAAAGTACATAAGGGATGCTGTGGCTTGTTTAGGAAGATGACATTACTAGGGGAAACTTCCAACCCGGGACTAATCAAAGTCTGCCATTTTGGTAAGAAGCTTCATTGTTATGGTTCTTCTAATTAAGGGCATGTCCACCCTTTAAAACCGGTGACTTGCTGGCTATCTGCCCACAACCCAACTTGTATTTTACCAGTTGATTCATGCATTTGTAACAGATATTTAATGATAGTTCTGTTCCTTTCTAGCAAAGGTATGCCTCCGCCCCCGTCAATGAGCTTTTTATAAGCTTGAACATGTGCAGAGAGGCAAGCAAGGTGATAAGCAGTCAATCATTGGTTGTTGTGATGTCAGTTGTCACGCCTTGATTGACTGCATGGAGGGGGGGCCAGCTTACTCTGCTAGATAAAATTATCCAAATACGGTTAGTAATGACAGGAATAAAGTGCAAAATAATCAGTTGGGGTTGGGGGAGGACAACTGACAATTTATTCCAGATTTGGTTTTAAGGTGAACATACCCTGTAACATAATTGCTTACTGCAGATTAAACTAACCACTGGCCTATGATCCCTGTTATCATTTAAAACAGGTGAAAAGGGAAGGTAGTTAATATATTAAGGATGGGATGGTTGAAAATATCCTCATGGAAGTAGTCCTGTCTTGCCCTACTAAATTATGATATTGCCTAAATAATAATAACGTCAAATACATCTAAGAGCAGTTGACGCAGTTCTAGTCTCCCGTTTAACACTGTGACACCCTCACAAAAAAAATTCCCCATTGGGAACTGACAGGGAAATGGGGTTTTTCAACAATATTCAATGTATTTAGGGTAAATCCTAAATGACATGACTATTGGTGATATGCAACATGGGGTTTTGGAGACATGGCTGAAGAATTCTTCACAGAAATCTTTGCCTATTTCGGATTAGAAACAGTGGCGTGAAGATCTCCACTTTGGGGCCCCCGTAAATACCGAAATTTTGTTCCTTGAATTCTTCTAATGTGCTTTAAAATAAACCAGATTTGTTTTTTCCACGAATGAATCTACATCTAGAATTTATCATTGGGAACTGGAAATGTATTATTCCAAATGTTTGATTACAATTAATAAAACTATGACAGGTCTTTTAGCACAACCATTTAGGGAAATTAAGTCTGAATGTTCCTACATTGAGGATAAAGTCAGTCCCTTAAATTAACGCATGTGATGTCCGTAAGTTCAAATGGTTTGCCATGGCTGCCTATATGACTGGAATGTCCTTTGTTTCATCCTCAAAGAGGCTATGCTTGTATTCTGGGTCTGTTCTTCTAATGTGATATTGGTCAAACAAAGTTGGCCCCACATTGGTTAAGGAGGTGGTGGGCCCATGGCCTCCTAACGGTGGTGAGAGCATGACCTACAGAGGATAGTATTCATAAAGGGTGGGATGGAGTGTAACTGACTGAAGACTTTTGGGGGAGTAGGTTACAAACCCTGGTAAGTCTGCAGGCCTGTACGGGAGGATATTGATTGGGGTAAGCCAAAGATACAAGAGGAAGGCTGTTGCTAATAGCACTCATGGCTGATGGTTGGGAGACCGGTTTTGAAAGACCAAATTGGAGAATCATTGCAGGTTTCATTGAGTCACTTCAGCTTCTCCTGTCTCTCCCACTTGGCTCTTCTGTTCTGAAACCATACCTGGGGTCAATGAAAAAAAAATACAGATGTCACTCTGATGAAAATATGGGCCTGCGGATTTTTATACAATTCGAAGATAATCACATTATTTTAGGTACTTAGTTAAAATGAGCAGTAATGGTGTGTATTGGAGAAAAGCGATCTTTTGATCCAAATTGCGTTGATGCATTAAAAAAATTACAGTGCATTTCTTTTAAACATTCTATTGTCCATCTAATAGCATTAAAACAGGCCTTGAATTAAAATGATCTCTAACACATCCATAGTGACCATTTTACGTATTTAGTGTATTTATACTAAACTATATTAAATATTAAACAAAGCCCAAGATATGAAAACAGTAGGGCCAAAAAACCCCAGTAAGTCTCCTAAAGAGGCTTTAATACACCACATTTTTTGCCACAGTTTTGAACTATACAGCATGAGAACAAGCAATAAAATACCTTTCCTATGTGCCCCTTGGAATCAATAATAATTTTTTTATAAACAGTTTATATTATAAGAACAGCCAGATTTTTTGCCTTCAATACAAACACAATTAAGGGGGAAGTTTAAAATGACGTTAAAATATTAATTCCATCGATTTATTTTGGTTTAGTTTAAAAAGGAAATTATTGAAAGGAATGGGAAAAGAATTAAGTCCCATATAAAGTATTTAGTCATTGAATTTTTTCTGTCACTAATTAGATGTACAGCGCAATAAGTAAATGCTAAAACAATAATCAAAATTTAATTGCGAAGATCTGCTAGCGATGGCTTGTGTGTGTCACATTTTATAAAGAATTTGTGTAGCAGAGGTTACAGTTAAACTAACACCTTCCTTTTAAATTATACATTGGCACAAAGACAATTATTTCCCTTTTCCAAAACAAAAACCCCAACAGAGATATTTGCCAAATTACACAAAACTGGAACCCGGACTTAGTGCGTTAGCACTGATACTTTGCAATACTGAAGTCATGAGTTCGATTCACCTTGGACACACTGCAGGAGGTTTGTATGGTCTCACCGTGTGCGATGGGTTTCTACCGGGTACCCGGTTTCCCCCACAATCATTAAAGACATACTGATAGTTGTATTTGTCAAATCAAAGGTGCTTAGATTGTAGCTATTTGGGCGAGCCTGATGTGAATGTATACATTAATTGTAAAGCGCTATGGAAGATGTTGGGCGACCCTATATAAATCCCCAATTATAATAAAATATGAAAATAATTTTATAAAAAATATGAAGTTTGCTTAGAATTTTGTCCCATTGAATGTCGGAATCAATTATTACATAAAAACAGCAAAATTATTATTATATTATTTCATTGAATCCAATCCGTGCCCTAATTAAATGCAACAATTGGTCAAGTTCTGTTTGCCATGATCAAAGTTCAAATATCTCTGGGAAAGTCTCAGATAAAGGTTATCGGAGAAATGTCCAATTGACTAAACATTTAGACATTTGTACAAAAAATGACACCCACACGTCATTTATAGAATGTCTCATCCATGTCATGGTGTAGCACATAGAGAGAGAAACTAAACTCGGGGATCTTTGCACACACAAGTAACAACGCCATGTCCAATATGGGCTTATTACATACATGGGCTTTATCAGGTATGGGCATACTTTAAACATACCAAATTGAATGTTCCTTCTTTATCAGTGCATGAACAAATGATCACACAGTCAGTTTTTATTACACTAAAGGCCCAATGAAAAATTACAAAACGCTTGTTCCATCATATAAGTGTGGCTTCTATTAAAAAATATGGTATATTATAAACATATGTATGGTCAAATATCTATAAAGACATGAGCTACAATAAAATCAAATAATTAGCGTCGCACATACCAGCAGTTTTGATAGACATTAAAGGAGATGGTTATTTATTGTACACCTTCTGTAATCAGCGACTTTACAGGAATAATACTGAAGTTTTTTTGGTAAGTTTCAAAAATATTTTGGACTAATAGTAACCTTGCTAAATATCATTATGGTTAATTCACTTTAAAATCCCCTCCTCCCTTTTTCACAGAATTTCATTCCAAAGTCTAATTGGGAACAAGAATGTAATAAGTACTTTAATGGATTAGCAAAATGAAAAGCCTCGATCCTGTTCCTTAGTTGGAAGGGTGAGAAGAATTGGGCAGAGAACAAGTAGAATGCGTGAGAATGACTCACCTGGGCACTCTACTTCAGGAAGGTTGACTTTCATAGCCAGCTTTCTCAGGCTGTACACGTCTGGATAATGGGACTTCTCAAATGCCCTCTCCAACTATGCAACTGGTAAGTGGTAATGTCGATTCGAATTTCTGCTGTGTTTTCTTTTTGGTGCTGTTGCTTCATCATCAGATAATTATTGTCACTGTTGTTTGAGGGTGTGGATAAAACCTGGAACTCATTACACTTCCAAACGGAGTTCTTACAGTGTAGGGATCTATGGAGGTTTGAAAAGAAGTTTATGAGTAAGTTCTTGGTATTCAGTCGTTTGAAGCAGTTGCCATTAAAAAAGTTAAAACCATATATAAAGATATAATATAAGAAATTGTTTTTGGTCACCTCTTTATTAAACATAAACAACTAAAAATGGACCGTTTGTTGTGGGTCATTTCACCATCAAAAGAGACAGCAAAAGGCATTATAATGTATAATAAAACACACAGCAGAAAACTTACCATAGTTATCGTAAGTCTGTCTTCTTTGTGGTCTGTGGGACTGTATGTCCTCAGCCATTTTGGGGAAGGAAATGTCGAGATGTCCCTCTTGTTGCGTCTTTAGCATTTCGGGGACTGACATTGGCTGAAATGAGCCCAGGAGGCCGTCTTCTTTGGAACACCCAAGATGGCCTCTATGCTGTTGGAGCCTTGAGGGATGACCTCCTGGACTCCTGAGCAGATGTCCAGCCAAAGCAAGCTTCCATCAGCCAGTAAGGAAGGGCTGTTGCAGGTGCATGGGAACCCTTGAGATTTTCAATTTAATCGTTATTTCCCAGATAAAGTTCTTTAAACCAGTGCGCGGGCTTACTAGTCATGTGGTTCTCTTTTTCTTCTCCTGGTTGAAAGCGACGCACCTCAACGGATTAGTTTTACTCATTAACAAAAGCAAGGTTTTCTTCTTTTTTTTTAGTCAGCTAAAAAGAGATATATCTTTACAGGCTAAAGCAGGGGGATGGATGGGTATATTCCACACGACAGAGTACAGCAGGCTGGCAAATCTTCCTAAGAAGGTGATTCTTTAAGCTGCTATGAGTAAGCAGAGCCTTCTGGTGCTTCTGGCTGGCAGAACTGTCCTGGAACAAACACGGATGAGTTCTTGTGACCTATCTGGAAAGGAATGACACAGCCCCAGCTTCCTGAGGACTTTTTTAAAGCAATGTTGGCCTGTGTTCTTTGTGCCTTTGAGCTACCCCTGCTGTTGCTACATACAAAATTCCCCAACATTACCATAGCACCACCAAGGCTTTGTTTATTGGGGAAGAACCACATGAGAAGATGCCTTGTTTGCCCCTCCCGCTATGTAGAATGAACAAATAAATGAATTAGGGGACGTTGGTTTATTTCATCTTCCCAACGGAATAGGAATTCAAAAACAGATAACCCCCACCCTTCTTTCCAACCACAACAACTACCTGTCTACCATACCAAGAACGAGTATAACATAGTTACCCCTAATCCCTTACAAAAGGATCACGTTGAGACAGATTCTAATCATATATTCAATTTCTAAGCATAATACCAGCAAGGATCCAATATCGCCTTACATTAAAAACCTATGTAATGCAAAAACCAGGACATTTCTGACACCGTCTACTTGCTTACTACTTTCAAAGTATTTCTCGGAGAAACAGTTTTTTGGGTTGTCACTTTTTACTTAGACATAATATTTAGTAAAAAAAAAAAGGGGTTTTCCAGATCCTAACTAGAATGAATTAATAATTATTTTAATTTCCTAATGTTTGTAGAGTTGTTTTTGTATAAGTAACAACAATAAATGGCAAAATATCGCTTTTAGAGACATACACTGTCTTTTTTGATAGGTTGTAGCAGTTGCATGGAAATCTAAGGGAGCTCCCGGATTTAGGTTAAATATTACATTATTTTATTTTTATTAGTAGTAGTTTATTACTATTTTTGTTATTTTATTATTATCAGTGTTATTATTGTTTTATTAAGTGTATATATATATACATATTTATTTTTTATTGCAGTAGATTAATCTAGGAAAAATGTGATGTTTTACTTAACATTTTTTTTACTTATTTAAAGGAAAAATAGAATCACTGTTCCTGGGGTTCTGTGGTGTATTTCTTCTTTTTTTTTCCAAACCCTGTTATTTTAAGATGAAAATCTAAAATCTCAAACCTTTAAAACAAACATCATTCAAGTTGTAGGCTAGTTTTTTGGGGTTTTTTTTTCCTGTTCCTTTAAGTATTTTATTCCATTGATGTATTAGGACCATCCGAGCTGAGATAGGATTTCTCCCTTTCAAATTATGGAAATTTGGACAGGGTTTGAGCTTTTTTTAAATGCCCCTTTGTGAAACCAATAGCTGTAGGGGTAATAGATAGTCACTAGATGACGAAAGGGTTGCCTGTAAAATGAATCTTTTGGCTCTAGTCAAGGTTAAGAGAATATTTGATCTGTTAATAGTTTGAGTCGTGCAAGTCAAAGACAGCAATGGTAAGTTACAGATTTTATAGTTATAGAAAGTTATAGTTAAATGTTCTCCCTTTAGAGAATAGTGATTGTCTCCTACTCAGGTGACCATGTGCCGTTCCCAAGTATACTATGTACAATAAAAAGTGAAAATCCACTCGTACCCAAACAAGGCAGAAGAACCAGGAGACTGCAGAAAAACTTTTCAGTGCTTTGGTGCCGGTTTTACAAAACCAAATAAATTACCATTGTGTGAGATTCTTAGGGCCCTCACTGCTCTCGGCCAGAGGCCATTGTTAAGAGTTGGGAATCTACATGTTCATGTCTCAGTAAAGTGAATTTTGTTTGGCTGGTTGCATGTTGGATTTTGAATTACAATCGCCTAAATGACGGGACATATCTCCTGACATACCAAACATCCTAGGTCGTGTTATTGTTGTGATTTAAAACCAACAAATTGTTACAACAAAAAGAATAGCTGCACCAGAAAACACAAAAAAGTCATTATTTACAGGACTTATGTTACAGTAGCCATAACATTCTAGTAACTGTTTGTAGGATTTGCTAAATTTGTTTTTACCAACCCCCCCCGTGCTAGAAACGGAGACCTTAATTGCAGGGGTCAGAGACAAACAACAAGGTAACGTTTAAGGTGGGAGGAGTTATCTACCCATAGCATAGTGAATAGGCCTAGAAATTTTGTTAGATCGGTACAATGGCGACATCACAGGATCTAAGATCTAGACCCCCCCCAACACAGCCTTGTACGATTGGGCCTATCGAGAAAAAATAGAGAGATCGATCAAGGGGGAAAATTGTCTTGCAACCTTCACCCTCTTACACCTATCTTCAAGCTGAAATCTACAGAAGATCACTTGTCTCAAGGTGGAGAATTCAAATCGGCTCTTCCAATCGATTTTCTATCCGTTCGGCTGTTGAAATCTGATTTTTAACCAAGGCTCATGAATTGCAGCAAGAATTTCTTGCTTGCCCGAGTGTCACCAGCTCTACAACCGAGCAAATAGTGTTTATTTCGGCAGCATATGCAGAAATGTGCACAAAAGAGAAAATGAGCACAACTCCTTTGTGCAAGGTTGTAGTTCGAAATAGACAATTCTAAATTTTGGTATAGTTATA
The DNA here is from genome assembly GCA_019447015.1 of Hymenochirus boettgeri. Taxonomy (NCBI): domain Eukaryota; kingdom Metazoa; phylum Chordata; class Amphibia; order Anura; family Pipidae; genus Hymenochirus; species Hymenochirus boettgeri. Next base: position 398,342,658 of record CM033469.1, on the reverse strand, counting down.
CGAGGCTGTGCGTTATTACCAGGCGCCGGCTGAAATGGCTCAAGCAGTCCGCAAAAATACGGGTTATTGTTAAATATGGCTATTAATTCCCAGCCAAGGTTGCACCAACTTCTGATCGTGACCATAAACATGTGCTTAGGTGGGAAAAACTGCAGTGTTATCTATGGTGTATACCACGTCGGACGGTATGGTTATCTATGGGTAACGACTCTATCCACGTGTACGGTTTATGGTTATCTATGGGTACCGTATCTAGTCCACGTAGGTACCGGTATGGTTATATATTGGGTACCGTATTCTATCCACGGGTGGTGGTACCGCGTTATGGTTATCTATGAGGTACCCGTTTCTATCCACGTTGGTACAGGTATATGGTTATCTATGGGTACGTATTTATCCCCGTGGTTACCGGTATGGGGTTATCTATGGGTACCGTTCTATCCAAGTGGTACCGGTATGAGTTATTAGGGTACTGTTATCATCCACGTGGTACCGGTATATGGTTATCTTATGGGTACCTGTTGTATACACGTGGTACCGGTATGGTTATATATGGGTACCGATCTATAAGTGGCACAGGTTATGATATCTATGGTTACCGTATCTATCCACGTGGTACAGTATGGTTATCTATGGGTACCGTATCTTATCCACGTGGTACCGGTTATTTTGCATGGAGGGCATGGTTAAATACTAATACAGTGACAGTAAATACAAATTTGTCATTTTGCAATACTGCCCTTTCTAAATACACCACGTATTGTGTTGTAGTTACTTATAATGCATAATTACAGATGACAAAAAAGTATCAATCCTTATTTATTTCAGTGACGGTAAGGCTGGATACATACAAGAAGATTTTTTGGCCAAGCCAACCGGATATTTCCAGGTTTGTGCGCCATTTTGTTTGTCGGATAGGAAGATGGGCGATTCGCGACAGACAGTAACTACCGCTGATTGTATCGGTCTTCCTTGGATCGCCCTGAACTGGCGGTGGGGAAATTTTCATTGTATACCTAGCCTAATTTTGGTTGCATTGGTTCCTTTGTATAGCAGTAGCCGCGCAGGTAGTTTAAAGAATTAAAGGCATGTACCAATCGTCCAATTATGGGTACAACAGGTACTGATAATTTGTCCAATACTCTGCTGGACCATGAGAAACTCAAGCAAGTTTGACTTTCATAGTTATTTTAGAATTTGTGGCATTTTAGCACGTGGCATTTAGGGAAAGTGGCCATTTTAGAAATGTGCAGTTTAGAACATGAGTATCTTAGATGTGGCATTTAGACAACATGGCATTTTAGAACATGCATTTTAGAACTTGGCATTTTAGTAGGACATGGGATTTTAGAATGTAGGGATTTAGAACGTGGTATTTAGAACGTGGTATTTAGAACGTGGCATTTTAGACCTTGGGATGTAAAAACGTGGATTTAGAGCAAAGCATTTAGAAAAGTGGATTTTAGAACTGCAGGGAGATTCAATAAAAGTTCTTATCATTTAAAATGGTGCTAATTGTGCCCCAACCAATAGAACTTATGTAACATTGGAAAGCTAACATCTGAGTGGTTAGGGCAACTTAAGCACCTTTTACACAATTAAGAACTTTTATTGATAACCCCATGGTATTTGATAACGTGGTATTTTAGAAGTGGCATTTTAGACGTGGGTATTTGAACGGGGCTATTTAGAAAGTGACATTTTAGAATGTGGCTTAGAAAACCGTGGCCTTTTAGAGGGATTTTAGAACGTTGGTATTTTAGAAAGGGGATTTAGAATGTGGGATTTTAGAACGTGGTATTTTAGAACGTGGCTTTTAGAAAGGGGAGTATTTAGAACGTGGTATTTTAGAACGTGTATTAGAAAGGGGTATTTTAGAAGTGGTATTTTAGAACGTGGTATTTTAGAAGGGGTATTTTAGAATGGGGGATTTAGAACGTGTTATTTAGAACGTGGAATCTTTTAGAAAGTGGCATTTAGAATGTGGGATTTTAGCAAATGTGTGGTATATCCAGCAGTAAGGACAAGCATCATAGAAATTATTTGCATTTAACAGGTACTATGTGACCTATAAAAGGTTTGTGAAACAAACCTAACAACTATTTTTTTGGCATTAGATAAGTATGCATCCAGCACCTTAGATTCGTCCTAATTTACCAAAAAGTTACGTTGGAGCATTTACTTTCCTTGTGTTTGGATCTATGTTACTGGCGAAGTTTCCTTTCCCACGTCGCTGGGGCCAGCTGATTTGGATTTGTGGCCTTCAGTTGAACCAGAACCTTATCTTGCCATTGAACGGAAGCAGCATTAAAAATGATTATCCGTAGGCTCTGTGTCAAACCCCCTAAAAAGACACCAATCGAGGGTTTCTCCATTTTATCTGGCCAGAGACTCTGACAATCCAGATTGCATTGTGATTATTTTCCTGAATATACAGGGCAAACGATGGGCTTTGTCCATCCAATTCAGACACCACGTCCTGAAGAGATTTACAATATAATAACTATATTTCCATTGTAAGATTGCGGATAGATATAAATAAACACTACAGTTCATTTAGATCTTATTACTTAACCTTGCTAGTGATATTCCAACACACGGTGGGAGTATTACAAACAGAAGGAAGATGATAGGTACCGTATATCTTGTGATTTCTCCAGGGGAGAGAGTAGCGGTTTGGGGAGTGTTCATGGAGTAAGCTATATTAATTACAATCTTCTTTACTGTTTCCAATTAGCCTAATGAATTCAGTTGCTTGAGAATTGGAAAGAGGGAGTTAGCTTGAAGGGATGACAGCCTGAGCTGGAGAGATCCTATTAGCTTGGAGAGTGCAAATCCCAGTTACCTTCAGAGGGCCTCATGTGACTGAACAGCCCTAATTCCGCCCCCCCCCCCATTCCACTTTCAGTTATCAGGAGCATTCCTGTAGGTTCCCCTTTCAGGCTGAATATCATCTAATGGCAGATAAGGATTCTATGTGAGATTGCAACTTATGCAGAGACTGCAGGGTCCGTGTGAGGACTGGCCTCCAATGATGTTACAGACGATTGGTCAAATTGGCACCAAACAGTTCTGTCGTTTCCAAAAACATATGAGTTTATGCAAAACAAGGAATGTTACAAGTTATGGTAATTGATACATAAAGTAGAGTTGGGAAAGGGTTGTCACTGTGAGAACCGTAACGCTATGGACTGTTTTTTTTTTTTTTTTTTTTTTTTTTTTTCTCTTCCAGGGACGTTGTTATGACAGGTTCCTGGGCAGTTTAATAAAAAAGCTGGATGAGTTTCTGCAAACAAGGAATGTTCAAGTACTGGTATTGATACATAAGTAGAGTTGGGAAAGGGTTGTTCACGTGAGAACGGGTAAAGATGGAAATGTTTTCCAGTGGAAGTGTTATGGCAGGTTAATGGGTCAGTTAATAAAAAAGCTGGATGAGTTTCTGCAAAACAAGAATGTTGCAAGTTCCTGGTATTGATACTAAAGTAGTTGATCCAGGGAAATTTCCGATTGTCCACTTGCGTCAGGAAGGAATTTTTATCCCCTTCATAAAGTTGGTGGGTTTTTTGCCTCATCTGGATCAACAGTTAGGCAGGAAATGAGGATATGCTAGATGGGTTGGATGGATGGACTGTATTCAACCACAATTTACATACTATACTATATGATACCATACTGTACAACTGTACTATACTATACTCTACCCTCTGTACTAACTGTATATACCTATACTATACTTACTAGACTATATATACCATACTGTACTATTTACTGTACTATATATACTATACTGTACTATACTGATACTATACTATACTATACTGCTACTATCTATACTATACTATACCAAGACGTACTCTACTGTACTTATTTTAACTTATGACTATACCATATGTACGAGAAGTACTATACTATACTGTACTATATAACTATACCATACTGTACTATTACTTACATACTATACTATACTGTACTGTACTATACTGTTACTATACTGTACTATACTATACTATACTGTACTGTACTATACTATACTATACTATACTATACTGTACCTTATAACTTATACTGGACTATACTTACTGATACTATAACTATACTATTACTGTACTATACTGTACTTACTGTACTTACCATATGTACTATACTGTACTATACTATCTGTACTTACTACACTGTCTATACTATACTGTACTGTACTTCACTATACGTACTATTTACTGTACTATACTAGACTATCTATACTGACTATACTGTACTATACTATACTGTACTAGACTGTACTATACTAACGGTACGATACGAGAACTGACGATACGAGATTTGCTACCTATACTATAGCATATCATACTGTACTAGACGATACTATGATGTACTCTACGGTACTATTACTATACTGTTACTTACTGGACTATACTATACGGGACTATACTGAGGACTGACAGACTGATTACATGTGACTGTACTAGAATGTGACGAACTTGTAATATGACTGTACTATTACGATACTAATACTATACGGGAGAGGGACGGGACGAGGGACGAGACGAGACGAGACGGGAACGATACGAGACGAGACGAGACGGAGACGCAGACGGAGACAGACCAGACGAGAAGAGACCAGACGGACAGAACGAGACGCAGACGAGACCTAGACGAGACGAGACAAGACGAGACGAGACTAGGCGGCACGAGACCGGACCAGACGAGACCAGACGAGACGCACGAGACGAGACCATAGAGAATAACCGACAAGACGAGGACGAGACCAGCGATACCCGAGACGGAACCAGACGAACTATACCTATCCATACTATACTTACCATACGATGACGAATACGATACTAGTACCAACGATACCATGACTATGTACTATACCATACGAGCCGAGACAATACTATACTATACTATACGGGTACATACTATCCCATACTATACTATGCTTTACTATTACCATTACTATACTATACCATACCCATACCAGACTATCCTATACCATTTACTATACGATACTATATGTACTATACTATCCATACTAGCTATGCTAGAAAGATACCATGACCGATCTATACCATACCAGACCCAGGACGATACGTACCATTGTACTAGTACGAGCGGGTACGAGACGAGACCAGACGAGGACCAGACGAGACGGCACGAGACGAGACCGACAGCCTAGTACCAGACGAGACGCGACAGGAGACGAGACGAGACCAGACGGGAGAACAGACGAGACGAGAACCGAAGACGAGCCTATTGACCTATACTGATACTATTTTTTGTTTTTTTTGGTGTGTTTTGTTACTACTGTGACGATACTAGCCCATACTAGACGAGCTATATTATTACAATACGATACTAGACCATACCATACCATACTATACTATGTACCATAACTCTTTTGTCCCCACCAAGTAAATACTGTCTGACCAGTCAATGACCTCCTTATAATCAAGACTGTGAAGTGAGAAAACCAATTGTTTCTCCAGAAAAACAGTATGATTTTAGAGGGTGAGAGTTAGATTCTGCAGAACCTCATTCTAAAATCCATTCAGACTCTTTAATTTTACTTCTCCTTTAAACAATAGCGCGAGAGTCACCATTTACATCTCTGGATATTATAACAGAGAATGATTTTAGCTATTGCACAATTAATAAGTACCAAATATAAAGAAATATTCTGTCTTATAAATCCATCGGCCGGGATAATACACTTTTAAACTCTTTTAGGGGGGGATTCAATGCATTTATAATAAGTCTGTTACCTTTATCTAAGGGCAATTGGATACTCATGTCCGCTAGTATTAAGATGAGTGTCAACCATTGTTCAGCTAACTCGCACCGGTAAACCTTGTAACTAATCAAAATGAATGGGTTAGTTATGAACCTTAAGGAAACGTTACACTAGAGATTTGGCTGCTTGCCTAATCAATCATAATTAAGGAGGGAGGGAGGCAGAGCGAGGGATGGTAGGACGGTTGTTGCTTTAATTGTTCACTGGTGCCCAACAAGATAAACATCTCGTTGATATCATCCAGAGTGGATGTGTCAGAAAGTGTATCAAAGTGTCAGTCATACTGTTCAACACTAGGTTACACAGACCACCCGATCTTAGGGACGCCACCTTGTGCCTTGAAGATCTAACATGGACAAAGGCTTGAACCCTGGCTTTTTTCACTGATCTGGCAACCCTGGTCCAAAGAAGTTAAGACATAAACATTTAAAAGGCGATTAAAAGTAGCATTAAAGAATCCCAGAGGGGTATGTTCGTTAAAAGGGAAGGCGCGCATGCATCCCATAATAAACCTATATTAAAGGGATGGTGTGGCACTTTCAATATTTAAGAAAAACACGTGTGCTTGTGAGGTTCTGATTCCTCTAGATATGATATCTGTGGTATTCAGTCCAGTGAATTCAAATTAATTACCAAGTATACCCTTTAAGACAACAATAATATTGCCATCACATCACATAAACCTGAATAATTTAACTGCTGATAAGTGGACCTTCCATTTAGCGAAACCAAAGAGTAAAAAATATATTAATAAATATTCAAATCATAGAAATTTAAAGGGACATGCCAAAAATCTGCGACTTGTCAATGATCGGCCTTGAACCCTAACTGCTATTTTACCAGTTTATTAAATGACATCCAGATATTTAATGATAAGTTAGGTACTTTGGCAAAAAACTCCCTCTGCTCAAAAAGCTTTTTAAGTTGCACTGAGCAGGTGGTCAGTGGTGGCAGCTGGCATATGCAATCAGGCTGTGTCTATTGTTGTAACAGCAGTCACAGCCTTGATTGACTGGCAGGGAGGGAGGGGCAGAGCTACTCTGCCAGAATGGGGACAATAATTATCCCTTAAATATCTGGAGCTACTAATCAGATAATTAAGTGCAAGCTATCAATTAGGTGGTTAAGTAGGTGTTTTTTATTTGCTTATAATGCCAGTTAAGACAAAAATTACCGATAAAGGACAATCTTAAATAAAATGAGAGGCTATTATTGACTGCAGATTACCAATCATGGTATATGGTTAGCATTAGGGTAATTTAGGCACCCAGCCAACCCACGTACTGAGTCAATAAGACTGCAGAGAAGGACAATCCCTTACACAAATGCTGGCACATACTTTGCTTTCACCTTTTTCAACATTCCCACAATGTTTGCGGAGTCCCACGATGTCAGAACTGCCTGGCATGTACTCGTCTGATCACATAATGAAGGGGTCAAGGAGTGTAGCGTGGAGGTTAACATGCCGGTATTTGTGCATCAGTCTTTAGACATTGATAGATCGAAATGGTTAGATGTAAAAAAAAAACAGACATAACAGCACAACTGTTTTCACTTCTTAGGGTGTGGATATTCTGTCTGAAGATACCGTTAGCGGCCTGTGACAGAATATAAATTTAGTTTTCCATCTTGTTTTCTATTGAGTAGAATGATAATTTCACATTCAACAAGTTAGATTAGTTGTTATAGGACAAACAACCGATCCAGGTGCTTGATATATCAAAAACTATTCATGATTTGGGCAGGACAAAACCAAGGCGCTTCCCTAATGAGGCCAAGGTGAAGCCACATTACGAGCAGCACCTCATGAAGGGAGGGCAGCAGTTTTGATGGCAGAAAAAAAAAGGAAATTATTGGCATGTAGGTGCCTGGGCACATGATTTTTTTCCCATGATGCCTGGGGCCCAGATGCTCAGTCCCCCAAACATGTCCTTTGTAAAAAAACCACATTTGCAGAAAGTACTGTACACTTTAAAATAAGCGGGGAAGCGGCGTGACTTACATTTGCACAAACAAGAATGCAGATACAATCCTCCCCCTCCCTTCTGACCGGGCAATTCATTTGATTCAAAATCCAATGTTTGTCAGCCCTGGACACTGATGAAAAATAATGTTGTGCATCATTTACCAGTAATTATGGACATTATTTACCAGTCGTGTGTATTAAGCCCCCCCACTTCTGGACAAGCCAACCCACTTCCAGACAAAAGCACTACTCACTTTCAATTATAAAACCACCCCCCTTCCGTGGGCATGGTGAGGGGGCAGCATGTTGGAATTTTTGTCCAGGTGCCAAAAAGTCTAGGACGGCCCGAGGACCATACATTAAAAGCCGTCTGACCCCACCATATCTTCAGGCTTTGTCCAAAAAATGGGGTGAGGTTCAGGAAACAGGAGTGAGGTTTGAATGGACAGATATGGAGAAGTCTGTGTCAATCAGAGACATTGAAATGTGTAGACTTCTGATTTATTTTTCAAAAATATTAAAGGTCAAAGATATACTGGGGCAGATTCAATATGTGTAAAATCTGTGTAAACCAACTTACCCAAAGTTCATATTCTGGTTTGATCGTTAGAGATGAGACTAGAACTCAACCCGAGTTCGAGCCGAAATATTCGAATTCGAAACAAATTCGGACTTCTCGAACTACCCCGGACCGGATTTTCGATATTTTCGGAGCTTTCAATAAAATGCAAATTGTTAGACATGTGTCGGAATGTGCGAGTAAAATGTCTATTTACATATGCGAGCATCGAATCCGCGAGTAAAATGTCATTATACTATACGCGAGCATCGAATCCGCGAGTAAAATGTCTATTATACCTATTACGCGAGCATCGAGATCGCGAGTAAAAATGTCTATTATACCTATAAGCGAGGCATCGAATCCGCGAGTAAAGTGTCCCATTTAAAACCTTACGCGAAAATCGAATATCGCGAGTAAAAATGTACATGGATCTAGCGCAAACGCGAGCAATGAATCCGTGAAGTAAAGGCCATTAAACCTATACGTGAGCATTGATCTGCGAGTAAAATGTCCATGGTATCTAGGCGCGAACCATCAAATCATGACGAGTAAAATGTAGATGTATAGGCGCAAACAGCGAAACTAGCGCGAGTGAGAGTAAAATTCGATTTTGTGAATGTCCTGGATATTGGAACATTGTTCCCCAGACCCCATTTCCCAGGACACCCAGCATATGACATTAAGTTACCATTGATATGTTTAATTGGATTTGCATTAGAACTTTTCAAACTATTTTGCCTACCATTGCCGTTAATGGATACATATTACAACTTTTCGAACTTCAACTTTTGAACTTTCTAGATAGTACGAAAGTCGAAACGGACCACACTTTCGAAAGTTCGCCAATCTTCTAGTTAACCATGTGTTTTACAAGAATTTAGGGCAGTGCACAATCAAAATGGTTGTCTTCAACCCGTTCAAAAGAAATCATATAAAAATTGCAACTTTAAACAAGTGTAAAACCCATTTCTATGGTAACATCAGGGACCCAAGGGATTACTATTATATAAACATAAAGTATCATGAGACTTTATGTACTCCTGCTTACTGTAAATGGTGCTAATTTTGCCAACCAATCAGAGCTTATGTAACATTTGAAGCTTACAATATGATTGGTTGAGGCCAAAATTAGCAATTTAAACGATAAGAAACTTTATGAATAACCCCCTTTATCCTTTAAGGGAAAACAACATTTAAGTTAAGTAATGTCCCATGTGCTGAGAATCTAAAGGAAATCTACAGGATTCTGAGTGCTTCAGCACTATCTTAAACAGGAAGGGCCCAGGGCATTAACCTGGCAGATGAAAATGATCTTTTCAGCAAAAAAATTTGGGGGGAAGGAAAAGTAACCTCCTGCACCAGGTATAACAAAAGAAGAAACGGCACTGCATCAACCAGGAAAAAGAACAAGAGAACTCCGGATACAACATGAATGAATGAAATCACAGCTTTATAACAATATGCCTGACGCTTTCAGACTGTCTGAAACCGCGTTCAGGCGGATTGTTAATAAAGCTGTGATTTCATTCATTCGTGTTGTATCCGGAGTCTCTTGTTCTTTTCCTGGTTGATTGCAGTGCCGTTTCTTTTGTTATATCCGTGGGATTTGGTCTCAAGCTAGGACCTGGGGCACTCTGCACCTGGGTCACCAAGAAGCACGGGTAAGTCCCGAATATATATTGTTGAATTCCTATTGAAAGTGTTCTATCTTGCTATCTGGAGGAACGAGGGTCTGGGGTTTTTACACCCGGACCACCGCAATAATAAGTAAGCATTATAAGATTCACATTTCATGAGATTGGATTCCTATTTGATTACTCCCTGCACAGGTACTTTTCATTTTTTAAAAGTTACATTCTACGGTTTAGTTGTCCTTTAAATCTAGTATTTTTTTTACATTAAAAACATGAATGCATATATTTAAACAACCCAGACATTGATTATTCATCGCCTACTCCTTCACATGAGTCCTTTTTGTTTCCATGGTCCTGTAAAGTTATGCGCACTAGTCAGGGCCACTATCAGAATATCAGGGCCCCATACAAGAAATTAACGGCATCCCACCCCCCGATTATCGCACTTGCCTCCCGCACATAATGTTTCATCTCCCACATCACACCCACCATCCAATTCCCATGGTAGTAAAAATCTTTGGCCAAAAGATTGGTAAGCCTGCTACCACCTCAAGGTAGACTCTTTCGCAGAGCCCTAACTAACAAATAAACCCAGACTCTAATATATCTACTAACCAAACCGTAACTAACCGAACCAAATCTAGCTAACCTAACCTAACAACAATCAGACCTAACCAAGAACCATACGACCGAACCAATATACAGTTACCTAACCTAACCAAACATATCGAACCTAACCAAATCTATCTATCTAACTTAACCAAATATTACAGTACAAACCTAACCAAGATCTAGCAACCTGACCAAATCTATCTAACCTAACCATACTATCTAAAAGCCTAATCTATCAAAAAAATCTATCTAAACCTAACATAGACAATATATCTAACCTAACCAAATCTATCTAAAGTAATCTAATCAAATACTATCGAAACCTAACCAAATCTATCTAAAGCTCAACCTAACCAAATCTATCTAATCTAACTAGCCAAATATATCTAACCTAGCCAAATATATACTAACCAAGCTTAAACCCAAATCTAAAGCCTAACCTAACCAAATCTATCTAACTAACCAAACCTATCTAACCTAAGGTAATCAAAGCTATCAACCTCAGCTAAACAAATACTATCTAACTAACAAAAATTATCTACCTAAGCTCACCAAAATCATTTACTAACTAAATATTTCTAACCAAACTATATCTAGCTTAAAGCTAACCTAACAAAGTTTCCATACACGCTACTTTCTTAGAGCTCTGAGTTTGAACATCAGTAATTATCCAATGAAGGACTTGTGGATCGATAATGCGATATTCAACTCGCGGTTATAGGTATATTAGACATTTACCGTGGATTCGTATGCTCGCATTATGGTATAATAGACATTTTACTCTCGGATTCGATGATCCGTCTAGTATAATCGAATTTACTGCGATTCGATAATGCGATATTTAACTCGTGTTATAAGTATAATAGATTTACTTGCGGATTCGATAATTGATATTTATTGCATATTGGTTAATAGACATTTTACTCGCGGATTTCAGTATTCGATATTACTCACTGATAGGTATCATTAGACAATGGTCCAGTCTGTTAAATCCTCACGATTGCCTCTCAGCTCACGCACTGTAATTAATAATGAAGGTTGTGCTCCCAACTGTTTGCCCTAATGGTATAAATTAATCTGATTAAGTAAAGCGTGCCCACAGATCTAACATTCTTTGTTTTAGGATCCTATAAGACTGGCTAAATTAGGGAAGGATTAATCTTCTTCCTAATTTAATGCCGGCATGGCTTAGATGATGAAAAGGTCTCAAATGATGAACCCAAAGATGTAAACTAAGGCCTAACCTATATTTATATGGTGGGTTTAGTATGGGATAAGTCCGAGAGCACAGATTTTTTTTTGTTTTCAATGGTGATAATCTCGGTGGCGGCTCTTTGCCAAGCCTATTGCGTTACAGGCTAGTATCACAATTGGTTTACGGATGATAAAAATGATTTAGTGTAATACAAATACATTTACATTAAATTATTTGTTTGAAAACATTCTGATGAAAGAGTCTTCCCACATTTTTACAAATCTGTAGATTATTGAAGGAAATTCTGAGATCTCTACAAAAAAGTCTTTGCTTTAATTCCTTGACTGACGGCAACGGTGTGAAAACTGTGGCGTGCATCGGGCTGGTTTCTCAGCGTTTACATCCCTTTGTGCTTGCGTTTTGCACAATTAAAGAACGCGTTTTGCAAAAAAAAGTTCTTTAAAATTCCCAGAATTAGAATACCCGAACCACGTTCCCTCGGCCTTTGCCTCTATTGCTACTTTCGGGAACGGAGCAGCAATAAGACAGCTCCTACTCTTCACTTTTCTGGATTTATAAGGCACTGAAGGAGAGACCAGAAGGAGCAGGAGGGGTAAGGTAAGGATTTTTTTTACACTATACAGTGGGGCAAAATTTCCTGGTTCTAATGTAGGAGAAACATTGCACCGGATTTGAGAATTCGGAGAGAATGATCAAACCTCTTCATGTCTACCAGCTGGTAATTCATCATGGTCTATTGGCCCAGCAAATAACTGCTAATCGAACTTACATCCCAGCAGTCAATGAAGTGAATCAATAGAGCAAACCTGTAACCTTCTAAGAGCATTTAACACTCTGGTGTGCAACAATTAGAACAATGAAAGTCCTGCAAAAATCAATAACGAGGCATTTGGCAAGCAGGGAACGGAAGAGTTCAAGTGTGGACTGACTAACCCGACACAGGAGGGAACATTAATCAGGATCCTTAGATTATTTACCTCCAGGTTCTATATTTCTATGTACCATTAACCCAAGTTTCCTTGGATAAAGCCTATAAAAGTGATCAGATCCCATGGTTGGAGAAACTATGTCTGAAAATCAATGCAAATGTTAAACAGGATTCCATAATGCACAGCTAGATCTTTTTGCTTCATTAAAGGACAAAAACTAGCCATCTAAATGAAAAATGTATATAGATTTATTCACCCCCAACTCCCAAAACTGCAATAGTTAGAAAGATGAAATATAAAAGTTAAGCTGGAATCCGCCACAACGCTGATTCCACTTTTTCTGCTTCCTGGTTCTTCCAGTTAGTAACTGTCAGTTATGATTTGACCGGTGACATCACAGCCAATGAAGAATGATAATGACATTTAGCTGCCCCCTCTGAGCATGCTTAAACTCATAACCAGCTCCACTATATGCTGAAGAGGCGGTGAACAAACCTAGCTGATAAAAAAATACTACTGCTTAGTTTCCACGAGGCATCCAGAAGCATAGCAGGCATAAGCTAACGATATTTCAATATCGGTCTATCCTTTCTAAAATGTTATTATGGGTTCTTTAAAGGGCATCGCCACCCGCCCCCAGTCACTGAGTGCCTGCTGGGTCAGCACTTTAGTGCACAGTAGAGATGTTGTAGGTTCGAATAGAACCCAGTCTTGAATCGAATTTGAGAGGTTTCGAAGTCCAGACGAAACTTTCGGAACTCCGGATTTCATGGAACACGGATTTTAGAATTATTGATTTTATCGAAAGTGAAACTCGAACTTTCCCAAATTTGAAATTCTAAACATCTCGACATCTTAGTGCACAGAGCAGCAGGGGGAGGGGAACCCACTGCACATGCCAGAAACCTCTAGGAGGGAGAAGAAAAGTAGCAGACGGACCATCAGTGATTGGTTAAGACCTGATTTAGCCCTGCACCATGTAGATTCATTTATGTTAACTTTTAAAGGGAAAGGGTTTTGACCCTTATGTGATTACATTATAAGGTATCCACCAATCATTTGTAAAATTTATTCATTTGTTCCAACCACTCTTTAGTACAAATAAATGAAAGCAATAAAAATGCAATGGAAACTGAAACGTTCTTTCTATGTATCAACGCCCGGCCGCCATCACAGAAAGCAAGAACGTAACGTGTTGTGTGTTAATGGGGTAAACAGGACTTTGTGCAGTGAATAATACATTGCTTTATGTTAGTTATTGGATGCAGGTGCGTGTGAGAATTCCAGCACAGTGCATGAGAAATGGGTCGCCGATCGCAGCACAAACACGACGGTATGTAACTCTAAATTTAGGCTGAGGCTACACCATGAAAAATAGAGATGGGCGCCAATAGCGTGTGAATCGATCCGAGTTGCCATCCCCCATGGTGTGGCCTTAGCCTGAATCATGACGTAGAAAATTAACATCAAAAACAAGCAAATGTTGTCTAAAGCTAGGCCACGCTACCTTGTTTTTCGCTCGTTTTGCGCTCGCGATTGTGCATTGATTTTTTTAAAATGGAAATCGCAGGGACGCAAAAAATTCCCGTGATTCCAATGCACTTCGATTTACCCATAATTTCCGTTTTGGGAACGCGGGCGTTCACCATTTTTCGTGCGTCTCCATATCGGAAAATGGAAAAATCGCATGAGGCAAAACGCACACGCAAAGCACAACGCACAAGAATGGTGCACACAATCGCATGGGATAATGCTCGCGATTGTGCGTTTTGGTGTGTGTTTAGTGTGGCCTGAAAAATCGTAAACTTTGCAACTGTCAAAAACTCACATCTAACCCATGCAAACCATTCACACATTGCCCAAACCGCTTTGAAAATCCAGAAATCATAGTGGCCGTTGACACATAATTAACTACAGATTGCAATTTAAGGACAGCCAAAAACTATTTTTATTTCTTATAGTCTAGAAACTGCCGATTAAAAAAAACCTTCCCTAATTAAATATTTTAAATGATCATTTATTTCTTATCTTATCTTGCCTCGTAAACAAGCCGAAAAAGGAAATAGCAATAGTATTTTAATTGAGTGCTACTTCCCTTTAACCGCACAGTCTAAACTAAAGTTTGGTTTAACAAGCAGTAATTGATTAGACCTTTAAACAGGTGCCTATGGGCACAATGTCTCCATTAAGTAGCAGAAATGTTGTTTAATAGGTGTCTGAGAGATTATCTCAAAGTGATTACCAACTTAACCCATTAATCCCTTTCAAATGAATTGATGCGTCTAACGAGCCAACACAACATGACAGTGTTTGTATGTAACAATAACAGAAATCCTTGGGGCCGTTTAAACACAGAGGTGGATCCATTCATATAGATCAGACCCAACAAGGAAGGTGGCCAAGGAACCAACGCCGATTCGCATTATATAGAACATAGTAATTGAGGTTGAATAAAGACATACATCCATCAGTCCAACCTATCCACCCTCCTTATTTTATTTTATTTTTTAACCCTACCTAACAGTGTGATCTAAAGGAAGGGAAAAAAAACCAGCAAAAAAGGGGGGGGGATTCCTTCCTGACTCCAAACGGCAATCGGAAAGTATCCCTGGATCAACCGGATCTATATGTATTAATACCAGTAATTCTCAATATTATATAGTATCCCCGTACAACCAGAAACAGTATATGTATAATACCAGTATTTCACAATATTATATAGTATCCCAGTACCAAACGAGAAATACAGTATATGTATTAATACCAGTAATTCTAATATTTATAGATAGATCCCGTACCAACCAGATCTATATGCCTTAATACCAGTAATTCTCAATATTATTATGATCCCCGTACAACCAGAACTACAATATGTATTAATACAAGTAATTCTCAATATTATATAGTATCCCAGTACCAACCAGAACTACAGTATAGTGTATTAATACCAGTAATTCTCAATATTATTAGTATCCCTGTACCAACTAGAACTACATTATATAAATACCAGTAATTCTCAATTATATTATACCCTGTACCAACCAGTCACAGTATATGATTAATACCAGTAATTTCAATATTATATTAGTACCCTGTACCAGCCAGAACTACAGTATATGTATTAATACCAGAATTCTCAATATTATATAGTATCCTGTACCAACCAGAACTACAGGATATGTATTAATACCAGTAATTCTCAATATTTATAGGATCCTTGTACCAACTAGAACTTCATTATATGTATTAATACAGTAATTCTCAATATTATATAGTATCCCTGTAACAAACCAGATCTACAGTATATGTTAATCCAGTAATTCTCAATATTATATAGTATCCTGTACCAACCAGAACTACAGTATATGTATTAATACCAGTAATTCTCAATATATATAGTATCCCCGTACCAAACATCTACAGTATATGTATTAATACCAGAATTCTCAATATTATATAGTATCCCTGTACCAACCAGAACTAACAGTATATGTATAATACCAGTAATTCTCAATATTATATAGTATCCCTGTACCAACCAGAATACAGTATATGTATAATACAGTAATTCTCAATATTAATAGTATCCCGTACCAAACAGATCTACAGTATATGTATTAATACCAGTAATTCTCAATATATATAGTATAGTATCCCCGTACCAACCAGAACTACAGTATATGTATTAATACCAGTAATTCTCAAATATACATAGTATCCTGTACCAACCAGAATACAGTATATGTATTAATACCAGTAATTCTCCAATATTATATAGTATCCCCGTGCCAACCAGAACTACAGTATATGTATTAATACCAGTAATTCTCAATATTATATAGTATCCCCGTACCAAACCAGATCTACAGTTATGTATTAATACCAGTAATTCTCAATATTATATAGTATCCCTGTACCAACCAGAACTACAGTATATGTATTAATACAGTAATTCTCAATATTATATAGTATCCCTGTACCAACCAGAACTACAGTATAGTATTAAAACCAGTAATTCTCAATATATATAGTATCCCCGTACCAACCAGAACTACAGTATATGTATTAATACCAGTAATTCTAAATTATATAGTATCCTTTACCAACCAGAACTACAGTATATGTATTAATACCAGTAATTCTAATATTATATAGTATCCCCGTACCAACCAATCTACGGTATATGTATTAATACCAGTAATTCTCAATATTATATAGTATCCCTGTACCAACCAGAACTACAGTATAGTATTAATACCAGTAATTCTCAATATTATATAGTATCCTGTACCAACCAGAACTACAGTATATGTATTAATACAGTAATTCTCAATATTATATAGTATCCCTGTACCAACCAGAACTACAGTATATGTATTAATACCAGTAATTCTCATATTATTATAGTATTCCCCGTACCAACCAGAACTACAGTATAGGTATTAATACCAGTAATTCTCAATATTTTATAGTATCCCTGTACCAACCAGAACAACAGTATATGTATTTAATCAGTAATCTCAATAATATAGTATCCTGTACCAACAGAACTACAGTATATGTAATACCAGTAATCTCAATATTATAGTATGCCTGTACCAACCAGAACTACAGTATATGTATGATTATCAGTAATTCTCAATATTATATATCCTGTACCAACCAGAACTACAGTATATGTATTAATCCAGTAATTCTCAATATTTTAGTTTTAGAAACTTATCCAGGCCTTTTTTAAGCTATTTAATGAACTTGCCATTACACATCTGCTGGAAGACAGTTCCACAGTCTCACTGTTCTCACTGTAAAGAAACTTTCCAACCTGAAGAGAACTTCTTTTCCTCTAATATTAAAGGATACAAACTAAAATCTACAAGGGAGACAGACCTCCCTTGTAACAGGATCCCAAAACAGCACTCACACCAATCAATAAAACGATCCTCACGGTTAAGCAGACAAGTGATTTTTTCCTAATACCACACCAATAAGTTTCTTTATTATTATTTATTGGTGTAGCATTAGGAAATGGTCCAGGGAGGGCAGGCACAATAGCTATGTTTAAGGTTTTGCTATTTATGTTTTAGTTAAGGGGGTGGACATGCCCTTTACATTTTTTTTATGCTTATGATAGATTGTGATGAATATGAAAATGAATGTCGACCTACTGTAGATTCCATCAATAATCAAATTGACTCTGATGATGTCAGAAGTAAAGACCTGTTTTGCCCTATCACTGGGCTCCGAGCAATCACTATAACCCACCCCGTGTACAGCCAATATTCAACCAGGTGTCCAGCTATAAAGTCCAGATTTTGGTCCTCTTCAGGCTTAAAGCGGTTAAGTTCACAGCATACACTAACTTCAAGATACAAGCTGGTGCTTTGCTCCCGAACAACTAATCACTCATGTGACCAGGTTGCATGTGAGTATCTAATCTGTCCAAACCCACTTGTACTGGTTTGATCTATGAGCCGGCAGTGTGAGAGTTGACACTTGTTCGTAGGCCTTGTGCTCATTGTGTAATTAGTTAGAGGTCGTTTTAATCTTCTCCACATGAAATCCAGGCTGGGAAGTTGGTGAACATGAAATCAGCCTTACACATCAATGGGAATAGAAACATAAGACTGGGCGATTAGAACTTTCCACATGGTCTCAGAATTAGAATCTTACTATGTCTCATTCCACTACAATGACCTTTCCCTGTGAACAGTCCTCCTGTTTCCCCAGCGGCGATACGATAAATAATGAATAAACCAATAGAGCCCCATATTACATCCCATTGGGGATCATCTATGATCTGAGATCTGCTGCGCTTATAAAAATGTTCCTATATTAAAGGAAAAGTGAACTTTTCCTTAATGTATTGATTGAAGTCTGAGCTGGTCCACTTCTGTTCTTCAATCAATGCCTGTGGAGCCAGGAATGAAGAACAAACTTACCTTTCACGAGATCCACCACAGCAGCAATGACAGGTCCTGACCGCTTCCGGTTCGGATTAACTATAGCGTGACGCGCATGGAAAATTGGAGATCTTAAAAATAGAACATTTTTCTCTGAACTCTTGAAACTACTATCTAAACATGATACATTGCTTCGTCGACTATCTAGAAAAGGTAAGGCTAGCCAAGGGAAAGGAAAGAAATGACCAGCTCGTTATCTGTCTTGGGTTACCAAAACAAATTTATCGACATTTGTGGAAATCTTATTCTGGATTCTATTTTCTGAAAAGAAGCCATATATTTTGCCGTCATACAGAGCAGAATGTAATAGTTAGGAGATATGGTCTTCAGGGATTCTTTAAAAGGAATTTTGAACATTCGGGGGAAGTTCCTGAGTTTTTTGTATTCTTTAAAGGGCACTATACTGAAAAAAAAAGTTGTTTTAAACTTAATGGAAGCTATAATTCTTCCCAACCACAATGTATCATTTTTTGTTGATCTGCCCCATTTCTTTAGAATCCAATCTCTAAAACGTTTAAATTTCAGCTGTCAATCAAGTGCCTTGCTGTCATAAACTATTTTTCGTGGCACTTTTGCTGTAGCTGAAATGACAGTTGGAATGCTGTGTGCGTGTGCAGGTTTGACAGTTGGTTTGTGGGGAAAAAGTCAGGTCGGATGAAAGTGGGAGTGGTTAAAAGAGGGAGGGGGGGATACTGCTCCTAAACAAACATGTGCTGAATTGAAGACATGCAGCAACACACACACTCAGAGTATGGCTACTTCACGTATTTATTTATAGATTAAGATGAGGAGAAAAGTAATTTTTTCAGTAAAGTGTCCCTTTAAGAAGACGGGGGAAGAAATAGCTGAAATAATAATGACAGATTTAGTAACTTGGACTTGATCTCAGTGATTGCAGAGGTCGGATATGATAATGGAGCAAATATGTCTGGCAGAATTAAAGGAGTGGAAGCCAGAATCAAGGCAGTACATGCGCAGCAAGTGTTAGACAGAGTGTATAATCTTTAGCAGAGTCCAGTAAGATGGGACACATGGACTAAAGTTGGCAGCTCTCTACACGGATGAAACCAGATGGAGTGCAAGAATCAAAGCTGGGCCTATATTTTCTATAATATTTAGGAAATTGTTACTTTTTGTCTAAAAGATTAACTAACTGACCCTTGCTTATTAATACGCAAGTAAAATCGAATTATCGAATCCGCGAGTAAATGCTTTATAACTATACGCGATGAATTAAATATCGAATTATCGAATCCGTGAGTAAAATGTCTATATACCAATACGCGAGTAAATATCAAATGATCAATCGCGAGTAAAATGTCTATATACCTATACGCGAGTAAATATCGAATATCGAATCCGCGAGTAAAATGTCTATTATACAAACGCAAGTAAATATCGAATTATCGAATCCGCGAGTAAAATGTTCTATTATACCTATACACGATAAATATCGAATTATCGAATCTGCGAGTAAAATGTCTATTACTACCTAACGCGAGTAAATATCGAATTATCGAATCTGCGAGTAAAATGTCTATTATACCAATACGCGAATAAATATCGAATATCGAATCCGCAAGTAAAATGTCTATTATACCATTACGTGAGTAAATACGAATATCGAATCGCGAGTAAAATGTCTATTATACCAATACGCGAGTAAATATCGAATATCGAACCGTGAAGTAAAATGTCTTTATACCATACGCGAGTAAATATCAAATATCAAATCCGCCGCAGTAAAATGTCTATTATACCTATACGCGAGTAAATATCAAATTATCGAATCCGCGAGTAAAACGTCTATTATACCTATACGGTAATAAATATCGAATCGAATCCGCAAGTAAAATGTCTATTATATTATACGCGAGAGCATCGAATCCGCGAGTTAAATGTCTATTATACCTATATGCGAGCATCGAATCGAAGCGAGTAAAAATATTATACTCTATACGCGAGCATCAAATCGCGAGTGTAAAATGTCTATTATACCTATACGCGAGCATCGATTCCGCGAATAAAATGTCTATTATACCTATACGCGAGCATCGAATCCGCGAGTAAAATGTCTATTATACCTATACGCGAGTATCGAATCGCGAGTAAAATGTCTATTATACCTATACGCGAGTATCGAATCGCGAGTAAAATGTCTATTATACCTATACGCAAGCATCGAATCCGCGAGTAAAATGTCTATTATACCTTTATGCGAGCATCGAATCCATGAGTAAAATGTCTTATTATACCTTTATGCGAGCATCGAATCCGCGAGGTAAAATGTCTATTATACCTATACGCAAATAAATATCGAATATCGAATCCGCAAGTAAATGTCCATTATACCTATACGCGAGCATCGAATCCGCGAGTAAAATGTCTATTATACCTATATGCGAGCATCGAATCCGCGAGTAAAATGTCTATTATACCTATACGCAAGTATCGAATCGCGGAGGTAAAATGTCTATTATACCTATACGCGAGTATCAAATCGCGAGTAAAATGTCTTTATCCTATACGCGAGCATCGAATCCGAAGTAAAATGTCTATTTACCTATACGCAAGTATCGAATCGCGGAGTAAAATGTCTATTATACCATACGCGAGTATCAAATCCGCGAGTAAAATGTCTATTATACCTATACGCGAGCATCGAATCCGCAAGTAAAAGTCTTATTATACCTTATATGCGAGCATCGAATCCGCGAGTAAAATGTCTATTATACCTTATGCGAGCATCGAATCCGCGAGTGTAAAATGTCTATTATACCAATAGCGAGTAAATATCGAATATCGAATCCGCGAGTAAAATGTCATTATACATATCGCATAGGAGTAAATATCGAATTATCGAATCCGCGAGTAAATGTCATTTATACCTATACGCGAGTATCGAATCCGAGTAAAAATGTCTTATATACCTATACGCGAGTATCGAATAGCGAGTAAAATGTCTATTTACCTATACGCAAGCATCGAATCCGCGAGAATAAAATGTCTATTATACCTTATGCGACGCATCGAATCCAATGAGTAAATTGGTCTATTATACATTTACTGCGAGCATCGAATCCGCGAGTAAAATGTCTATATACCTATACGCAAATAAATATCGAAATCGAATCCGAAGTAAAATGTCCATTATACCTATACCGCGAGCATCGAATCCGCGAGTTAAAATGTCTATTATACCTATATGCGAGCATCGAATCCCAGCGAGTAAAATGTCTATTTATATTACGCAAGTATCGATCCGCGAGTAAAATGTCTATTATAACCTATAAGCGTAGTATCAAATCAGGCGAGAGTTAAAATGTATTGATACCTAAGACGCGAGGGGGGGGCAACGAAAT
>CM033469.1:398302828-398320528 GCA_019447015.1 Hymenochirus boettgeri | reverse complement strand
CATTTTACTCGCGGATTCGATACTGCGTATAGGTATAATAGACATTTTACTTGCAGATTCGAGTAATTTGATATTTACTCGCGTATATGTATAATGGACATTTTACTCGCGGATTTGATGCTCGCGTAAAGGTATAATAGACATTTTATTTCGCGGATTCGATGCTCGCGTATAGGTATAGTAGAAAATTTTACTTGTGGATTCGTAATTTGATATTTACTCGCGTATAGGTATAATAGACATTTTACTCACGGATTCGATGCTCGCGTAAAGGTATAAAAGCATTTTATTCACGGATTCGATGCTCGCGTATAGGTATAATAGACATTTTACTTGTGGATTCGATAATTTGATATTTACTCGTGTATAGGTATAATAAACATTTTATTCGCGGATTCGATGCTCGCGTATAGGTATAATAGACATTTTACTTGTGGATTCGATAATTTGATATTTACTCGCGTATAGGTATAATAGACATTTTATTCGCGGATTCGATGCTCGCGTATAGGTATAATAGACATTTTACTCGCAGATTCGTTAATTCGATATTTACTCGCGTATTGGTATAATAGACATTTTACTCGCGGATTCGATAATTCGATATTTACTCGCGTATTGGTATAATAGACATTTTACTCACGGATTCGATAATTCGCTATTAACTCGCATATAGGTATAATAGACATTTTACTTGCAGATTCGATAATTCAATATTTACTTGCATATTGGTATAATGACTATTTTACTTGCGGATTCAATATTCGAGTATTTACTCACGTATTGGTATAATAGACATTTTACTCGCGGATTCGATGCTCGCGTATAGGTATAATAGACATTTTACTTGCGGATTCGATAATTTGATATTTACTCGCGTATAGGTATAATGGACATTTTACTTGCGGATTCAATGCTCGCGTAAAGGTATAATAGATATTTTATATCTGCAGATTCGATGCTCGCGTATAGGTATAATAGAAATTTTACTTGTGGATTCGATAATTTGATATTTACTCGCGTTATAGGTAAATAGACATTTTACTTGCGGATTTGATGCTTGCGTAAAGGTATAATAGATATTTTATTCGTGGATTCGAGGCTCGCGTATTATGTATAATAGACATTTTACTCGCGGATTCGATAATTCGATATTTACTCGCGTATATGTATAATAGACATTTTACTCGCGGATTCGATAATTCGATATTTACTCGCGTATTGGATATAATAGACATTTTACTCGCGGATTCGATGCTCGCATAAAGGTATAATAGACATTTTACTCGCGGATTCGATGCTCGCATATAGGTATAATAGACATTTTACTTGCGGATTCGATGCTCGCGTATAGGTATAATAGACATTTTACTCGCGGATTTGATACTCGCGTATAGGTAATAGACATTTTACTCGCGGATTCGATACTTGCGTATAGGTATAATAGACATTTTACTTGCGGATTCGATGCTCGCGTATAGGTATAATAGACATTTTACTCGCGGATTTGATACTCGCGTATAGGTATAATAGACATTTTACTCGCGGATTCGATACTTGCGTATAGGTATAATAGACATTTTACTCGCGGATTCGATGCTCGCATATAGGTATAATAGACATTTTACTCGCGGATTCGATGCTCGCGTATAGGTATAATGGACATTTTACTTGCGGATTCGATATTCGATATTTATTTGCGTATAGGTATAATAGACATTTTACTCGCGGATTCGATGCTCGCATAAAGGTATAATAGACATTTTACTCATGGATTCGATGCTCGCATAAAGGTATAATAGACATTTTACTCGCGGATTCGATGCTTGCGTATAGGTATAATAGACATTTTACTCGCGATTCGATACTCGCGTATAGGTATAATAGACATTTTACTCGCGGATTCGATACTCGCGTATAGGTATAATAGACATTTTACTCGCGGATTCGATAATTCGATATTTACTCGCGTATATGTATAATAGACATTTTACTCGCGGATTCGATAATTCGATATTTACTCGCGTATTGGTATAATAGACATTTTACTCGCGGATTCGATGCTCGCATAAAGGTATAATAGACATTTTACTCGCGGATTCGATGCTCGCATATAGGTATAATAGACATTTTACTTGCGGATTCGATGCTCGCGTATAGGTATAATAGACATTTTACTCGCGGATTTGATACTCGCGTATAGGTATAATAGACATTTTACTCGGATTCGATACTTGCGTATAGGTATAATAGACATTTTACTTGCGGATTCGATGCTCGCGTATAGGTATAATAGACATTTTACTCGCGGATTTGATACTCGCGTATAGGTATAATAGACATTTTACTCGCGGATTCGATACTTGCGTATAGGTATAATAGACATTTTACTCGCGGATTCGATGCTCGCGTATAGGTATAATAGACATTTTACTCGCGGATTCGATGTCTCGCGTATAGGTATAATGGACATTTACTTGCGGATTCGATATTCGATATTTATTTGCGTATAGGTATAATAGACATTTTACTCGCGGATTCGATGCTCGCATAAAGTATAATAGACATTTTACTCATGGATTCGATGCTCGCATAAAGGTATAATAGACATTTTACTCGCGGATTCGATGCTTGCGTATAGGTATAATAGACATTTTACTCGCGATTCGATACTCGCGATAGGATAATAGACATTTTACTCGCGGATTCGATACTCGCGTATAGTATAATAGACATTTTAACTCGCGGATTCGATGCTCGCGTATAGGTATAATAGAATTTTATTCGCGGAATCGATGCTCGCGTATAGGTATAATAGACATTTACTCGCGGATTTGATGCTCGGTATAGTATAATAGACATTTTACTCGCGGATTCGATGCTCGCATATAGGTATAATAGACATTTTTACTCGCGGATTCGATGCTCGCGTATAGGTATAATAGACATTTTACTTGCGGATTCGATATTCGATATTTATTACCGTATAGGTATAATGACGTTTTACTCGCGGATTCGATAATTTGATATTTACTCGCGTAAGGTATAATAGACATTTTACTCGCGGATTTGATAATTTGATATTTACTCGCGTATGGTATAATAGACATTTTACTCACGGATTCGATATTCGATATTTACTCGCGTATTGGTCATAATAGACATTTTACTCGCGGATTCGATATTCGATATTTACTCACGTAATGGTATAATAGACATTTTACTTGCGGATTCGATATTCGATATTATTCGCGTATTGGTATAATAGACATTTTACTCGCAGATTCGATAATTCGATATTTACTCGCGTTATAGGTATAATAGACATTTTACTCGCAGATTCGTAATTCGATATTTATCGTGTATAGGTATAATAGAACATTTTACTCGCGGATTCGATAATTCGATATTTACTTGCGTATTGGTATAATAGACATTTTACTCGCGGATTCGATATTCGATATTTACTCGCGTATAGGTATAATAGACATTTTACTGAGATGATCATTTGATATTTACTCGCGTATTGGTATAATAGACATTTTACTCACGGATTCGATAATTCGATATTTACTCGCGTATAGTTATAATAGACATTTTACTCGCGGATTCGATAATTCGATATTTACTTGCGTATTAATAAGCAAGGGTCAGTTAGTTAAATCTTTTAGACAAAAAAGTAACATATTTCCTAAATATTATAGAAATATAGGCCCAGACTTTGATTCTTGCACTCCATCTGGTTTTCAGCCGTGTAGAGAGCTGCCAACTTTAGTCCATGTGTCCCATCTTACTGGACTCTGCTAAAAGATTATACACTCTGTCTACACTTGCTGCGCATGTACTGCCTTGATTCTGGCTTCCACTCCTTTAATTCTGCCAGACATATTTGCTCATTATCATATCCTTGACCTCTGCAATCACTGAGATCAAGTCCAAAGTTACTAAATCTTGTCATTATTATTTCAGCTATTTTCTTCCCCCGTCTTCTTAAAGGGACACTTTACTGAAAAAATTACTTTCCTCATCTTAATCTATAAATAAATACGTGTAAGTAGCACATACTCTGAGGTGTGTGTGTGTTGCTGCATGTCTTCAATTCAGCACATGTTTGTTTAGGAGACAGTATCCCCCCCCCCTCTTTTAACCACTCCCACTTTCATCCGACCTGACTTTTTCCCCACAAACCAACTGTCAAACCTGCACACAGCACACAGCATTCCAACTGTCATTTCAGCTACAGCAAAAGTGCTCACAGAAAAATAGTTTATGACAGCAAGGCACTTGATTGACAGCTGAAATTTAGACGTTTTAGATTGGATATCTAAAGAAATAGGGGGCAGATCAACAAAAAAATGATACAGTGGTGGTTGGGAAGAATTATAGCTTCCATTAAAGTTTAAAACAACTTTTTTTTTCAGTATAGATGCCCTTTAAAGAAATAAAAAAAACTCAAGGAACTTCCCCCGAATGTTCAAAATTCCTTTTAAAGAATCCTGAGAACATATCTCCTAACTATTACATTCTGCTCTGTATGACGGCAAAATATATGGCTTCTTTTCAGGAAAATAGAATCCAGAATAAGATTTCCACAAATGTCGATAAATTTGTTTTGGGTAACCCAAGACAGATAACGAGCTGGTCATTTCTTTCCTTTCCCTGGCTAGCCTTATCCTTTTCTAGATAGTCACGAAGCAATGTATCATGTTTAGATAGTAGTTCAAGAGTTCAGAGAAAATGTTCTATTTTTAAGATCTCCAATTTTCCATGCGCGTGCACGCTATAGTTAATCCGAACCGGAAGCGGTCAGGACCTGTCATTGCTGCTGTGGTGGATCTCGTGAAAGGTAAGTTTGTTCTTCATTCCTGGCTCCACAGGCATTGATTGAAGAACAGAAGTAAGGACCAGCTCAGACTTCAATCAATACATTAAGGAAAAGTTCACTTTTCCTTTAATATAGGAACATTTTTATAAGCGCAGCAGATCTCAGATCATAGATGATCCCCAATGGGATGTAATATGGGGCGCTATTGGTTTATTCATTATTTATCGTATCGCCGCGGGGAAACAGGAGGACTGTTCACAGGGAAAGGTCATTGTAGTGGAATGAGACATAGTAAGATTCTAATTCTGAGACCATGTGGAAAGTTCTAATCGCCCAGTATTATGTTTCTATTCCCATTGATGTGTAAGGCATTTCATGTTCACCAACTTCCCAGCCTGGATTTCATGTGGAGGAAGATTAAAACGACCTCTAACTAATTACACAATGAGCACAAGGCCTACGAACAAGTGTCAACTCTCACACTGCCGGCTCATAGATCAAACCAGTACAAGGTGGTTGGACAGTTAGATACTCACATGCAACCTGGTCACATAGAGTGATTAGTTGTTCCGGGAGCAAAGCACCAGCTTGTATCTTGAAGGAGTTTGATGCTGTGAACTTAACCGCTTTAAGCCTGAAGAGGACAAAATCTGGACTTTATAGCTGGACAGCTGGTTGAATATTGGCTGTACGTGGGTGGGTTATAGTGATTGCTGGAGACCAGTGATAGGGCAAAAACAGGTCTTTACTTCTGACATCATCAGAGTCAATTTGATTATTGATGGAATCTACAGTAGGTCGACATTCATTTTCATATTCATCAAATCTATCATAAGATAAAAAAAAGATGTAAAGGGCATGTCCACCCCCTTAACTAAAACATAAATAGCAAAACCTTAAACATAGCTATTGTGCCTGCCCTCCCTGGACCATTTCCTAATGCTACACCAATAAATAATAATAAAAGAAACTTATTGGTGTGGTATTAGGAAATAAATCACTTGTTGCTTAACCGTGAGGATCGTTTTATTGATTGGTGTGAGTGCTGTTTTGGGATCCTGTTACAAGGGAGGTCTGTCTCCCTTGTAGATTTTAGTTTGTATCCTTTAATATTAGAGGAAAAGAAGTTCATCTTCAGGGGAAAGTTTCTTTACAGTGGAACAGTGAGACTGTGGAACTGTCTTCCAGCAGGATGTGTAATGGCAGTTCATTAAATAGCTTAAAAAAGGCCTGGATAAGTTTCTAAAACTAAAAATATTGAGAATTACTGGTATTAATACATATACTGTAGTTCTGGTTGGTACAGAGACTATATAATATTGAGAATTACTGATAATCATACATATACTGTAGTTCTGGTTGGTACAGGCAACTAATAATATTGAGAATTACTGGTTTATATACATATACTGTAGTTCGGTTGGTACAGGATACTATATAATATTGAGAATTACTGGTATTAATACATATACTGTTGTTCTGGTTGGTACAGGGATACTATAAAATATTGAGAATTACTGGTATTAATACATATACTGTAGTTCTGGTTGGTACGGGGATACTACTATAATATTGAGAATTACTGGTATTAATACATATACTGTAGTTCTGGTTGGTACAGGGATACTATATAATATTGAGAATTACGGTATTAATACATATACTGTAGTTCTGGTTGGTACAGGATACTATATAATATTGAGAATTACTGGTATTAATACATATACTGTATTCTGGTTGGTACAGGGATACTATAATATTGAGAATTACTGGTATTAATACATATACCGTAGATCTGGTTGGTACGGGGATACTAATATATATTGAGAATTACTGGTATTAATAATATACTGTAGTTCTGGTTGGTAAAGGATTATATATAATATTGAGAATTATTCTGGTATTAATACATATACTGTAGTTCTGGTTGGTACGGGATACTATATAATATTGAGAATATTGTTAAATATACTGAGTTTCTGGTTGGTACAGGGATACTATATATATTGAGAATTACTGTATTAATACATTACTGTAGTTCTGGTTGGTACAGGGATACTATATAATATTGAGAATTACTGGTATTAATACATAGCTGTAGATCTGGTTGGTACGGGGATACTATATAATATTGAGAATTACTGGTATTAATACATATACTGTAGTTCTGGTTGGCACGGGGATACTATATAATATTGAGAATTACTGGTATATAAACATATACTGTATGTCTGGTTGGTACAGGGATACTATGTAATATTGAGAATTACTGGTATTAATACATATACTGTAGTTCTGGTTGGTACAGGGATACTATATAATATTGAGAATTACTGGTATTAATACATATACTGTAGATCTGGTTGGTACGGGATACTATATAATATTGAGAATTACTGGTATTAATACATATCTGTAGTTCTGGTTGGTACGGGATACTTATGAACAAATATGTGAGAATTACTGGTATTAATACATATACTGTAGTTCTGGTTGGTAGAGGGATACTTAATAATATTGAGAATTACTGTATTAATACATATACTGTAGATTCTGGTTGGTACGGGATACTATATAATATTGAGAATTACTGGATTAATACATATACTGTAGTTACTGGTGGTACAGGGAACTATATAATATTGAGAATTACTGGTTAATACATATACTGTGATCTGGTTTGTACAGGGATACTATATATATTGAGAATTACGGTATTAATACATATAATGAAGTTCTAGTTGGTACAGGGATACTATATAATATTGAGAATTACTGGTATTATACATATACTGTAGTTCTGGTTGGTACGAGGATACTATATAATATTGAGAATTACTGGTATTATACATTACTGTAGTTCTGGCTGGTACAGGGATACTATATAATATTGAGAATTACTGGTATTATACATATACTGTAGATCTGGTTGGTACAGGGATACATATAATATTGAGAATTACTGGTATTAATAATATAATGTAGTTCTAGTTGGTACAGGGATACTATAATATTGAGAATTAACTGGTATTAATACCTATACTGTAGTTCTGGTTGGTACTGGGATACTATATAATATTGAGAATTACTTGTATTAATACATATACTGTAGTTCTGGTTGGTACGGGGATACTAATAATATTGAGAATTACTGGTATTAAGGCATATAGATCTGGTTGGTACAGGGATACTATATAATATTGAGAATACTGGTATTAATACATTACTGTAGTTTCCGTTTGGTACTGGGATACTATATAATATTGTGAAATACTGGTATATACATATACTGTAGTTCTGGTTGTACGGGGATACTATATAATATTGAGAATTACTGGTATTAATACATATAGATCCGGTTGATCCAGGGATACTTTCCGATTGCCGTTTGGAGTCAGGAAGGAACCCCCCCCCCTTTTTAGCTGGTTTTTTTTCCCTTCCTTTAGATCAACTGTAGGTAGGGTTAAAAAATAAAATAAATAAGGAGGGTGGATAGGTTGGACTTGATGGATGTATGTCTTTATTCAACCTCATTACTATGTTACTATATAATGCGAATCGCGTTGGTTCCTTGGCCACCTTCCTTGTTGGGTCTGATCTATGAATGGATCCACCTCTGTGTTTAACGGCCCCAAGGATTTACTGTTATTGTTACATACAAACACTGTCATGTTGTTTGGCTCGTTAGACGCATCAATTCATTTGAAAGGGATTAAAGGGTTAAGTTGGTAATCACTTTGAGATAATCTCTCAGACACCTATTAAACAAGCCAGTTTCTGCTACTTTAATGGAGACATTGTGCCCATAGGACACCTGTTAAACGGTCTAATAATTACTGCTTGTTAAACCAAACTTTAGTTTAGACTGTGCGGTTAAAGGGGAAGTAGCACTCAATTAAAATACTAATTGCTATTTCCTTTTCGCGCTTGTTTACTAGGCAAGATAAGATAAGAAATAAATGATCATTTAATATTTAATTAGGGAAGGTTTTTTTTAAATCGGCAGTTTCTAGACTATAAGAAATAAAAATAGTTTTTTGGCTGTCCTTAAATTGCAATCTGTAGTTAATTATGTGTCAACGGCCACTATGATTTCTGGATTTTCAAAGCGGTTGTGGCAATGTGTGAATGGTTTGCATGGGTTAGATGTGAGTTTTGACAGTTGCAAAGTTTTACGATTTTCAGGCACACTACAACACACAAAAACGCACAATCGCGGAGCATTATCCCATGCGATTGTGTGCACCATTCTTGTGCGTTGTGCTTTGCGTGTGCGTTTTGCTCATGCGATTTTTCCATTTTCCGATATGGAGACGCACGAAAAATGGTGAACGCCCGCGTTCCCAAAACGGAAATTATGGGTTAATCGAATGTGCATTGGAATCACGGGATTTTTTGCGCTCCCTGCGATTTCCATTTTAAAAAAATCAATGCACAATCGCGAGCGCAAAACGAGACGAAAAAAAGGTAGCGTGGCCTAGCCTTTAGACAACATTTGCATGTTTTTGATGTTAATTTTCTACGTCATGAAATTCAGGCTAAGGCCACACCATGGGGGATGGCAACTCGGATCGATTCACACGCTATTGGCGCCCATCTCTATTTTTCATGGTGTAGCCTCAGCCTAAATTAATGAGTTACCCGTCGGTGCTGCGATCTCCGCGACCCAATTTCTCATGCACTGTGCTGGAATTCTCACACGCTGCATCCACATAACTAACATAAAGCAATGTATTATTCACTGCACAAAGTCCTGTTTACCCCATTAACACGAAACACGTTACGTTGCTTGCTTTCTGTGATGGCGGCCGGGCGTTGATACATAGAAATGAACGTTTCAGTTTCCATTGCATTTTATTGCTTTCATTTATTGTACTAAAGATGTAGGTTGGAACAAATGAATAAAGTTACAAATGAGTTGTGGATACCTATATAATGTATCAGCAGGAAGGGTCAAAACCCTTTACCCTTAAAAGTTAACATAAATAATCTACATGGTGCAGGGCTAAATCAGGTCTTAACCAATCACTGATGGTCCGTCTGCTACTTTGCTTCTCCCTCCTAGAGGTTTCTGGCAGTGCGTGGGTTCCCCTCCCTCCGCTGCTCTCTTGCACTAAGATGTTCGAGATGTTTAGAATTTCAAATTTTCGGAAAGTTCGAGTTTCAACTTTCGATAAAATCAATAATTCTAAAAATCCGTGTTCATGAAATCCGGGAGTTCCGAAAGTTTCGTTCTGGACTTCGAAACCTTCAAATTCGATTCAAGACTGGGTTCTATTCGAAACCTAAATTACATCTCTACTGTGCCACTAAAGTGCTTGACCCAGCAGGCACTCAGTGACTGGGGGCGGGTGGCGATGCCCTTTAAAGAACCCTCAAATAACATTTTAGAAAGATAGACCAGATAGTTTGAAATATCGTTAGTTATGCCTGCTATGCTTCTGGATGCCTCGTGGAAACTAAGCAGTAGTATTTTTTATTCAGCTAGGTTTGTTCACGCTCTCTTCAGCAATATAGTGAGCTGGTTATGAGTTTAAGCATGCTCAGAGGGGGCAGCTAATGTCATTATCATTCAGTAATTGGCTGTGATGTCACACGGTCAAATCATAACTGACAGTACTAACTGGAAGAACCAGGAAGCGAAAATGGGAATCAGGACGTTGTGCGGATTCCAGCTTAGACTTGTATATTTTCATCTTTCTAACTATTGCAGTTTTGAGGTTGGGGGTGAATAAATCATATACATTTTTCATTTGATGGCTAGTTTTTGTCCTTTAATGAAGCAGAAAAGATCTAGCTGTTGCATTATGGGAATCCTGTTTAACATTTGCATTGAGTTCAGACATAGTTCTCCTACCATGGGATCTGATCCACTTTTATGGCTTTATCCAAGGAAACTTGGGTTAAATGGTACATAGAAATATAGAACCTGGAGGTAAATAATCTAAGGATCCTGATTAATGTTCCCTCCTGTGTCGGGTTAGTTCAGTCCACACTTGAACTCTTCCGTTCCCTGCTTGCCAAATGCCTCGTTATTGATTTTTGCAGGACATATTGTTCTAATTGTTGCACACGAGGTTAAAGCTCCTTAGAAGGTTACAGGTTTAGCTCTATTGATTCACTTCATTGACTGCTGGGATGTAAGTTCGATTAGCAGTTATTGACTGGGCCAATAGACCATGATGAATTACCAGCTGGTAGACATGAAGAGGTTTGATCATTCTCTCCAGAATTCTCAAATCCGGTGCAATGTTTCTCCTACATTAGAACCAGGAAATTTGCCCCACTGTATAGTGTAAAAAAAATCCTTACCTTACCCCCGCTCCTTATGTTCGTTCTCTTCAGTGCCTGTATAAAATCCAGAAAAGTGAAGGTAGGAGCTGTCTTATTGCTGCTCCGTTCCCGAAAGTAGCAATAGAGGCAAAGGCCGAGGGAACGTGGTTCGGGTAATTCTAATTTCTGGGAATTTTAAAGAACTTTTTTTTGCAAATACGCGTTCTTTAATTGTGCAAACGCAAGACAAAGGGAGTAAACGCATGAGAAACCAGCGCCGATGCAC
The DNA here is from genome assembly GCA_019447015.1 of Hymenochirus boettgeri. NCBI lineage: Eukaryota > Metazoa > Chordata > Amphibia > Anura > Pipidae > Hymenochirus > Hymenochirus boettgeri. The sequence continues at coordinate 398,309,144 of CM033469.1, read as the reverse complement.
GCACAGTTTTCACACGTTTGCCGTCAGTCAAGGAATTAAAGGCAAAGACTTTTTTGTAGAGATCTCAGAATTTCTTCAATAATCTACAGATTTGTAGAAAAATGTGGAGACTCTTTATCAGAAGTTTTCAAACAAATAATTTAATGTAAATGTATTTGTATTAACACTAAATCATTTTTATCATCCGTAAACCAATGTGATACTAGCCTGTAAACGCAATAGGCTGGCAAAGAGCTGCCACCGAGAGTATCCCATTGAAAACAAAAAAAAATCTGTGCTCTCGGACTTTATCCCATACTAAACCCACCATATAAATAATAGGTTAGGCCTTAGTTTACATTCTTTGGTTCATCATTTGAGACCTTTTCATCATCTAAGCCATAGCCGGCATTAAATTAGGAAGAAGATTAATCCTTCCCTAATTTAGCCAGTCTTCTTATAGGATCCTTAAACAAAGAATGTTAGATCTGTGGGCAACGCTTTAACTAATCAGATTAATTTATACCATTAGGGCAAACAGTTGGAGACAACATTCATTATTAATTACAGTGCGTGAGCTGAGAGGCAATCGATGAGGATTAACAGACTGGACCATTTCCAGTGGCGGGACTACCGCCCCTGCCAACCGAGGGCCCCCGAATGGTAGCAGGGCCCGCGACAAGCCCACTATTGCTGCAGCGATCAGCCTTTTTTAAACAGCTTATCATGCAGTGAATGAAACTATGATCGCGGAAGACATGTGGAGTGCGTAGGAGTCAGGGGCCCGGGCCCCTGCAGTACGCCCCTGACCATTACATAGTGCTTAAGGTTTATTAAGCATATTACCAGATATTTAATGATAAGTTATATTCCATTCTGGAATAAAGTGATCTACCTCCTCCCCTCCTGCCTCAATGAGTTTTATAAGCTTGAGCATGTGCAGGGAGGCAGCAGGTGAAACAGCAGTCATCATTGGTTGTGATGTCAGTTGTCACAACGATTGACTGCATGGAGGATAAGCCAGCTACTCTGCAGAATGGGGACAATAATTATCTTAAAGGGCATGTCCACCCTTTAAATAAACTTTTGATCAAAATGGGAGGGAGAGGAGGGGGGAGGGCTGCTCAGAGCATGCACAAACCTCTCGAGGAAGCCTCAGAGGTGAAACAATTTTCCCCCTCTGCTAGGCCTGGTGGCCATTGTCTGGACTTTGGAGGGACATTACAGGAGAACCATTTGGAGCTGGGATGTAAGGTAAGGATTTTTCTACACTACACAGCGGGGACATAGTGGGTTAAATTATAATTTGGGGGTGGAATGCCGTTTAACTAATCTGGTTAGTAATCAGGTAATAATGTGCAAATTGTATCAGTTGGGGTGGGGGAAGGTAACTGACAGCTTTTTTGTTTAAAGGATGGACATTCCTTTAATGCTGGAGAGATCAGAGAACTAGCAGCGTCGAGTACATGGCGCACATAATAACGGAGAGTTTTTAACTGTTGTGAAATCAAGTCTATTTTGGCTTCAGATAACTGTATAGTAGACCCCCTGTATTACAGAGCTCTAGGAAATTGTTTTATCCAATAAGGGAGAGTGATAGTGAAATGTGGCCTTATATTAGGATGCAATAAAATTGACTAATATAAGAATAAACATTTTATCACTGTAGTACACAATTAGGGTTCATTTGCGTATAATTAATAGTATTTGTTTAGCACTGAACTAATCACAATGAGATTGTGAAGGTTCTCATTCATCCAGGTTCTGGTATACCTGTGGTATTCATGTTAGATTCAACTGGACTGGTTCTCATCACCAAGTCATGTATATCTTGTATTACTTAGATCAATGGAATGGTTTCATTCATCAGGTCAGGATATCGTGGTATTCAGTAGATCACTGGACTGGTTCTCTTCATCCATGTCATGGTATACTGGTTTTTACTTGATCAGGACTGGTTTCAATCATCCAGGTCAGGTATTCTGTGGTATTCAGTAGATCAATGGACTGGTTCTCATTCATTCCTGTCATGGTATATCTGTGGTATTTACTTAGATCAACTGGACTGGTTCTCATTATCCGGTCATGGTTATATCTGTGGATTCAGTTAATCAACTGGACTGGTTCTCATTCATCCAGGTCATGGTATATCTGTGGTATTTACTTAGATTCAAATGGCATGGTTCTCATTCATCAAGGTATGGTGATATCTGTGTATGCAGTTAGATTAACTGGGACTGTTCTAATGTCATCCAGGTATGGTATATCGGTGCGGATTCAGTTAGATCAACTGGACGTTTCATTCATCCAGGTCATGTATATCGGTGGTATTCAGTTAGATTAACTGGACTGGTTCTGATTCATCCAGGTATGGTATATCTGATGGTATCAGTTGAGTTAACTGGATGGTTCTCTTTCATCCAGGTCAATGTATATCTGTGGTGTCATTAGATTAACTGGACTGGCTCTATTCATCCAGTCCTGGATATCTGTGGTTCAGTCGATTTACTGGAATGGTTCTTATTCATCCAGTTCATGGTATATCTGTGGATCAGTTAGATTAACTGGGGAACTGGTTCTCATTCATCCAGGTCATGGTATATCTTGTGGTTATTGCAGTTATATACAACTGGACTGGTTTCTTGATTCATTCCAGGTCATGGTATACTGTGGTATTAGTTGATTAACTGGACTGGTTCTCATTCATCTAAGGTCATGGTATATCGTGTGGTATTCAAGCTAGATCAACTGGGATTTGAATTTATTCTTGTTATTATTTTGGGTGACAAATACTCCATAGTATTTTTGGAGTCACTGTGGTGGGTTACTTATGGGTGTAGATACTCGTAAAAATGTACTTTTTAAAAATGAAAAGTACTAGGGCAGGGAGGTAGAATTGATTATCTCTATAATATTGTTTCATTGATATGCTAAGCACATACAGTTTTCATCTGCCAGGTTAGTGTCTGGGCTGTCCTGTATTAAGCTAGCGTTGAAGCACTCAGAAACCTGCAGAAGCAGTTTTCTTTGTCCTGCTGCTCCTCATAGAATGTGATGGGAATTAGAAGTACCAACCCCTAGCTCCCTGCCCAGTACTTTTAATTGATTTTTTTTTTTTTAACTTTATATCACTAAAAAGCTTCAGAGGATGTGCAATCGTTGCAGGGGGTCTAGGATAGATTGTAACATTGAGCTGCTAAGTGCAGATGAGATTCAATGTTGAAAATGTAAGGTGATGCATTTTGGACTTAAAAATCCTTGTGCTACTTATACTATAATGTGCTCCGTGGTGTAAGTGAATCCCTGTGGAAAAGGGATCTTGGCAGTTTGGGTGGATGACAAACTTAAAGGAAGCAAGCAGTGCCCGCGGCAACAGCCAGAGCCAGCATGGTAATTGTCTTGTATAAAGAAGAGAGTATGGATTCAAGGAGGGTAAATGTAATTCTCCCTCTTTCTAAAGCTATTGGTAAGGCTCATTTGTGAAGATGCAGTGAATTTGGAACCTGTGTACAAAAGGAACATGGAAGGGCAACTAAATTAATAAGGGGATTGGGGAGCTTGAATTGGAGAGAGACTGGAAAAGTTACATTATGTTACACTGGAGAAAAGGGCACTTGCGTGGAGATATGTATTACGTGTATACAATACATTAACGGCCCATAGACAATAAACTATCTAGGCATTATTCACCATAGAGCACGTCAGAGGACCATATGGACACGTTAGGAATAGGTTTTCACAGTGAGAATGGTAAAGTATGGACTGTCTTCCAGGTGGACGGTATTTTTATGGCCGGTCTGGTCGTTTCACCAGCTGGATGAGTTCTTCCCAATACAGGCAATGTTCCCACATTTTTACCGGTATTGATCCATGCAAGTAGAGTTGGAAAGCGGTTGTCACTTGAGAACGTCCGGCGCGCGCCTGTCTTCAGGGGTCGTTGTGCTCATATCGAATTATCGAATCCGCAAGTAAAATGTCTATTATACCTATACGCGAGTAAATATCGAATATTGAATCCGTGAGTAAAATGTCTATTATACCTATACGCGAGTAAATATCGAATCCGTGAGTAAAATGTCTATTATACCTATACGCAAGTAAATATCGAATTATCGAATCCGCAAGTAAAATGTCTATTATACCAATACGCGAGTAAATATCGAATATTGAATCCATGAGTAAAATGTCTATTATACTTATACGTGAGTAAATATCGAATCCGTGAGTAAAATGTCTATTATACCTATACGCGAGTAAATATCGAATATCGAATCCGCAAGTAAAATGTCTATTATACCAATACGCGAGTAAATATCGAATATCGAATCCGCAAGTAAAATGTCCTATTTACATATCCCGATCCCGAATCCAGAATAAATAATCTAGTATACTTTACGCAAGCATCAAATCCGCAGTAAAATGTCTTTATACCTATAACGCCGAGTACATACAATTATCGAATCCACAAGTAAAATTCTATTATACCTATACGTCGAGCATCGAATCTGCAGATAAATACTATTAATTATCTACTTACAGCGAGCATGAATCCGCAAGTAATTCCCATTATACCTATACGCGAGTAAATATACACTTTCGAATCCGCAAGTCAATGTCTATTATCCCTTTTTAACGCGAGCAATCGAATCGCAGTAAATGTCTATTTACCATCACGTGAGTAAATATCGAATTTCATCCGCAAGTAAAATGTCTATTCTACCAATATCAGTAATTTGAATTATCGAATCTGCAAGTAAATGTCTAGTATACCTATTGCGAGTTAAATAGCGAATATCGAATCCGGAGTAAAAATGGTCCTAATTATAACCAATACGCGAGTAAATATCGAATCTATCGATCCGCGAGTAAAAATTCCCTATATAACCAATACGCAGTAATATCGAATTACGAATCTGTCGAGTTAAAATGTCTATTATACACTATAGCGAGTCATCGAATCCCGCGATAATGTCTATTATACCTATACGCGGTAATAATCAAATTATCGATCCACCAGTAAAATGTCTATTATCCCGATACGCGAGCATCGAATCCGCGAATAAATGTTTATTATACCTGAACCTATGAATACACGAGTAAAAATATCAAATACGATCCACAAGTAAAATGTCTCTTATTTACCTATACGCGAGCATCGAATCCGTGAATAAAATGTCTTTATTACCTTTACGCGAGCATCGAAATCCTAGAAATGTCTATTATCTATCGCGAGTAAAATAATCAATTATCGAATCCACAGTAAATTCTACTATACCTATAACGCGCTCAATCGAATCCGCGAATAAAATGTCCTCTATACCTTACGCGAGCATCAATTCCGCGAGTAAACTTCCTGATACATTACGCGAGTAAATATCAATATCGATCTGCACAGTAAATGTCGATTTACCTATACGCTAGTATCGAATCCGCGAGTAAAAATGTTCTATTATACCTATACGTGAGTAAAACTATCGAATACTGATCCGCGAGTAAAATTCTATGTCCAATTGCAAGTAATATCAATTTCGCATCCGCAAGAAAATTCTATTATACTTATACACGAGTAATAGCGAAATTAATCGAATCCGCAAGTAACCTGTCTATTATACCTATACGCGAGCATCGATCCAGAGTAAATGTCTATTATAACCTATATGCGAGCCATCGAATCCACGAGAAAATGTCCTATTATCCTATACGCAGTTAATATCGCATTAATCGAATCCACAGTCATTATGGATAGATTACTGAATGTTCACCTCGAGAGCTCGAAAGTAGCGTGTATGGAACTTGATAGGTTAGCTTTAGATAGATATAGTTAGGTTAGAAATATTTAGTTTAGATAGATTTGGTTAGCTTAGGTTAGATAGATTTTGTTAGGTTAGATAGATTTGGTTAGCTGAGGTTAGATAGCTTTGATTACCTTAGGTTAGATAGGTTTGGTTAGGTTAGATAGATTTGGTTAGGTTAGCTTTAGATTTGGTTAAGCTAGCTTTAGATATATTTGGCTAGGTTAGATATATTTGGCTAGGTTAGATTAGATAGATTTGGTTAGGTTAGCTTTAGATAGATTTGGTTAGGTTAGATAGATTTGATTAGATTAGCTTTAGATAGATTTGGTTAGGTTAGATATATTTGGCTAGGTTAGGTTAGATAGATTTGGTTAGATTAGCTTTAGATAGGTATGGTTAGGTTAGATAGATTTGGTTAGGTTAGCTAGATTTGGTTAGGTTATGTACTGTATATTTGGTTAAGTTAGATAGATAGATTTGGTTAGGTTAGATATGTTTGGTTAGGTTAGGTACTGTATATTTGGTTAGGTTAGATAGATATA
>CM033469.1:398141641-398301857 GCA_019447015.1 Hymenochirus boettgeri | reverse complement strand
TGTTGTATCCGGAGTTCTCTTGTTCTTTTCCTGGTTGATGCAGTGCCGTTTCTTCTTTTGTTATACCTGGTGCAGGGAGGTTAATTATTCCTTCCCCCCAAAATTATTTTGCTGAAAAGAATCATTTTCATCTGCCAGGTTAATGCCCTGGGCCTTCCTGTATTAAAGATAGTGCTGAAGCACTCAGGAATCCTGTAGATTTCCTTTAAGATTCTCAGCACATGGGACATTACTTAACTTAAAATGTTGTTTTCCCTTAAAGGAATAAAGGGGGTTATTCAATAAAAGTTCTTATCGTTTAAAATGGTGCTAATTTTGCCTCAACCAATCAGATGTAAGCTTTCAAATGTTACATAAGCTCTGATTGGTTGGGGCAAAATTAGCACCATTTTAAAGAAGGTGGGCCCTAAGATCAGGTGGTCTGGTAACCTATGTTGAACAGGTATGACTGACATTGATACAAACTTTTTTCTGACATCATCCATGGTATGATCTCAACAGAGATGTTATCTTGTATGGGCAACCAGGGAAGCAAATTTAAAGGCAAGACCTCCTACCTCTGCTCTGCCTCCCTCCTCTCTTAATTATGATATGATTAGCAAGCATCCAATCTCAGTGTAACAGTTTCCTTAAAGGGTCTCACTAACATTCCCCAATTCATTTTGATTAGTTACAAGGTTACAAGGTGCTAGTTATCTGAACAAGGGTTGACACTCATCTTAATACTAGCGACATGGAGTATCCAATTGCCTTAGATAAAGGTAAACAGGACTTATATAAATGCATTAGAACCTAAAAGAGTTTAAAGGGTGTATTATCCGGCAGGATGGATTTAAGAGACAGAAATATGATATTTATTTGGTACTTATTACATTGTCAATAGCTAAAATCATTCTCTGTTATAATATCAGAGATGGTAAATGTGTGACTCTCGCGTATGTGTTTAAAGGAGAAGTAAAATTAAAAAGAGTCGAATGGATTTTAGAATTAGGTTCTAAAGCAGATCTAACTCTCACTCATCTAACTCATACAACGTTTTATGGAGAAACAATTGTTTTCTTCACTTTCAACAGTCTTATTATGAGGAGGTCATGCTGGTCAGACAGTAGGTTACCTTGGGGGGAAAAAGAGTATGGTATAGTATAGTATGTTCTGGTTGGTATATGTCTATATGGTATCTCTCCCTCGTATAGTCATGGGCTCGTGCAGTCGTACAGTCTATCTCGTCATACCACTATCGGTGTCCGGCTCGTCTGGTACTCGTCTAGTCCTGCTCGTCTGTTCTCGATCTCGTCTCCTGTATGTCTCGTCTAGGTCTCGGCTCGTCTGGTCCTCGTCCCTATGCAGTAGTAATGGTCCTGAGTATGGTTCTCGGTCTAGTACACTCTCGTCTGTCTGGTATAGTCTCGACTTGTCCTGGTCTGGTCTCGTCTCGTCTGGTCCATCGTCTCGCCTGATCTCCGTATGGGCTCGTCTCGTCCAGTCTCGTCTCGTCTAGTCTGGTCTCGGCTCGTATGGTATGGTCTGGTCTCCGTCCTCTCTGGTCTCGTCCCGCCTCGTCCGTCTCGTGGCGCGTCTCGTCCCGTCCTAGTTCGTCATCGTCTGGCTCAAGGCTCTCTGGTCTCCGTCTCGCCTGGCTCGTCTGTCTCCTCGCGTCTGGTCTCGTCTGGTCTCGTCTCGTCTGGTCTCCGCCTCGCTTCGTCTGTCCGTCTCGTCTCGCTGTCTCGTCTCGTCCCCCCCCCTTGTCTGGTCTCGTCTCGTCCTGGTCTGGTCTCGTGCCGTCTCGTCCGGTCTCGTCTGGTCTTGTCTCGTGGTCGCCTCCTACTCGATCTCCGCTTGTCTCGCCTCTCCGTCTAGGTCTCGTCTCGTCTCGTCTGGTCGTCTCGGTCTATTCTCGTCTGGTTCGTCTCGTCTGTTCTCGTCTCCCGTCTACGTAACTCTTCTCGTCCCGTCTCGCGCGTCTCGTCTGCTCCCTTCCCTCCCGTACCTCTCGTCTCGTCTCGTCCGTACCCGTCTCTCCCGTCTCGTCCCGTTCGTCCCCGTCTGGTCCTCGTCTCGTCTCGTCCCGTCTCGTCCCCGGCCTCCGCTCTCCCGTTCGGTCCCGTCTCGTCTCGTCCCGTCTCAGTACATATCCTTAAGTATAGTACGTATATGTACTAGTCATAGTATAGACAGTATAGTACGCCGTAATCAGGATGTCTAGTTAAACGTCTCGTATAGTCCCGTATAGTACAGTATAGTATAGTCCAGTATATTACATATAGTTAGTAATAGTATAGTACAGTAGATACAGTATCGGTATGCGTACAGACCGTATAGTATGAGTACAGTATCGCATATAGTACCAGCTATAGTATAAGTACCGTTACGTCACCAGTAGGGTCTCTACAGTAATTCGTCACAGTATAGTCCGTTAGTCTAGTATAGTATAGCAGTATAGTACAGTCTAGTATAGTACAGATAGTATATATAGTATCGTATAGTACAGTACAGTTATAGTATCAGTATCGTCCAGTATGTACAGTATAGTACGTACAGGATAGTATCAGTATGTACAGTGGAGTAACAAGTATGGTATAGTATATTAATAGTACAAGTCTAGTATAGTACAGTATAGTACAGTATAGTAATGTATAGAAGTACAGTAGTACATTATGGATAAGTATATTATAAGGGTATGTAGCAGTTCGTCATAGTATAGTACCTATAGTAGTACCGTATGTATAGTATATTACAGTATAGTACAGTAATGGTACTCGTCTCGTCATCGTCTCCGTACGTCTCTGGGTCCGTCCCTTCCTCGTCCCTGTCTTGGTATCGTATCGTCTAGTCCCGCTAGTACCTCTGGTGATATGTCTCAGTCATCGTCTAGTCTTGTGGTTGCACTCCCAGTCCTCCTCCCGCCCCCTCTCCTACGCAATCCCATTTTGCTACGACTGTTGATCCAGAGGAAGGCAAAAAACCCACCAATTGTTGAAGCGATAAAAACTTCCTCTCGACCCAAGGTTGACAATCGAAATTTCCTGGTCAACTACTTTATGTATCAATACCAGTAGTAACGGGTCAACATTTCCGTTGTTTGCAGAAAACCTATCCAGCTTTTTTTAAACTGACCCAATGCGCCATAACAAGTCCACTGGAAGACAGTTCCTAGCGTTCTTATACCGTTCTCACAGTGACAAACCCCTTTCCCAACGCTACGTTATGGATCAATACAGTAATTGCAACATCCTTGATTTGTCAGAAAGACCCATCCAGCTTTTTTAAACTGACCACGGAACCTGCTCATAACATACGTCCAACTGGAGAGACAGTTCCATAGTTCTTTACAGTTCTCACAGTGAAACCCTTTCCAACTCTACTTTATGTTCAATAACCAGTAACAGTGTACATTCCTTGTTTGCAGAAACTCATATGTTTTGGACACCAGCACTGTTGTTCGATATTTGGACCAGATCGTCGACACATCATGGAGGCGCAGTCTCACACGGACCCTGCAGCCTTGCATAAGTTGCAATATCACATCGAATCTTATCTGGCCATTAGATCATATTCTCAAACGCCTGAAAGGACTCAGGAATATCTCCGATAACTGAAAGTGGATGGGGGGGGGGGGGATTATGGCTGTTCAGTCACATGAGGCCCCTCTGAGGTAACTGGGATGTTGCACTCTCCCAAGCTATAGGATCTCTCCAGCTCAGGGCGTATCTCCCGGCAAGCTAAACATCCCTCTTGTCCATTCGTCAGCAATCTGAATTACAATTAGGCTAATTGGAAAAACATAAAGAAGATTGTATTATATAGCTTACCTGTCCATGAAACTCCCAAACCGATTCCTCTCCCTGAGAAATCACAAGATTATGTATGCCTAGTCATCTATCCTCTACTGTTTGTAAATACTCCCCTGGTTGGAATAATCCTACTATGCAAGTGTGTAAGGTAATAGACTCTAAATGAAATCTGTATATGTTTGTAATTTAATATCATCGCAATCTTACACTAGGAAATATCGTTCAATTATATTGTAAGCTCATCAGGACAGGTCTGATGTGGATGGACAGCCCATCGTATTGCCCTGTGATATTCATGAACATAATCACAATGCATATATGGATTGTCAAGTCTTGGCCATGAAATAAAATGGAGAACTCGATTGTGTGCTTTTTAAGGGGTTTGACACACGGATATCATTTGAAATGCTGCTTTCCGTTCACTTGCAAGATAAGGGTTCTGTTTCTACTGACGGGTTAGCCACGGGGATTCGGGGTAGCCAAGCGCTGGCCCAGCTGACTTTGAAGGAAACTCGCCAGTAACATAGAGCCGAACACAAGGAAAGTAAATTCTCCAAACGTAACTTTGGGTAAGAGTTAGGCAACGATAATCTAGGTCTGGAGGGGGGGGGGAGGCAGACGGAGCGAAGCCAAAAAAGAAGGGTGAGGGGGGGCACAGCCAGGGCACCGGGGAGAGGGGCAACAGAGAACCGGGGGGGGCGAAAGGAAGGCAAAGAGGCCCCAAGAGGAGGTGGCGGGGCGGGGGCGGGTGGGGAAGGCGGTGGGAGACGGAACCAGGGGTGGGGAGGGGACATTCTGTGGGGAATGTCCCCCACAGGCGGAGGGGGGGGGGGGGGGGGGGGGGGGGAACAGGCGCACGGGGCGGGGTCTAAAAGGGTAGGGGGGCCACGTTCGAAAAATACCGGGGACGGGCAGGGGAAAGCCCAGGGGGCGTCGTTGCGCAAAATAGCGGGAGGGGTGGAACCCCCCTTTGCTCCCGCTGAGTCGGTGAGGCGGGAGAGGGTCAGCGGGGGGGGGCACTTCGAAAAGACCACGTTCGAGAAATACCTTGGGTGGAGGCCGCCTTTTGGCGACAATAGGGGACCACGTCGACAATACCACGTTAAAATACCACCCCCCTTTCTAGAAAGGCCACTGTTCTAAAATGACCCACTTTCTAAAATCCCACATTCTAAAAATACCCCTTTCTAAAATACACGTTCTAAAATACCCCCACTTTCTAAAAGGCCACTTCTAAAGGCCCCATTCTAAATGGCACTTTCTAAAATCACCGACCCCCCTGTCTAAAAATACCACGTTCTAAAATCCCTTTCTCAAATACCACGTTATAAATACCATTAGGTATAATAGACATTTTACTCGCACATTCGAACGGTCGAACATTCATATTTATCGAAAGTCCGAAAATATCGAAAATCCGGGTCCGGGGTAGTTCGAGAAGTCCGAATTTGTTAGAATTCGAATAGTTCGGCTCGAACTCGGGTTCGAGTTTGAGTTCTAGTCCATCTCTAACGATAACCAGATATGACTTTGGGGTTTGAGTTCTAGTCCATCTCTAACGATAACCAGATATGACTTTGGGTAAAGGTTGGTTTTACACAGATTTACAGCATATTGAATCTGCCCCAGTATATCTTTGACCTTTAAGTATTTTTGAAAAATAAATCAGAAGTCTACACATTTCAATGTCTCATGATTGACACAGACTTCTCCATATCTGTTCCATTCAAACCCTCACTCCTGTTTCCTGAACTCTCACCCATTTTGGACAAAGGCCTGAAGATATGGTGGGGTCAGACAGGGCTTTTAATAGTAATGGTCCTCAGGGCCGTCTCTAGACTTTTTGGCACCTGAAAAAAATTCCAAATGCTGCCCCCCTCACCATGCCACCGGAAGGGGTGTGGTTTTATAATTGAAAGTGAGTGATGCTTTGTCTGGAAGTGGGGTGTGGCTTGTCCAGAAGTGGGAGGGGCTTAATACACACGACTGGTAAATAATGTCCATAATTACTGGTAAATGATGCACAACATTAATTTTTCATCAGGGCTGCAGGGCTGACAAACATTGATTTTGATCAAATGAATTGCCGGTCAGAAGGGAGGGGGAGGAGTTGTAGCTGCATTCTTTTGTGCAATGTAAGTCACGGCTTCCCCTGCTATTTAAAGTGACAGTACTTTCGAAAATGTGTGTTTTTTTACAAAGGACATTTTTTGGGGGGACTGAGATCTGGGCCCCAGGCACATGGAAAAATCATGTGCCCCAGGCACATAATGCCAGAATTTCTTTTTTTTCTGCCATCAAAACTGCTGCCTCCCTTCAGGGTGCTGCTCTGTAATGTGCTTCACCTTGCCTCATTAGGGAAGCGGCCTTGGTTGTCCTGCCCAAATCATGATAGTTTTGATATATGCAAGCACCTGGATCGGTTTTGTCTATAACACTAATCTAACTGGTTGAATGATGAAATTATCATTCTACCAATAGAAAACAAGATTGAAAACTAAATTTTATTCTGTGCACAGGCTCCTACGGTATCTTCAAGACAGAATCATCCACACCCATAAGAAGCAGTGAAAACAGTTTGTCTGTTATGTCTGTTTATTTTGACATCTAACAATTCTCGAATCTATCAAATGTCTAAAGACTGATGACAAATACCGGCAGTTTTACCTCCAGCCTACCACATCCTTGCCCATTCATTATGTGATCAGACGATGAACAGGCCAGGCAGTTCTGACATCGTGGGGACATCCCGCAAACATTGTGGGAATGTTGAAAGGTGAAAGCAAAGTATGCGGCCAGCATTTGTGTAAGGGGGATGTGCCTTCTGCCAGTCTTATTGACTCAGTACGTGGTGGCTGGGTGCCTAAATTACCCTAATGCTAACCAGATACCATGATTGGTAAATACTGCAGTCAATAAATAGCCTCTCATTTTATTTAAAGATTGTCATTTACGGTCATTTGTCTATAAACTGGCATTATAAGCAAATAAAAAACACCTACTATACCAACTAATGTACTTTGCACTTAATTATCTGCATTAGTAGCCAGATATTTAAGGATAATTATTGTCCCCATTCTGGCAGAGTAAGCTGGCCCCTCCCTCCATGCAGTCAATCAAGGCTGTGACTGCTGTTACACCAGCCAATGATTGACAGCTATTGCACCAGCTGCCACCACTGCACATGCTCAGGCAAATAAAAAGCTTTTTGAGCAGAGGGAGGTTTTTGCCAGAAAGGAACATAACTTATCATTAAATATCTGGATGCATTTAATAAACTGGTAAAAATAGCAGTTAGGGTTGCAGGCAGATAATTGACAAGTCGTCAGATTTTTGGCATGTCCTTTAAATTGCTATGATATTGATATTTATTAATATATTTTTTACTGGGTTTGCTAAATGGAAGTCACTTTCAGCAAGTTAAATATTCAGTTTATGTGATGTGATGGCAATATTATTGTTGTCTTAAAGGGTATATCTGTGGTAATTAATTTGATTCACTGGACTGAATACCACAGATATCCTATATTCTAGAGGAATCAGAACCTTCACAAGCATGTTTTCTTAAATATTGAAAGTGCCAACCATCCCTTTAAATAAGGTTATTATGGGATGCATGGCGCCATTCCCTTTTTAAGATACATACCCCTTTGGGATTCTTTAATGCTACTTTATAATGACGCCTTTTAAATTTTATGTCTTAACTTCTGTTGGACCAGGGTTGCCAGATCAGTGAAAAACCAGGGTTCAGCCTTTTGCCATGTAGATCTTAAAGGCAAAGGTGGCGTCCCTAAGATCAGGTGGTCTGGTAACCTAGTGTTGAACAGGTATGACTGACATTTGATACAACTTTCTGACATCATCCATGGATGAGTATCAAACAGAGATGTTTATCTTGTATGGGCAACCAGGGAAGCAAATTAAAGGCAAAGACCTCCTACCTCCCTGCTCTGCCTCCCTCCTCTCTTAATTATGATATGATTAGCAAGCAGCCAATCTCTAGTGTAACAGTTTCCTTAAAGGTTCATAACTAAAATCCCAATTCATTTTGATTAGTTACAAGGTTACAAGGTGCTAGTTATCTGAACAAGGGTTGACACTCATCTTAATACTAGCAGACAGGAGTATCCAATTGCCTTAGATAAAGGTAAACAGGACTTATTAGTAAATGCATTAGAACCTAAAAGAGTTTAAAGGTGTATTATCCGGCAGATGGATTTAGAAGACAGAAATATGTATTTATATTTGGTACTTATTACATTGTGCAATAGCTAAAATCATTCTCTGTTATAATATCAGAGATGGTAAATGTGTGACTCTCGCGCTATTGTTTAAAGGAGAAGTAAAATTAAAAAGAGTCTGAATGGATTTTAGAATTAGGTTCTAGCAGATCTAACTCTCACTTCTAAAATCATACGTTTTATGGAGAAACAATTGGTTTTCTCACTTCACAGTCTTGATTATAAGGAGGTCATTGACTGGTCAGACAGTAGTTACTTGGTGGGGACAAAAGAGTATGGTATAGTATAGTATGGTATGGTATGGTATAGTATAGTATGGTATAATATAGCATAGTATAGTATGGTATAGTATAGTACAGTACTATATTGTATAGTATGGTATGGTATAATATAGTACTTTATAATATAGTATGGTATAGTATGGTATAGTATAGTACTTTATAGTATAGTATGGTATAGGATAGTATGGTATAGTATAGTGCAGTATAGTATGGTATAGTATGGTATAGTATAGTACTTTATAGTATAGTATGGTATAGTGTAGTATGGTATGGTATGGTATAGTATAGTACTTTATAGTATAGTATGGTATAGTATGGTATAGTATAGTACAGTATAGTATAGTATAGTATGGTATAGGATAGTATGGTATCAAGCAACGTAACACGGGTTTGTCGTGTTATGGGGTAACATGGACTTTTTCAGTTGAATAATACATTGCTTTTATGTATTATTGGATGCGCGTGTGAGAATTCCAAGCAACAGTGCATAGAATTGGTTTCGCCGTATAGCACAACAAACCGACGGTAACGTCAGTTATTAGGCTGAGGCTCACAAAAAACCATGCAAACTAGAAGGGGCTCCATAAGCGTGATGAAAATCGATCCGAGTTGCCATCCCCCATGGTGTGGCTAGCTGAAGTTCAATGACTTAGAACCTTTACACATCCAAAACAATCAAATGTTGTACTAAAGGCTGGCCGGCTACCTTGTTTTTCACGAGCGACCTCGTTTTTGCGCTCTGCATTGTGCATTATTGATTTTATTTAAATGGACAATCGCAGAGAAGGGACGCAAAAATTCCCGTGATTTCCAAGGCACATTATAGTCGATACCCATACCTTTCCCGTTTTGGGAACGCGTGCGTTCACCTTTTCGTCGTCTCCATAGCGGAAAATGGAAATATCGCACTAGTCAAAACCACACGCAAAGCAAAACGTCACAAGAATGGTGTCACACAATCGCATGGGATATGCCGCGATTGTGCGTGTTGGTGTTTTGTAGTTGTGGCCGAAAATCGAAACTTTGCAAACTGGTCCAAGACTGCACATCTACAAATACCCATGCAAACCATTCACACATTGTGCGCAAACCGCTTTGAAAATCCAGAATCATAGTGGCCGTTGACACATCATTAACTACGATTGCCATTTAGGACAGCCCAAAACTATTTTTATTCTTATAGTCTTGTGAAACTGCCTGATTAAAAAAAAAACCTTCCCTAATTAAATATTAAATGATCATTTGATTTCTTATCTTTATCTTTGCCCTAGTAAAAACACGCGAAAAGGAAATAGCACTTAGTATTTTTAATTGAGTGCTACTTCCCCTTTAACGCTAACCCCGCAAAGTACTAAAAACTAAAGTTGGTTAAAAACAAGCAGTAATTATTAAGACCTGTTTAAAGGTGTCCTTGGGCACAATGTCTCCATTAAGTAGCGACTGGCTGTTTATAGGTTTCCTGAGAGATACTCAAAGTGATTACCAACTTAACCCTATTAATCCCTTTCAAAGATTGATGCGTCAACACCAAACCACCATGACGTGTTTAGTAACATAACATAAATCCTTTGGGGCCGTTAAACACAGAGGGTGGATCCATTCAATAGATCAGTACCCAACGAAGGAAGGTGGCAAGGAACAACGCGATTCCATATATAGTACATATAATTGAGGTTGATTAAAGACATACAATCCAGTCAAGTCCCACCTATCCACCCTCCTTATTTTAGTTTATTTTTTAACCCTACCTAACAGTTGATCTAAAGGAAGGGAAAAAAAACCAGCTAAAAAGGTGGGGGGGGATTCCTTCCTGACTCCAAACCGGCAATCGGAAGTATCCCGGGATTCCACCCGTATTATATGTATTAATACCATTAATGTCTCAATATTATATAGTATCCCCCTCCGTACCAACCGAACTACAGTTATATGTATTAATCCCATTAATTTCACAATATTTATCGTATCTCCAGTACCAACCCGAACTACGTATATGTATTCAATCCATAATTCTCAAATTATATGATCTCCCTGTAACAACCAGATCTATATGCCTTAATTAACCAGTAATTTCTCAATATTATTAGTATCCCCCGTACACCAGAACTACATATAATGTATTAATACCAGTAATTCTCAATATTATATAGTATCCCGTACCAACCGAATCTACAGGAGGATGTATTAATACCAGAATTCTCAATATTATATAGTAATCCTGCAACCAACCAGAACTACACAAGGCATTGTATTAATACCAGTAATTCTCAATATTAACAGTATCCTGTCACCACCGAACTACAGTATATGATTATACCAGTTATTCTCAATATTATATAGTATCCTGACCAACTAGAACTAACATTATATTATTAATACAGTAATTCTCAATATTATATAGTACCCGTACCACCCAGATCTACAGTTATGTATTAATACCAGTAATTCTCAATATTAATATAGTATCCCTGGTACCGCCATAACTCATATATGTATAAAACCAGTATTCTCAATATTATATAGATCCCCTGTACCAACCAGAATACTTATATGTATTAATACCATAAATTCTCAATACTTAATAGTATCCCTGTACAACTAGAACTTCATTATAATGTATTAATACCAGTATTCTCAATATTATAATAGTTCCCCGACTGTACAAACCAGTCTACAGTATTGTATTAATACCATTATTCGCAATATTATAATGTATCCCTGTACCAACCAGACTATCAGTATATGTATTAATACAGTAATTCTCAATATTTAATATAGTATCCTCGTCCAACCAGAACTACGTATATGTATTATACCAGTAATTCTCAAGATTCCCTTTTTTTTTTTGATGTCAGTGGACCCTGTTTTGGGTTCGGTAGATCCTCCCTGTACAACTAGAACTACATTATATGTATAATCCCAGTAATTCCTCATATTATAATAGTATCCCCTGTACCAACCAAATGCTACAGTATATGATTAATAACAAGTAATTTCTCAAATATTATAATAGTATCACCTGTGAAGCCTAGCCAAGAACTACATTAATATGTATTAATACCAGTAATTCTCAATATTAATATAGTATCCCGTACCCCCAGAACTGAACAGTAATCACGTATTTAAGACCAGTACTTCTCAATATTATATAGTATCCCTGTACCAACTAAACTTCTTATATGTATAATCGTAATTCTCATATTATATAGTATCCCTGTACAAACCAGAATCTCTACAGTATATGTATTATACCATTAATCTCAATTATTATATAGTACTCCCTGTACCAAACCATAACTACAGTTATTATTAATACCAGTAATTCTCAATATTATATATTATCATATTCTCCCCCCCCGTACCAACCAATCTACAGTAATAGTATTAATACCAGTAATTCTCAATATTATCTAGTACCCTGTACCAACCAGAACTACAGTAAATATGTATTAATACCAGTAATTCTCAATATTTATAGTATCCCTTTAACGCAACCAAACTACAGTATATGTATAATACCGTATTCGCAATATTATATAGTAAATCCCCTACCAACCATATCTACAGTATAAATGTATTAATACCAGTAATTCTCAATTTATATACTTTCCCTGTACCAACATAACTACGTAATCTGTTATTAATACGCACCAGTAATTTCTCATATTATATATTCTCCCTGTACAACCAGAACTACAGTAAATATGTATTATACCAGTAATTCTCACTATTATATAGTATCCCCTTGCCAACCATAACTACAGTATATGTATTAATCCCGTAATTCTCAAATATTATATGTATCCCCGTACCACCATATCTCAGTATATGTATTAATACCAGTAATCTCAATATATATAGTATCCCTGTACCACAACCAGAACTACAGTATATGTATTGATACATTAATTCTCAATATTATATAGTAGCTCCTGTACCAACCAGAACTACAGTATATGTCTTAAAACAGTATTCTCAATATTATATAGTATCCCCGTACCAACCAGAACTACAGTATAGTATAATACCAGGTAATTCTCAATACTTATATAGTATCCCTTTACCACCATAACGACAGTATATGTCTTAATACCACTTATTCTCAATATTATATAGTACCCCGTACCAACCAGATCTACGGTATAATGTATTAAATACCAGTAATTCCAATATTTATGTATCCCCTGTACCAACCAGAACTCCAGTAATGTGTATTAAGACCAGTAATTCTCAATATTATATATATCCTGTCCAACCAAACTCCAGTATATGTATTAATCCCAGTATTCTCAATTTTATAGTATCCCTGTAACCAACCAGAACTACATTATATGTATTATACCAGTAATTTCGCAATATTATATAGTATCCTCCGTACCAACCAGAACTACGTATATTATTAATACAGTATTCTCAATATTTTATAGTAATCCCTGTCCAAAACCAAACAACAGTAATATGTATTTACGCATGTTTCTCATATTATATAGTATCCTGTACCCAACCAGAACTACAGTAAGTATTATACCAGTAAATTCTCAATATTAATGTATGGCCTGTACCAACAGAACTACAGTAGATGTCTGATTAGTCACCGCTCAATATTATAAGTACCTGTACCAACCAGAAACTCACAGTAGAGGTATTATACCAGTACTTTCTCAATATTTTTTAGTTTTAGAAACGTTTATCCAGGCCTTTTTTAAAGCTATTTACATGACCTTGCCATTACCAAAATCTCCTTGTATACAAGTTCCACAGTCTCCGTTCTCACTGTAAAGAAACTTTCCCAACCTAAGAATGAAACTTCTTTTCCTCTAAATAAAGGATGCAAAACTAAATCTACCAGGAGACAGACCTCCTTGTAACAGGAGCCCAAAACAGCACCACACCAATCAATAAAACGATCCTCCGTCCTCACGGTTTAAGCAGACAAGTGATTTATTTCCTAATACCCACCCCTAAGTTTTCTTTTTTATTATTTATTGGTGTAGCATTAGGAATGGTCCGGGAGGGCGGCAAATAGCTATGTTTAAGGTTTTGCTATTGATGTTTTAGTTAAGGGGGTGGACATGCCCTTTACAATCTTTTTTATGCTTATGATAGATGTGATGAATATGAAAATGATGTCGACCCTACTGTTAGAATTCCATCCATACCAATTGACTCTGATGATGTCAGAAGTAAGACTGTTGTTTGCCCTAATCACTGGCTCCTCCGAGCAAATCACTAGAACCCACCCACTTGTACCTCCAATATTCAACCAGCTGTCCACGATAAAGTTCCGATTTTGGTCTCTTCAGCAAATCGGTTAAGTTCACAGCATCACTACCTCTTCAATTCAAGATACAAGCTGGTGCTTTGCTTCCCGGAACAACTAATCACTTCATGTGACCAGGTTGCATGTGAGTATCTAATCTGGTTCCCACCTTGTACTGTTTTATCTCTGAGCCGGCAGTGTGAAGTTGACACTTGTTTCGTAGGCCCTTGTGCTCATTGTGTAATTATAGAGGTCTGTTTAAAAACTCTTCCTCCTCCACATGAAATCCAGGCTGGGAAGTTGGTGAACATGAAATCAGCCTTACCCTCAATGGGAATAGAAACATAATGACTGGGCGATTAGAACTTTTCCACGGGCCTCAGAATTAGAATCTTCTATGTCTCATTCCCTACAATGACCTTATCCCGGTGAACAGTCCCTCGCTGTTTCCCCCAGCGGCGATACATAATACTGATAAACCAATATCGCCATATTACATCCCTTTGGGGATCATCTATGATCCTGAGATCTGCTGCGCTTATAAATGTTCCTATATTAAGGAAAAGTGCACTTTTCCCTTTAATGTATTGATGACGTCTGAGCTGGTCCTTAACCTCTGTTCTTCAATCAATGCCTGTGGACCAGGAATGAAGAACAAACTTACCTTTCACGAGATCACCCACAGCATGCAATGACAGGTCCTGACCCGCGTTCACCAGTTCGGATTAAACTTAGCGTGCACGCGCATGGAACTTGGAGATCTTAAAAATCGAACATTTTCCTCTGAACTCTTGAACTACTATCTAAACATGATACATTGCTTCGTGACTAGCTAGAAAGGATAAGGCTACCAAGGGAAAGGAAAAATGACCAGCTCGTTATCTGTCTTGGGTTAAACCCAAAACCATTTATCGACAATTTTGTTGGAAACTATTCTGTTCGTATTTTCCTGAACAGAAGCCTATATTTTGTGCGTCAATACAGAGCGAATGTAATCGTTAGGAGATATGTGTCTCAGGGATTCTTAAAAAGGAATTTTTGAAATTCGGGGGGAATTTCTTGATTTTTTTTATTTCTTCAAAGGGCAAGCTATACTGAAAAAAAAGTTGTTGTTTTAAACTTAATGGAAGCTTAATTTTTGATTTTCCTTCCCACCACCACTGTTCTTTTTTTGTTGATCTGACCCCCTATTTCTTTAGATATCCAATCTAAAACGTCTTAAATTTCAGCTGCCAATCAATGCTTGCTGGCATAAACTATCTTCTGTAGCACTTTTGGCTGAGCTAAAATGACAGTTTGGATGCTGTTGCTGTGTGCAGGTTTCCCGTTTGTTTGTGTGTAAAAAGTCAGGTCGGATGAAGTGGGAGTGGTTAAAGATGGAGGGGGGTTACTGCTCCTAAACAAACATGGCTTGCTTGAAGACATCAGCAACACACACACCTCATAATATGTGCTACTACCCGTATTATTTAATAGATTAAGATAGGAAAGTCATTTGTTTTTCAGAAAAAATAAAGTGTCCCTTACGAAAACGGGGGCGAAATGCTGAAATGAAAGACAAATTTTAACTTTGGACTGGATCTCAGGATTGCAAGAGGTCAAGGAATGATATGGAGCAAATATGTCGGGCAGCATTGAGAGTGGAAGCCATATCAGGCAGCACAATGCGCAGCAATTGTAGACATAGTGTATATTTTTAGCAGAGTCCAGTAAGATGGGACAACATGACTAAAGTTTGGCAGCTCTCTACAACGGCTGAAACAGATGGAGTGCAAGAATCAAAGCTGGCCCATATATTTTCTATAATATTTAGGAATATGGTTTACTATTTTTGTCTAAAAGATTTAACTAACGACCCTTGCCTATTCATTTAATAACGCACGTAAATATCAAATTCTCAAAAATCCGCAGAGTAAATGTCTATTATACCTAACGCGATTAAATATTGAATATCGATCCGCGAGTAAAATGTACTATATACCAATACGCGAGTAAATATCGAATTATCGAATCCGCAAGTCAAATGTACTATTATACCAATACTCAAGTAAATATCGAAATTATCCGAATCCGCGAGTAAAATGTCATTAACCTCTACCGAGTAATATCGAATCCCTCAAGTACTATCTATTTACCAATCGCATAAATATCGAATTATCGAATCTGCGAGTAAAATGTCTATTATAACCATCACTGGCACAATAAAGAGTGGTTTTGGGGTAACCCAACCTAAGAAACCCTTACCCTGTAGAAAAACAACCGGGGCCACTCTAATGGCATAACTATAGGAAGTAATAGCCTCACACAAACATGCGAGGCCTCAAATAACTGTAGCAAGACAAAATGATCGCCAACCAGCAAATAAACAACAATTATCAATATTTTATTTACTCATATAGGTCAACAGTGATCTTCACAAAGATTATCAAAGATACTCCTAACACGAGATAAAATACTATACAAAAAATGTGTTAGCCCCCCTAGGGCGTCCCTAGTTGCTAACCATTTACCCAACACGAATAATATCGAATATCGAATCCGAAGTAAATGTCTATTAAGACCATACGCGAATAAATATCGGAATATCGATCTGCGAGTAAAATGTCTATGTAAACCAATACGCGAGTAAATATCGAATATCGAATCCGTGAGTAATAACTGTCTATTATAGCCAATACGCGTATAAATATCGAATATCGATCCCCGCGAGTACAATGTCTTTATACCAATACGCGAATAATATCGAATATCGAATCGCGAGTAAAATGTCTATTATACATACGCGAGTAATATCGATATCGAATCCGCGGAAATGTCTATTACTAACCAATACGGAGTAAATATCGAAATATCGATCCGCGAGTAACATGTCTATTTAACCAATACGACGAGTAAAATCGAATATCGAATCCCTTGAGTAAATTTAATTATACCATACGCGAGTAAATATCAAATTATCAAAATCCTGCGAGTAAATTCTATATCCTATAGCAAGAAATATCAAATTATCGATCCGCGAGTAAACGTCTAATTCATACCTATCGCGAATAAATATCGATATCGAATCCGTCAAAGCTAACAACTCTCTATATACCTATAGCGGAATCGAATTCAGGTGAGTAAAATGTCTATTATTCCATAACTGAGCATCGATCCGCGGTAGTAAAGTCTATTATACTATACGCGACATGGAATCGCGGACGGTAAAATGTCTATTATCCAAATACGCGAGTATATCATCCGAATGCGAGTAATTTATACCACCGAATTCAATTCGCGGAGTGAAAATGTTCTATTATACCATATACGCGAAAATCGATAAATAGATCAAATTAGCTATCGGACATCTCCCGCGAGGTAAAATGTCTATTAGACCTATACGCGAATAATGACATCGAATCCGGCAGTAAATGTCTATATATCCTATAACGCGAGACATCGAATCCGCGAGTAAAATGTCTATAGTATACCGATGCGAGCATCGAATCTCGCGAGTTAAAATTGTCTATTATACCTATCCGGACATCGAATCCGCGAGTAAAATGTCTATTATACCTATACGCGAGCAATCGCATCCGCGAGTAAAATGTCTGATATACCTATACGAGCGATGCGAAATCGCGAGTAAAATGTTCTATTATACCTATACGCGAGGTCATCGAAGCCGCGAGTAAATGTCCTATTATACCTATACGCGAATCGAATCCATAATGCATTTAATGAGATCAATCGCGAGAGTAAAGTAAATGTCTATTAACCTATAGCGTAACGCGTTCGAATCCGCGAGTAAAAGGTGAAAATATGAGGGGACCAAGCGAGCATCGAAATCTGTGATGTTTTAAACTGGTAAATGTCTACTTAATTAACTATACGCGAGCATCGAATCCGCGAGTGTAAAATGTTATGATATCCTATACGCGAGTATCGAATCCCCGCGAGTAAATGTCTATTATACCTATACGCAACATCGAATCCTCGCGAGTAAATGTCTCTATTATTACTTTATGCGAGCATCGATCCGCGAGTAAAATGTCTATTATACCTTTATGCGACATCGAATCCGCGAAGTAAAATGTCTATTATCCTATCAACGCAAATAAAGTATCGAATACGAATCCGCAAGTAAATGTCCTATTATACCTATACGCGACGCATCGAATCCCGCGAGTAAAATGTCTATTAACCCTATAAGCGAGCATAGATCCGCGAGTAAAAAATGTCTACTATTATACCTATACGCGAGTACGAATCCGTGAGTAAAATGTCTAGTTATAACCTATAACGCGAGTATCGAATCCGCGAGTAAAATGTCTATGATACCTATAACGCGAGCATCACAATCGCGAGTAAATGTCTATTATACCTATACGTTAAACGCGTCATAGAATTCCGCAAGTAGTACGAGTGTCTATTATACCTTTAATGCGAGCATCGAATCCGCGAGTAAAATTTCTATTATACCAATACGCGAGTAAATATCGAATTAATCGAATCCACAAGTGAAATGTCTATTATACCAATACGCGAGGAATAAATATCTAACTTATCGGAATCTGCGAGGTAAAATGTCTATTATACCTATACGCGAGCACGAATCCTGAATGCAAATGTCTATTATCCTATCCGCGAGTATATATAACAAATATCGAATCCACAAGTAAAAGTGTCTTCGATTAGTACATACGCGAAGCACGATCCGCGATAAAAATGTCATTATAATTTACGCGAGCACAAATGCCGCGAGTTAAAATGTCCCTAGTATACCTATACGCGATGTAAATATCAATTATCGAATCCACAAGAAATTTCTATTATACCTATACGCGAGCATCGAATCCATCCGGGATAAAATGTCTATTATACCTTAGGCGAGCAATCGAATCCGGGAGTAAAAATTCCATAAACCTATAACGTGAGTAAATATGAATTCTTGAATCCGCGAGTTAAAATGTCCTATATACCAATAGTGCAAGTAAATGCGAATTATCGACTCTGCAAGTAAAATGTCTATTAACCTATACGCGAGCATCGCAACGACGAGTAAAATGTCTATTATCCCTATACGCGAGTATATCGATCTGCGAGTAAAGTCTATTATACCTATATACGCGAGTCATCGATCATCCGCGAGTAAAATGTCTATATACCTGATACGGCGAGCATCGAATCCGCGAGTAAAATGTCCTATTATACCTATCGCGAGTATCGACTCCGCGAGTAAAATGTCTATTATACCTATGCGCTAAGCACTCGAAGTCCGGTGTAAAATGTCTATTTATACCTTTATGCGATCATGCGAATCCGCGAGAATAAAATGCTATTATACCTTTATGGCGAGCATCGAATCCGCGAGTAAAAATGTTATTATACCTATACGCAAATAAATATCGCTAATATCGAATCCGCAAGAGTAAAAATGTCTATTATACCTATACGCGAGCATCGAATTCCCGAGAAAAAATGTCTATATACCTATACGCGAGCATCGAGAATCCGAGTAAAACAATGTCTATTATATCCTATACGCGGTATCGAATCCGTGAGTAGAATTGTCGTATTATACCTATACGCGAGATATCGATAACCGCGAGGTAAAATGTCTATTATCCTATACGCGAGCATCAAATCCCCGCGAGTTAAATGTCTATTAATACCTATACCGAGCATCCGAATCCGCAAGTAAAATGTCTTATTATACCTATATGCGAGCATCGAATCGCCGAGTAAAAGTCTATTATACCTTTAGCGAGCATCGAATCCGTCGATGTAAATGATCTATTATACCCAATACGCAGTAAATATGAATTATCGAATCCACAAGTAAAATGTCTATTATAAACCACTACGCGAGTGTAAATTCTAATTATCGGAATCTGCGTGTAAAATAGTAATGTTCTTTACCTATCGACGAGCATCAGAATCGCCGACTAAAATGTCTATTATACCTATCGGAGTTATATATCAAATTATCGAATCACAAGGTAAAATGTCTATATATCCCTATATCGCGAGCATCGAAATCCGACGAATAACGATGTCTATTAAAACTTTACGCGAGCATCAAATCCGCCGAGTAAAATAGTCTTATTTATACCTATACGCGAGTAAAAATATCAAATTATCGATCCACAGTAATTTCTATATACCCTATCGCGAGCATCAATCCCGGATAAAATAGTCTATATTACCTTTAGGCGAGCATGCGAATCGGCGAGTAAAATGTCCATTATACCTATACGGAAGTTAAATATCGAATATTGATCCGTGAGTAAAAGTCTATTATACCAATTGCAAGTAAATATCGAATTATCGTAATCTGCACGTAAAAGTGTCTATTTATACCTTACGCGAGTGTAAATATCAATTATCAAATCCACAAGTAAAAATTTCTATTATAACACTAACGCGAGCATCGAGTCCGCGGATAAAATGTCTATTATTCCTAGGCGAGCATCGAATTGCGAAGTAAATGTCCATTATTACCTACGTGAGTAAATATCGAATATGAATCCGCGAGTACAAATGTCATTATATACCAATATGCAGTAAATATCGGAATTATTTGAATCTGCAAGTAAATGTTCTATTATACTTATACACGAGTAAATATCGAATTATTCGAATTCTCAAGTAAAGATCTATTATACAATACGCGACTAAATATCGAATAGTGAATCCGCGAGAGTAAAATCTATATACAATATGCAAGTAAATATACGAAAATCGATCAACCCACCACAGGGGTCCGAGCGACAACCGTCAATCGCCCCACATCCCACTCCCCCCCAAGTAAATGTCTATTATGCCTATACGCGAGCATCGAATCCGAGAGTAAAATGTCTATTATACCTATATGCGAGCATCGAATCCACAAGTAAAATGTCTATTATACCTATACGCGAGTTAATATCGCATTACCGAATCCACAAGTCATTCATGGGATAATTACTGAATGTTCAAACTCGAGAGCTCGAAAGTAGCACGTATGGAACTGATAGTGTAGCTTTAGATGATATATAGGTAGGTTAGATATATTTAGTTTAGATAGATTTGGTTAGCTTAGGTAAGATAGATTTTGTTTAGGTTACGATAGATTTGGTTAGCTAGGAGTAGATAGCTTTGATTACCTTAGGTAGATAGGTGTTGGTTAGGTTAGATAGATTTGGTTAGGTTAGCTTTCAGATTGGTTTATAAGCTAGCTTTAGATATATTGGCTAGGTTAGATATATTTGGCTAGGTTAGGTTAGATAGATTTGGTTAGGTTAGCTTTAGATAGATTTGGTTAGGTTAGATATTTTGGTTAGATTAGCTTTAGATAGATTTGGTTAGGTAGATATATTGCTAGGTTAGGTTAGATCATTTGTGGTTAGATTAGCTTTAGATAGGTTTTCTAGGTTTAGATAGATTTGGTTAGGTTAGGTTAGGTAGATTATATTTGGACGGTTAGGGTAGATATGTTTGGTTAGCTTAGGTTGAAGATTGGTTAGCTTGGGTTAGATAGATTGGTTAGATTGTTTTAGATAGATTTGGTTAATAGAGATATTGGTCTAGGTTAGGTTAGATAGATTTTGGTTAGGTTGCTTAGATAGGTAATGGTTAGGTTAGATAGATTTGGTTATGTTAGCTAGATTTGGTTAGGTTAGGTACTGTATATTTTGGTTAAGTAGATAGATGATTTGGTTAGGTTAGATATGTTGTGTTAACTTAGGTTAGGTTAGATAGATTTGGTTCGTTAGTGATTGTTAGGTTAGCTTTAGATAGGTATGGTTAGGTTAGATAGATTTGGTTAGGTTAGATAGATTTGGTTAGGTTAGGTACTGTTATTGTTATTAGGTTGTGTTTTGGTTGGTTATGTTTGGTTAGGTTTCGTTGGTCTCTTTGGTTAGGGTAGGTTAGTGATTTGTAGTTAGGGCTTGCTGAAGACGTCTCCTTGGGTGTAGCGGCTTCACACATCTTTTGGCCAAGATTTTTCCACCATGGAATGGGGTGGTGGTGTGGATGTGGGGATGAAACATTATGTGCAGGGAGCCAGTGAGATATCGGGGGATGGGATGCCGTAATTTACTTGTATGGGGCCCTGAATATCTGATAGTGGCCCTGACTAGTGCCATAGACTTAAACAGGCGACCATGGAAACAAAAAGGATCATGGGAAGGAGGAGGCTATGAATAATCAATGTCTGGGTTGTTAATAATATATGCATTCATGTTTTTAAGGTAAAAAAATACTAGATTTAAAGGACAACTATATACCGTAAGAATGTTAACTTTTAAAAAATGAAAGTACCTGGTGCAGAGTAATCAAAAATAGGAATCATCTCTCAAAGTGAATCTTATATGCTTACTTATTATTGCGGTGGTCCGGGTGTAGAAACCCCAGACCCTCTTCTTCCAGATAGCAAGATAGAACACTTTCAATGGATGTCAACAATATATTTCGGGGACTTACCCGTGCTTCTTGTGACCCAGGTGCAGAGTGCCCCAGGTCCGTCGCTTGAGACCAAATCCCACGGATATAACAACAGAAGATAACGGCACTGCATCAACAGGAAAAGAACAAGAGAACTCCGGATACAACATGAGAATGAAATCACAGCTTTATTAACAATACGCCTGACGGTTTCATCAGACGGACCTGTCCTTAATCATAGGCCTATGATAGGACCGTCAGCGTATTGTTAATAAAGCTGTGATTTCATTCATTCATGTTGTATCCGGAGTTCTCTGTTCTTTCCTGGTTGTGCATGTGCCGTTTCTTCTTTTGTATACCTGTTCAGGAGGTTTAATTATTCCTTCCCCCAAATTATTTTGCTGAAGAATCATTTTTACTGCCAGGTTAATGCCCCTGGGCCTTCCTGTATTAAAGATAGTGCTGAAGCACTCAGGAATCCTGTAGATTTCCTTTAAGATTCTCACACATGGGACATTACTTAACTTAAAATGTTTGTTTTCTCTTAAAGAATAAAGGGTGGTTATTCAATAAAAGTTCGTTTAAAGTGTCTAATTTTGCCTCAACCAATCAGATGTAAGCTTTCAAATGTTACATAAGCTCTGATTGGTTGGGGCAAAATTAGCACCATTTTAAAGTATCAGGAGACATAAAGGGGCATATTTATAAAGGAACGATGTTAGCGCAAAAAAATTACCGCCGCACATCGCTGAGCCGGAAAATAGCGCTATCGCGTATTTATAACGGCGAGCGCTATTCCCCCGCGATACCTATCGCGGCCGCGATGTGCTGCGGTAATTTTAAGCCCCTTCGCGGCGATACTATATAGTATCGCGCGAAGGGACTTAAAAAATCCCTTCCCGACGCCGCTCCTAAGGGGGCGGGGCACACGCCACACCCCCCGCGGCGGCAGCGCGACCACCCTACGCCGCCGCCGCACCCCCCCACGACCCCCCCCGGCGGCAGCGGCGACCACCCCCGCCCGCCACTTCCCAGCAGCCCCTCCCAACCCGTTCCCCGTTCGCGGCAATCTCGGAACGGGAGGCTAGAAGGGGCCTGCCGGAGAAGGGCCGCAGCAGGTGGTCGCGTACCACCCCCCGCCGCGCACACCTCCTCCCCGGCAACCCCTCCAAGCCCCCCGCCCGGCCGCTCCCGGGGAGGGGACGGGAGGGAGCCGCTGGGGGGGTGGAGGCTCCCTCCAGGGGGCCACTGAGAAGAGGCCTTTGGGGCTTAGGGGTCCCGCGCTCGAACCCCGGGACCCCCCTCCCGGCCCTTACAAGGGCCCTTGCGGGCACTGACAAGTGCCTTTGGCGTGGGGTTCCCGCAGCTGAAACCGGGACCCCCAGTGCGGCTCTTAAAGAGCCCTTGGGCGCCGTCTTCTTTCTTCCATTCCCGGCGACACCAAGCTCCGCCGAGGCCGCCGACACCCCGAGGTACCCCTCGGCGCCGCGGGTACCCCCGGCGGGCGCCGGCGACCTCAACGAGGCCGATGTTGCCGGCGTTTGATCCACGCGACGTCTTCGGGCTGGCGACACCAACCCCACTCAGGTTCGCGATGCCAGGCAGGCTCACTGCGGCCGCCAGTGAGCCCGCTGGCAACCGCCGGCCTCAGCGGACCGATGTTGCCAAGCCGCTTCTTTCTTCTTTCTTCAGCTCTACTGCGATGGCATCTGAGTTCCGCGGCGGACGCTCCTCTTATATAGGTTTGCAGAATCCATAATCCGTTTCTGATTGGTCAAATTTTTAATACTGTTTACATTAACCAATCAGATTCTGGAACTTTCAAGAAATCTGATGTTAATGTAACGCAAGTATTAAAAATTGACCAATCAGAAAACGGGATTATGGATTTCTCAACCCTATATAAGAGGAGCTTTCCGCCGCGGAACTCAGATGCCATCGCATGTAGAGCTGAAGAAAGAAGAAAGAAGCGGCTGGCAACATCGTCTCGCTGAGGCCGGCGGTGCCAGCGGGCTCACTGGCGCCGCAGTGACTGCCTGGCATCGGCGACCTGAGTGGGGTTGGTGTCGCGCAGCCCGAAGACGTCGCTCGGATCAAGACGCCGCGCAACATCGGCCCTCGTGAGGTCGCCGGCGCCCGCCGGGGTAACCCTGGCGGCCGCAGGGTTACCTCTCGGGTGGTGCGGCGCCTGGCGGAGCTGGTGTCGCCGGGACTGGAAGAAAGAAGACGTCGCCCAAGGGCTCTTTTAAGAGCCGCACTGGGGGTCCCGGTTCAGCTGCGGGACCCCCCGCCAAAGGCACTTGTCATTGCCGCAAGGCCCTTGTAAGGGACCGGGGAGGGGGGTCCCGGGGAGGGGGGTTCCGGTTCGAGCTGCGGACCCCCTAAGACCCCAAAGGCCCTTCTCAGGCCCCGCTGGAGTGGATCCTCCACCCCCACCAGCGGCTCCTCCCGTCCCCTCCCCGGGAGCGGCCGGCCGGGCTTGGAGGGGTTGCCGGGGAGGGTGTGCGCGGCGGGTGTGTCGCGGACCACCTGCTTGCGGCCCCTTCCCGGCAGCCCCTTCTAGCCTCCGTTCCGAGATTGCCGCGAACCGGGAAACGGTTGGAGGGGCTGCTGGGAAGTGGCGGCGGCGGCGGGTGGTCGCCGCTGCCGCCCGCGGGGGGTGGGCGGGGTGGGCGTTCTCCCGGGGGCGGTGGACCACCCCCGCGGGTGCCATGCCCATCCCCGCCGCGGGAGGTTTAGTACGGCTGACTTCGCCACCTTCAAGGTGGCGAAGTAAAACAGCCGATACTAGCCGAGCGGAACCAGTACCGCCGCTTTTATAATAAAGCGGCGGTACGGGGTAAGTATCTGCGCGAAAGGTTACGCTTCGTTAACTTTTCGGCGGCCGTTTTCGGGCTTTAAAAAATCGCGGTAAACGCGATTCATGCGTTAATGGCCCGCGAAACGGCCGCGAAAAGTTAACGAACCTTATAAATATGCCCAAAGTCTCATGATATCTTTATGTTATATAATAGTAATCCCTTGGGTCCCTGAATGTACCATAGAAATGGTTTTATTTTTAAGAAATTTGCAATTTGTTAAGATTTTCACTTTGAAGGGTTGAATAAAACACATTTGAAATGGTGCAATGCCCTAAAATTCTTGTAAAACCCGATTGACTAAGCTGGCGCACTTTTCGAAAGTTCGGTCCGTTTTCGAACTTTCGCTACTATATAGAAAGTTCAAAAGTTTGAAAGTTCGAAAATGTTGTGTATATGTTACATTAAAGTAAATGGGAGTCAAATAGTTTTAAAAGTTCTATGAAATCCAATTAAAATATCAATGGTAACTTAATGTAAATGTGGGACCTGGGAATGGTCTGGGAACATGTTCCAATATCCGGCATTCAAAAAATCCATTTTACTCTCACTCCCGCTCTATTTCGAGCTCCGCGCCATATACATTTTACTCACGATTCGATGTTCCGTATAGGTTTAAATGGACACATTTACTCACGGATTCGTTGCTCGCGGTTGCGCCTAGATACCATGTACATTTTTACTCGTAGATTCGATGTTCGCGCCTGATACCTTGGCATTTTACTCGCAGCATTCAGAATACTCGCGTATAGGTTTAATGGACACTTTACTCACGGATTCTGCTCGCTCGCGTTTGTCGCCTAGATACCATGTACTTTTACTCGCAGATTCGATACTCGTGTATAGGTTTTAATGGACCCTTTACTCGCGGATTCGATGCTCGCGTATAGGTATAATAGACTTTACTCGCACATTCGAACGGTCCGAACATTCATATTTTATCGAAAGTCAAATATCGAAAATCCGGGTCCGGGTATTCGAGAAGTCCGAATTTGTTAGAATTCGAATAGTTCGCTCGAACTCGGGTTCGAGTTTGAGGTTCAGTCCATCTCTAAACGATAACCAGATATGACTTTGGGTAAAGGTTGGTTTTACACAGATTTACAGCATAGTGAATCTGCCCCGTATATCTTTGAACCTTTAAGTATTTTTGAAAAAATAAATCAGAAGTCACACGTTTCAATGTCTCATGATTGACACAGACTTCTCCATATCTGTTCCATTCAAACCTCACTCCTGTTTCCTGAACTCTCACCCATTTTGGACAAGGCCTGAAGATATGGTGGGGTCAGACAGGCTCTTAATAGTAAGGTCCTCAGGCCATCTCTAGACTTTTTGGCACCTGAAAAAATTCCAAATGCTGCCCCCCTCGCCACGCCACCGAAGGGGTGTGGTTTTTATAATTGAAAGTGAGTGATGCTTTGTCTGGAATTGGGGTGTGGCTTGTCCAAAGTGGGAGGGCTTAATACAACACGCCTGGTAAATAATGTCCATAATTACTGGTAAATGATGCACAACTTAATTTTTCATCAGGGCTGCAGGCTGACAAACATTGAACATTTGATCAAATGAATTGCCGGTCAAGGGAGGGGGAGGAGTTTGTAGCTGCATTCTGTTTGTCCAATGTAAGTACGGCTTCCCCTGCTATTAAAGTGACAGTACTTTCGAAAATGGTGGTGTTTTTTTTACCAAAGGACTTTTTTTGGGGGGGGACTGACATCTGGGCCCCAGCACATGAAAAATCATGTGCCCAGGCACATAAATGCCAATTCTTCTTTTTGTCTGCCACAAAACTGCTGCCTCCCTACAGGGCGCTGCTCTGTAATGTGCTTCACCTTCCTCATTAGGGAACGCCTTGGTTGTCCTGTCCAAATCATGATAGTTTTGATATATGCAGCACCTGGATGCGTTTTTGTCTATCACTAATCTAACTGTTGAATATGAAATTTTCATTCTACCAATAGAAAACAGGATTGAAAACTAAATTTTTATTCTGTGCACAGGCTCCTACGTATCTTCAAGACAGAATCATCCACACCCATAAGAAGCAGTGAAAACAGTTTGTCTGTTATGTCTGTTTATTTTGACATCTAAACTTCTCGAATCTATCAAATGTCTAAAGACTGATGACAAATACCGGCAGTTTTTACCTCCCCTACCACATCCTTGCCCATTCATTATGTATCAGACGATGAACAGGCCAGGCAGTTCTAACATCGGCGGGACATCCGCAAACATTGTGGGAATGTTGAAAGGTAAAGCAAAGTATGCGGCCAGCATTTGTGTAAGGGGGATGTGCCTTCTGTCCAGTCTTATTGACTCAGTACGTGGTGTGCTGGGTGCCTAAATACCCTAATGCTAACCAGATAACTGATTGGTAATACTGCAGTCATAAATAGCCTCTCATTTTATTTAAAGATTGTCTTTTACGGTCTTTTGTCTATAAACTGGCATTATAATCAAATAAAAACACCTACTATACCAACTAATGTACTTTGCACTTAATTATCTGCATTAGTATCCAGATATTTAAGGATAATTATGTCCCCATTCTGGCAGAGTAAGCTGGCCCCTCCCTCCATGCAGTCAATCAAGGCTGTGACTGCTGTTACACAGCCAGCCAATGATGACACTATTGCACCAGCTGCCACCACTGCACATGCTCAGGCAAATAAAAGCTTTTTGAGCAGAGGGAGTTTTTGCCAGAAAGGAACATAACTTATCATAAATACTGGATGCATTATAAACTGGTAAAAATAGCAGTTAGGGTTGCAGGCAGATAATTGACAAGTCGTCAGATTTTTGGCATTCCTTTAATTGCTATGATATTGATATTTATTAATATATTTTTTACTGGGTTTGCTAAATGGAATCACTTTCAGCAAGTTAAATATCAGTTTATTGATGTGATGCAAATATTATGTGTTGTCTATAAGGATACTACTGTGATAATTAATTTGATTCACTGGACTGAACCTACACGATATCCTATATTCTAGAGGAATCAGAACCTTCACAAGCATGTTTGTCTTAAATATTGAAAGTGCCAACCATCCCTTTAAATAAGGTTATTAGGGATGCATGCGCCACTCATCCCTTTAAGATACATACCCCTTGGGATTTTATAATGCTACTATTAAATGACGCCTTTTTAAATTTATGTCTTAACTTCTGTTGGACCAGGGTGCCAGATCAGTGAAAAACCAGGGTTCAGCCTTTGTCATGTAATCTTAAAGGCAAAGGTGGCGTCCCTAAGATCAGGTGGTCTGGTAACCTAGTGTTGAACAGGTATGACTGACATTTGATACAACTTTCTGACATCATCCATGGAGTGAGTATCAAACGAGATGTTATCTTGTATGGGCAACCAGGGAAGCAAATTAAGGCAAAGACCTCCTACCTCCCTGCCTCTGCTTCCCTCCTCCTTAATTATGATATGATTAGCAAGCAGCCAATCTCTAGTGTACAGGTTTTCCTTAAGGTTCATAACTAAAATCCCAATTCATTTTGATTAGTTACAAGGTTACAGGTGCTAGTTATCTGAACAAGGGTTGACACTCATCTTAATACTAGCAGACAGGAGTATCCATTGCCTAGATAAAGGTAAACAGGACTTATTAGTAATGCTTAGAACCTAAAAGAGTTTAAAGGGTATATCCGGCAGATGGATTTAGAAGACAAATATGTATTTATATTTGGTACTTATTACATTGTGCAATAGCTAAAATCATTCTCTGTTATAATATCAGAGATGGTAAATGTGTGACTCTCGCGCTATTGTTAAAGGAGAAGTAAAATTAAAAAGAGTCTGAATGGATTTTAAATTAGGTTCTAGCATCTACCTCTCACTTCTAAAATCATAATCGTTTTATGAGAAACAATTGTTTTTTCTCACTTCACAGTCTTGATTATAAGGAGGTCATTGACTGGTCAGCCAGTAGTTACTGGTGGGGACAAAAGAGTATGTATAGTTAGTATGGTATGGTTTATAGTATAGTATGGTATAATATGCATGTATAGTTGGGTAGTATAGTCCGTGTATGTAGGTCATATGTTCGTCGTTGGTATGTATGGTATCATTATGGTATAGTATAGTATAGTCAGGGGTGTCCCTAGGGCACCTGAAAATACTTTTGAATGCCGCCCCTAGTACGAGTGCTTAATGTGTGGGCGTGGCTTAGTATGTGGGTGTGGTTTGTGCGTGGGCGTACTTTTTTTTGAAAATGGTTATTTATACGCTTCTCTATTTTTAGAAAACACTAAAAACATGTTGGTGCAACTGGTACATTACATTAGAAAGCCCTACCATACTCTGTAGAATAAAAGATGTTGACCAAAAGATTTGTAAGCCCTGCTACCACAACAAGGTAGACTCTTTCAGCAGGGCCTTAACTATTATCTAGATTATATATTTTATATAAAGATTATATATAATTATATAGATTATTTATCTATCTCTGCTATCTATCTATATTATGTATCTATCTCTGCTATCTATCTATCTATCTATATATCTATCTATCTATCTCTGTTATCTATCTATCTATCTATCTATCTATCTATCTATCTATCTATCTATCTATATTATCTAGCTATCTATCTCTGCTATTTATCTATCTCTGCTATCTATCTATCTATCTATCTATCTATCTATCTATCTATCTATCTATCTATCTATCTATCTATTGCTATTATCTATCTATCTCTGCTATCTATATATCTATCTCTGATATTTATATATCTCTGCTATCTATCTATTTATCTCTGCTATCTATATCTATCTCTGCTATCCACCTATCTCTGCTATCTATCTATCTATCTATACATCCATCTATCTATCTATCTCTGCTATCTATATTATCTATCCATCTATATCTGCTATCTATCTATCTCTGCTCTCTATCTATCTATCTTATCTATCTATCTATCTATCTATCTATCTATCTCTGCTATCCACCTATCTCTGCTATCTATCTATCTATCTATCTCGGTCTATCTATATCATCTATCCTCTATAATCGGCTCTCTATCTATCTCTGCGCTCCTAATCTTCTATCTATCTATCTATCTATCTACCTATCTACCTAACTATCTATCTATCTATCTATCTATCTATCTATCTATCTATCTATCTATCTATCTAACTCTGCTATCTATCTATCTACCTATCTACCTATCTACCTAACTCTGCTATCTTTTCTCATTAGTTTTTGTATTTGAGAGTCATGACCTTCTACTGCATGATTTTGTCCTTAATTCAATGTATCAACATCCCGTAAAATATGAGAAATGAAGGCAATGTAATAAGTTCCCACAACATGCTGATTAGCATTGGTTTTGTTAGAAGGGGTTGAGGTCTTGTTGTGCTAAAAGCATATATTGGCATGGGCTTTTTGCTGCACCTACTACATTATTATTACCCCGTGGTTTGTACAGAAACTTTTGGGCATATTAATAACTAAATCAGAATGGAGAGTGATGGATGACCATCACAGACTGGATTAGGTGGGGGAGTGACATCACTATGACTTGAAAAATTTTGGGTGGTGATGGCATATCAGGACTGGATAGGAAGAGACTATCATGCTTTACATCGTACTATGATGGATAAGATGCATATGTGAACAGAACAGTTAGCAGCAATAAAATGACTAAATACTTATTTATTTATTAATATAACTGTCAATTATTCCACTATCGTACAAAAACATTATTTACATAACAGTATCTTTTTGTAGAATCTAAATAAGACCTCTTTGACCAGCCAATGGTATGAAAATCATTTAAAAGGATATGGTTCATGTTTTCTAAAAAAACGAATCCGTTTATATTAAAGATAGTAAATATCAATCAATGAATTCTTGTCAGTTTTCTCCTTTATGTTTCGATAATGTCAGAGAGTCAGTCTGCTCGTAAGCTTTCTGTCCGCAGGCAGACTGCCTGATTGTAAGCAAGTGATTCTGTTGCGAAACGCGTAGTTAGAGGATTGTGGTTGTTAACCACATAAAAAGATTTTGTGTATCTGGCTTAAAGTAAGAACACTAACACGATCAGCGAAAAAGTTTGTTAATTGGGTATCACGTGCAAAGAGACACTTTTTGGATCTATACACAATCAAAGTGGTCCGGACCAAGGTTTTGAAAGTTAAAATCCTTGCAGAGTATACTGATCGTGAGACGGATTGTGGGTTACCTAACAGACAGGAATTGACTAACTGGATGCTTTTAAGACGGATTTCTGGTAGCTTGTTTAGTTTTGGAATTTCATTTGTAAAAATTTGCATTCTTGTCGCATCTAGCGGGCAGTTCTTTAAAGCTTAAGTATTTTACCAGATTAGCTAGTTCTTGATTACAATTGTGACCCCTTTTTAATCATATGAATGAGCCTCTATAATTGTAACTGGAATTGAGGTTTGCTTACACCTGGAAGCGCATCTGCATAAATTGTAGATGTCCTTCGTTGTGGGATAAGTCTATGAGTAGCGCGTTGCCGTAATTTTCTAGTAATAAAATGCGTTTTTTTGGGGTAGGTTTTTTGTTTGTTGTGTACTTCGGTTGGGTGTCTTTTGGTGGTGGTATTTTTGGGTTTATTTTGCAAATTCATCAGTTGTAATAATATATTGGATTTTCCACAACGGCTGATTAATTGGATCTTTCCCATCTTGATCCCCATCAATTTTTTGAACACCCAAGCTGCTGCACTTGTGGTACAAAGATGGATTTTGTATACCCCCATCCCTAGTGGTTTTGACCTGGAAAGGGAGGTGTTTTGCTGCAAAATATTTTTACTATCTAAGCCCGAGTCTGTCATGAGTTACAGTTTCCGACAGGTTTATGATCTTGTCTGCAGATCAAATAAACAGCCAGTTATGGTTGGTGCCGGGGCTCTCGCAGAGGGCTCCGATTTTAAAGCGGTTATCCCGTTCTGGCCCAGCACAGTTAAGATTGCCAAGGCCTTTCTAGTCAGTGATTCAGCCTTTACCTGCATCTTAAAGGTATAACGGACCCTACCTTTTGAAAGATTGTAATTCTGTTTAACATATTGGCAAAGTAACGTGAGATGCGTTTATTCATGAGAGGTGTAAGGAGGCCATTTAGTGTGAAAATAGGATTTAGAAATCAAGCCTAAATAGAGGTGGGGTTGGGGTTTCACACCACTGACGCCATTGTTACAATGCTGTTTGACACCTCTTCCTTGGCTTATTCCATTACCACCCCCTCACCCTCTTAGCCACTAGCTCAATCTAACCCTTAATCCTGGCTTGGTGATATGACTAATTGGGATTTCCTAGGGTACTAATTGCTCACAGGTTCTTGTACAAGCATTCTGAATTGAGGATAAGCCTAGTCTGTTGCATTCGATGACTAGCGAAACGTCTTCCCAAAATTAAGTTTCCAGTTTGATTGTTAATTCTTCGATCATATGGATACTTGGATTGAATGAGAACCTTAACAGTATTGTAGGGTGTGGATTCAAAATGATCCCAGGGATACTCTGGGTTATGACATTTAGATAAAAAATTTTAAAAAAAAATAGATTGAATACCTACTGGAGAACGTGTAAACTATTCAACTTACCATCACAAAATTCTTTTTTCTTTTGCCTTTAGTCAATGTATGTTTTGGTCCCCTTGTTGGCAAAAATCTGCGAATTGACTGGTTGGTCCAAAGTTTGAATTAGGTTTTAAAGTCATATTGCTGCGTGACTTGGGATATAATTCTCAGTTGTAATATTGAATTTCGCACTGTTCTTCTAAGATAACCTTCGGCTTGGAATTAGTGAAACGAATAAAAAATGATGCAATTTAATTGAAATTTTTTGGATTATTTTTTTTTTTTTTTTTTTTTTTTTTTTTTTGGGTCACGCAATATCTCAGCAAAGCCTATTCAGCTATGAAAAGATAGCACAATGACAGGAAAAATGGAAGTTTTGTCTTAATTCTAGAAAGGAAGTATGGCTATGTTGTTTTAGAATTGTGTATCATATAGGTCCATAGGAAGTTTGGATCTCAAACTTTACCAGACATATCACACTTTGGTCTATATACAAATTTTATAGGGAGCAGGGCTGTACTTTTGTGTATTTGCCTGGTTGTAGCTAGTAGAAATGTTTTCCATGTTTTATGTTGTGGAGTGTGTTTGTTATTTAACCCCATAGGAAAAAGATCTGACCTTATTTCTGTTTTGGCTTTCAGCAAACATTAACAACGCCCAGAGATATCGGCTCTCTGTGAATGAGAGAATCAGACTTTAACCACGGGTTTTTTGTGACTTCTTTTTTTTTCCTAGTGTTTTTTTTTTTGATTTTTTTGACTTTGAATTTAATTTGGTAAGCTGATGATTTCGATATAGCATTCACTTGCTGAGGCTTAACAGTTTTCTGATTATTAACGAAGCCTATCCTAAGCATAGAAGGCTTGCTGTAATCGTAACAGTATCTTACATCCGGTGTACGTTTGGGTAAGTGTAAAACTGACAGCAGATAAAAATGCAATCCAGCATTTAGATCATTCTTTGTCCATTTGAATGTAGGGGGATTTTTGTCACATTGACAGGTGTGTACGGCTTCTTTGTGGCTAGAAAAATGTCTGGTGGTGAACAGGCATGTTAATTAGTTTTGTTGGGAACATTATGCATCCCATGCTCTGCCCGTTGGGATATGGGACCCAGCTGCTCCACCTTTACTAATCCCCCTTAATATTTCCCCCTTTTTGATTTACCAGTAGCTTTGAAATTAATACAGTACCATAGGGATGTTGGGGGCTTGGGCGGCCAGATTTTTTTTTGTTTAATAACAACATGTGAATCCTTTCAACCGCACCATTAAATTGATGTGAAGTGGAAAGTTTGGTTGGTCTTCCATACGTTGTATCATTTACTAAATATACTAGCACAGTCCTAACCTCTATTTGTTCATAATACCATTATTAATGGAACATTCTTTGGTTTAGAAACTTATCCAGCTCCTTCTTTTTTCAAACCGATCCTAAGAATCCTGCCATCTATTCCACGTCCAATGGAAGATCCTCATTAGGTTTTATCCTTGTTTCTCTTCACAGTGAAAAATACCATTCTCCAGGTCCTAGCTATAACTATAAATAACAAATATGAGTTTATCATAATAAGGCACTTGTTGAAAGCTGAAATGTAAAGTATTTGTTTTTTCAGTATTGTGATCTAACAGAATAAGGGTATTCAAGATTTAACAAACCTGTACAGTGTAGTTGGGAAGAATTACGTTTCCAGTAATGGGACGCCTACAAATTCCCTTCCTGCACTGATGCCCATGGTATAAATGATTTATTTATTTGCATTTTTTTTTTTTTTTCTAATTCTTGTTTTTTGATGCACTTC
Organism: Hymenochirus boettgeri; assembly: GCA_019447015.1. Lineage (NCBI taxonomy): Eukaryota > Metazoa > Chordata > Amphibia > Anura > Pipidae > Hymenochirus > Hymenochirus boettgeri. Next base: position 398,267,664 of record CM033469.1, on the reverse strand, counting down.
AGTGTCCTATTTAAATATTCTAGAGGCTTATTCTAAAGGGCCAAGTCCACGTCAAAAAATTAATTTTTGTTCCAAACTGTAGAGTGTACCCCCAAACCTCATACTTCTAGATATTCAAAGTTTCCAAGACGCCACTGAAACTTTATGTACCTGACTTCTTTTGTTGCCCTTTCTCCGTCACTAGTGCCGCCCCTGAGTTGTTGTAATTTTTTTTTTTCTCCATGATAAACAGGAGCAGGGGGCCACTTTACGTCATGGTCACGGCTATCATGGCGGATTGCGGTGTGAGTGTCACTCGGGGGCCTTAAATGACAAGCTGCAACAGGAATGGAGCGGCTGTCAGCAGCAGCAGCAGAGTAGGATGAGGCGAGTGCTATCCTGGACGTTTATGGAATGGTAAGTTCAGGAGCGTTCGTTGGGATGGAAAATCTGTATTACGCCCAATAGTGGGGTTTGGCGGTAATATACAGTTTTTGGAAAACAAAGGTTCGTTTACATCACGCTCAATTGAAATGTGAAGCAAAGACTCCCCAACGGGCGAGCAATACTCGTCCCCGATACGGCGTTTTCGGTTCACATGAAATCGTCGTGTGTTTAGCGTTTGGTCGGGGGTCGGTTGGTTTTGATCCGGCTCTCGGTGATGGGCCGAATCATCCGGCTTCCTCGTTATTCCAACGAACATGTAACACGTGCAAGTAATGGTGTATACATTTTGCTTTCTGTTTTGCCAATTTACAGGGTTAGAACCAATTCAAAATGGTTACTATCTTTTTATCTAGAAAAACATCCAATAACTATCAGTAGCAGATTTAAGATGCAAAGGCATTTTAAATACCCCCCTAAAAGTTCCTTTAGCCACATATTTACCCTGCATGCACTTGTAGGTGAGCCCATCCGTGGAGTTGCGAGTAGCCTGTGAAGTTTCCTTGTGATTAGTGTAATGTTTCAAGTGTGACCCAATTTTTCCCTGTGTTGATATATCCAATTCACGCCAGGTTTAATTTGATAGGGGTTATCGCCCACCCCTAAATTCAACATTTGAGCTGTGCAGTCTACTCCATCCCCATTCTCATACCCACAGTGTTTTGCATGATAATATCCCTCAGAAAGTTTACTTTACAATACCTTTTGATCCTTATCGTTGTGTCTCTATTCCAGCCTCTATGCTTTCCGGCAGCCAATCAAGACGCTTTTTGGCTGCATGCTATTAATGAGCACAGGGGAACCAATATTCACTTTGGTCCTTGATTGGGGTTATAGGTATTTAACTGCAATTAGGATCTAGGATTTGGGGACTCAGATTCTAGCTTGCCTACTCTCAGTTTTTTTTATGGATCTATGACAGACCCATCTTGCAGAGAACCATGTGAAGTATGAGTATTGTTATTGGTAATGGGGTTTGCAACATTACACAGTGGGCCAGTATGGGGTATAATTTGTTTTTTGGTTGTTTTGTGTGTCATTGCCCTTTAAAGGACAGTGGATCCAGTAAAGTAATGAAAGGGACCATAAACACAAGGTAATTAAATAAAACAACACTTGGTTCCTTTTTTTATATCAACTCCGACGTAAAAGGGCCGAAATCAGATAAGTTGCATTTACATTTACAAGTGATTTGAATATTTCGATTCGTTACTTTAAGATTATTGGCTTTTTCTAATGTGGTGCCTAGTATCACCTCACACGCCACTCAGGTCTTCAATGGAGCTTCTTCGTGGATGTAATGTTGTTCACCAAGTGATCACTGCCCCTTGACCTCAGTATTCAAAACGTCTCTATGCACACATTTTATAATTCAGATGTCTTTCCACACAATATGGAAGGCACTGTTATAATATTTTGAAAGGACTGCTTTTCATCCTGGCAAGTCTATTGCATCCAGCATGCATGACAGAATAGATGTTACAGGATAGGGTCAGCGGATTTGTACTTGCAGGATCTGTGTCTTTAAATCATTGGGCGCGTTTGGTGGATTTTGGTTTGTGTCTTGTGCTGTTTAAACATGATTGGCGGTAGCTTGTTAGGGGGCAGGACATGGCTTTTTTTCCAGTTCTTTCCTTGTGTTTCGATCCACGTGCACTAGCGAGAAGGTTCCACCCCCCCAACCCTCAAAACAAAGAGTTGGATTTATGTGGTAGTTTGTGTCATTTCATTAAATCTATAAAGCAACAAGCAAAGGGAAAGTTGAGAATCATTGTGTATTGTGAATGGGTTAATTTTCATTGGGACAATTTTCGACTTAAATTTCCTGGAAGCATTGTGTTTGGTGTTCTCGGGTTTGCAGCATGATGTCGCAGCACTGATTGGTCCTGAGTTGATTCCACCTCTCTGGCACACTTAGTCTGCAAGAGTTGTAGTGTTTTTCTTACCGTTGCTACGTGGGGGTTTTCTCTGTGGGCATCTCCAGGTTTCCTCTTCACAAAATTCATAATAGACCATACGTGGATAGGTTGTTATGTGTCAAATAAATATTCCTTAATCGTTAAAGCTCTTTGCGGGCAGTGGCCAGGATTTAATGTACAGTTATACATTAATTGGTAACGCTATGGAAGATGCTGGCTTTTTTAACATATAAATGCAACTAATAATGATTATTAAAAATTTTTTTCATTTAAATAAATAATAACTTGTATCAGCAAAAAATCTATTTCATGATGAAAATGTTTAGGGAATAAGTTTTTTAATTGGGAAAAATACATTACAAATTGATTTTTTTTCTAAAGTATTATATATAATAGCCAATTAATTTAATGTCAATAAATCTAAACGCTGGTGTTGTGTTTTTTTTAGAACAAAGGGAAATATTCATACGAATTATGGCATGTCACATGTCACAATAAGTTAGCAGTTTAATTAGAAGGGGAAAAGCTGTGAATGCAATGGCTAGAGTGGACAATGGGGCATATTGTGTAATTAGTGATGTGCTATTATTTATGTATCTATATAAAATCCACAGCTTTACATTGCATCTATATGAATTCACATATTAAAATAAAAAGTTTGGTTCACATACCCTTTCAGCCCTGCGGTTGCTACCGTTTTAATCAAAATATAAATAATGAATAGCTAACAGTGTGCAAACGCGCGGGTCTTTCTTTCTAAAACAGAAATTTATAGTGCACAGGCAAAACACCTTAGACCTTTCACTAGGGACCTACCACTGCTTGGATAGAGACCCGAGAGTGCTCTGTTATGTTATACAATTTTTATAGAACTACACATATTAATTGAGAAATAGTGGTATTAATACATATCTGTAGTTCTGGTTGGTACAGGGATACTATAATATTGAGAATTACTGGTATTAAACTATACTTGTAGTTCTGGTTGGTACAGGGATACATATAATAGAAATTACTGGTATTTATACATAACTGTAGTTCTGGTTGGTACAGGGATACTATATAATATTGAGAATTATGGTATTAATACAATAACTGGTTCTGGTTGGTACAGGATATATATATTGAGTTACTGTATATTAATACATATACTGTAGTTTCTGGTTGGTACGGGAACTAATAATATTGAGAATTACTGTATTATAATATGTAGTTCTGTTGGTAGGGGATTCTAATATATTGAGAATCCTGGTTATTAATACATATACTGTAGTTAGGTTGGTACAGGGGGAGAACTATATAATATGGAATTAATGGTATAATCATATCTAACCTTTATACCCTACCCATAATGTCTGTATAACAGTTACATAGTAACATAGTATTGGAGGTTGTATAAAGACATACGTCCATCTAGTCCAACCTTTATACCCTACCCATAATGTCTGTCTAACAGTTACATAGTAACATAGTATTGGAGGTTGTATAAAGACATAAGTCCATCTAGTCAAACCTTTATACCCTACCCATAATGTCTGTATAACAGTTACATAGTACCATAGTATTGGAGGTTGTATAAAGACATAAGTCCATCTAGTCAAACCTTTATACCCTACCCATAATGTCTGTATAACAGTTACATAGTAACATAGTATTGGAGGTTGTATAAAGACATACGTCCATCTAGTCCAACCTTTATACCCTACCCATAATGTCTGTCTAACAGTTACATAGTAACATAGTATTGGAGGTTGTATAAAGACATAAGTCCATCTAGTCAAACCTTTATACCCTACCCATAATGTCTGTATAACAGTTATCAATGTTTCCCCCAGGTACTTCCTGTTTCCCAGACAAAGTCTTTACTGAGCATGCTTCTCCCCTGGGGCAGAGGGGCTAGCAGAGGTCAAGTGATGTCACTCAACCTACTGGAAGCAGAAGTTTGGACGTTCACTCAATATATTTCTCACAGGGTGATGCCAGAGATGTGATTGTTGGCTCATTATAAAGAAAAACTGCAGGCTTCTTACATCTATTCCCTAACTTGTTTGGAGACCACAGTTGCCCTTTACTTAATATTAACAGAAAAGTCCTCTGACTAACGTAAGCTAAAGATTTGCATTTCTCTCCTGTGAATTAAAAAGAGTTTCTTCCTCCCCCTCCCTGCAATGTGTAACGGTTCGTTGCAAAAAAATAAGAGTACTGTCTAACTCTACTATGTCTAGTATAATTGGACTAATGCGCACACAACAATACTTTTCTATAACTGTTTCAGTGCTCCTGTAAAGTGTCTCTTTGAAAAGTGAAAGGTGCATGGGTGACTGTTAAACTGTGTACAGGGGACACAGAGGCACTATATTATAATGTACACAGTAATATTAAAGGAACTATACTGTAAAAATAAAGTTTTAAAAATTAAAAGTACCTGGACAGGGAGTAGGATTGCTTATACAGTTATCACCTCTCAATATTGTTTGTGAGGAGCTACAGCAGACAGTTTTTCTGCCAGGTTATTGCCATGGGCCTTCCTGTATTAAAGATATGTGAAGCACTCAGGAAGCCTGGCAGAAGCAGTGTCTCTGCCCATACATAAATATATTTGGTAATGATGTAATACATTACAGAGGCTGCCAAAGTACAATAAAAATGTTACTGTTAGGATTTCTGCTTTTTCCGTTTCTCCCTGAGGTGGCATTGGACTCATGGACTCTTTCATCACCATCATCATATATTCCTCCTGTGGACTGCTGGTTGGCTATAACCAAGGCTGGCTCCATGTCTCATTGCCAGAACCTCATTTGTACCTGGCTTCCCAGAGGGTCATTGTTATCTTGATTCCTGGCCCTACTCCCTAGTATCCCGTTTTGTTTCCTGATCCTGCATTCCAATACCCTGTTTTGGCCCCCTGTCTCAAGTTCCAGCTCCAAGCCCTACCTTTTGTCTCCCTTATTGGTTATCCCTGTTCTGACAAATTTTGGCTCCTGTCTTTTCATACTGTCTGTATATATAACTTGTGTATTATAACTTGTATATATCTTAGTTAGTTTTGTTGTGCTGGGCTTGGATTTGGTACTGCGGTTACATTGTTGTTTGTTTCTTGGTTGCAATAAACTTTATTTCATTTCCACTATTGAAGTATTATAGTATAGTATAGTACAGTATAGTATAGTATTTGAGGTTGAATAAAGACATACGCCCATTTCAGATCAACAATTATCTAGCAATACCCACATTTCCTGTCTAACTGTTGTTTCAGAGGAGGCAAAGCAACAAAAAAAACAAACAAAAAACACCATAATTATGGAGGGGGGAAAATCCTTCCCGACTCCAAGTGACAACGGAAATTTCCCTGGATCAACTCTACTTTATGTATCAATACCAAACTTGTAACATTCCTTTTGCAGAAACTCATCCAGCTTTTTATTAAACTGACCAATGAACCTGCCATAAAACGTCCACTGGAAGACAGTTCCATAGCCTACCGTTCTCACAGTGACAAACCCTTTCCCAACTCTAACTTTATGTATCAATACCAGTACTTGTAACATTCCTTGTTTGCAGAAACTCATCCAGCTTTTTATTAAACTGACCAATGAACCTGCCATAACAACGTCCACTGGAAGACAGTTCCATAGCTTACCGTTCTCACAGTAAAAAATCCCTTCCGAAATAAACTCTTTTCTTTAAGTCTAAAGGGATGTCACACGTGTCCTGACATGCTCTATTGGTGAACAATGCCCCAGATAGTTTATTGTATGGCCTTAATGTTTTATACACGTTAATCATATCCCCAAGCAAGTGACTTTTGTCCAGTGTACATATTGTAACCTATTCATCTGTCTTCTATTCCCCTTTTCCTATTATTTTAGTTGTCCTTCTCTGAACTCTTTCCATTTCCAAGAGTCCTTTATGTACACAGGATCCAAAATTGCACTGCATATCAAATGAGGCCTACCATCTTTGTAAAGAGGAGAATTAATTTTCCTCCTTGAATCCATACCTCTCTTATACAAGACAATACCAAATACCAAAACCAAAGTCAAAATGCATACCTTACATTTATCACATGATCTCTGCCCACTAGCAGCCCAATGTGATAATCTATCTAGATCCCCTGCAACGATTGCACCATCTTCTGAAGTTTTTAATGGTTGACAAAAGTTTTGTGTCTTCAGAAAAAACAGAACCTTGCTGACAATACCCCTTACCAAATCATCAATAAATAGATTAAATAGAAGCGGCCCCAAACAGAACCCTGTGGCCCCACTTAGCACTTTAGTCCATAATGATTGCCACTTTACACAAGCCCAAACGTCTCTGCCCCATGTAACGGCCAATTCAGTAATAATGTGCACACTCCTGCAACCAGATTTCTGAATTTCGTTTAGACTTTTTTGTACAGATGGTAATATAGAATAAGGTGGAACAAGTTCTGATAGGTTTCACCTTCTTTTTATTATTATATTAATAAAACCCTGACATTTTGTAGGGGTTTCGGGGTGGTTTATATTTTATGAAAAGATAAGAGGAGCACACATTGCAAATATATACAAATATTGATTTATTTGAGAAAATGACATTACAACCTTCTTATATTACATGTTATTGAGACTGTTTACCGTAGGGTAGGGGCATCTAGAGGATTGCACTTACAAATTAATGGCAGTTGCCAACCAAATGGTGCTAGAGGTGACTTTTATATGAACTGTACAGAAATCCCACCCTGGCATTTTCTTTCGATGTACATGATTACCGGATGAAAGTTACCCCAGACAAGCAGATACAATAACTGGTAGAAAAAAACAAACCATCATTGTAGATTTCTCTACCCATACACATACCAAGTTCCAGTTAACCAACCAACAAAACCAGCAAAATACACTAATAATAACCAGGAATATTGTTAGGATGACTTACTTAGGATGGATAGGGCTTGGGATCCCTGGAGTTCAGATCGGGAGGGTAGTCCATTGTGTCTCTTAAACATGGAACAGACAACATTTCTGACGTTGCCGTAACAGGTAAAACACATAGAGAAAATACGCAGTAAGGACACAGCCATATCTTTGGTCGTCTGTTAACTGCCTGGATTTGGGATTTATAGAAAAACAGGGTGGGATATCAGATAATATTCTGACTCAATCCCAAGGCAGCAGATGAAGGGTTCTGTAGACCATCTAGTAGGGTCTGTACCAGTATTGACACCACAATGTGTACAGACAGACTGGAAGGGAAATGTTTATTTATCCTCAGGCAAAGTTATAACTTTTAATCTAGTTACTTTAATAAAAAGTTTAATTAAAACGTTGAAGTCTGTATTTTAAAAGGAATTGTGTGTGTGCGCAAGTTTGTAAAACTCAATAATCTGCTGGCGATGTAGGAGGAATTTCATAATCCTTCTAACTTAATATTTTAATTAATGACTTGAAGAGCCAAATTACTGTTCTTTGTATGTCTTCTTCTTCTCTATATCCCAGTTTTCAAGACACAAACAGGGTTATTCAATAAAAGTTCTTAATGTTTAAAAATGGCGCTAATTTTGCCCCAACCAATCAGAAGTTGTTTTCCAAGTTAAAAAAATCTGATGGTTGGGGCAAAATTAGCACCATTTTAAACAATTAGAATTTTATTGAATCTCCCTGTAAATTCGTTACAGACTGATCAAATCCAAGCTAGTAAAAAAAAAGCCAATATAAAATCAAACTCCCAGATCTTCTAAATGTAACCCGATGTGCCCGACCGTATCAGTTCCACAGAGATATGGCCAGCAATGGGACCCAATGCATACCTTGTAGCTGTGGCAAACACACAAATTATTGGGAACTAAACATAAAACAATTATTTTTGTAATATACACACCTTCAGCTACATAAGACAGGACATAGCCCATGCAGTTTTAGGTTTAGCAGATGAAACAAGTCCTAAAAACTCCCAGTTCATCTGTATCTCCCACAAGTATTGAATAGAAATGAACCCTGCATTGGTAGACACGAGAGGTGGCCAACATATTACAGCTACCGTATATACTCAAGTATAAGTCGATGAGTATAAGTCGAGGTACCTATTTTTACCTGAAAATTTGCAAAAACTAATTTAATCGAGTATAAGTCGAGGGTAGAATTATCACTACTACTGCCTTCTGATTCTGTGTTGTTTAGGCTTTAGTGCCCTTTAAAAGGACAGCAGCATTCCCATACATGAATCCCTACAGTAATAGCCAAATACCAGTAACCTTCAATTCCTTGGCACTCCAGATGTTTGGAAACTACAACTCCCAGCATGTGTTGTTGCTGGAGTTCAGTTTCTAAACATGTGGAGTGGCAAGGTTCAGTAAACTTTAATTAAACTTACCATCATGAGAGAGTTGTGTTTCAAGTTGTCATTTCACTGTAATAGCAGCTGTTTTTTGCCCCAAACTGAGAAGACCCTTCAGATTTACAGCATCCAGATGAGCAGTGACAGTGCTGAGTGAGTCCAGCAGCCAGACTACAGGAAGCAGGAAGTGTAAAGGCAGATCAGCTCCTGTAACTTTTATGCATGTTAACACAGCGCAATTGCAGAATTTGGATCTAAGTTAGGACTGACCCGAGTATAAGTCGAGGTTAGGTTTTCAGGCTAATTTTAAAGCCTGAAAAATTCGACTTATACGAGTAGGTACGGTAATCATTTAGCTACCTTTATATGGGAACAGTTTCTAGATTTTGATACTCAACGTCAATACTGACACACCATATTACACCAACATACCATATAGTTTGGAACAAACACTATTTCAGTTACATAGTGGTGCTACTCTTTCATTGATGCTAAATATATATATATATACTATTATATAATATATAATATTTAGGTGGGTTTTATAAAATAAAGAGACGAAATCAAAGTTACATTTTGCCCTTATTCCCATATGTAGTACAAATGTTACTGAATATCAATTCTGAATTTCCAGAATAAAACTATCCCACAATAAGGGTGACATAACAGGACACTGCCAGCAAAACAACTAAAATGGAAGTTAATGCAATAACTTTGGGGCTGTTCTTGTACACACTTTAGGCTTAAAAATACCTTACTTCCTGTCTAGGACATAGACAGCCTTACTAATCTGTATTCCTTTGACGATTCTCAACATTCACACAGCTTGGTCTCTGAGCCTGAAAGTTGGGAGGTTGAAGGCAAATCCGAGTTACTGATGAATTTGGCTTGGTAAACCGCTGAAGGCAAAGGAGACCCACCACCCTGAGTAGCTGATTCTCCCATCTCCCTGCAGAGACGCAAAGTCAGAACCACCCCAGCTGCAAAGTCAGATTTTGCCTCCCAGTGAAAAGTCTATCTCTCTTAGATCCTGACACAAGGCAGCTGCATATGCTGGCAATGCCTGTGATCCAGCCTCTGTAGTGCCCATTGTGCACACTACCCTGAAACTACTGGTTGTGTATCTGGGGTACACCTACTGCTAGAAGGTCTGTCGATTTAGAGCTCTTCCTTGATGCCATGGTGGCTGTCTAGGATCCAGGGTAAGGCTTTCTGTTGCGCTTGGTCTGGAGCCTGGGTGCCCGTGCTTCGGTATATGGGGATTTGAGAACCTGGAAGCCCTCACTCCTGCAGAGTTTCCTGGTTGCTAAGGCTGGGTACACACGGAGGGTTATTTGTCCCAACCAAGCGCTCCCTTTACGTGTGAGTGCTCGGCTGGGACAAATGTCCGTCAGTCGTGGCAAATTCGATCAGAACTTACCGACACGTCCGATTGCGTTCGTCGGATCCGGACGATCGAGGTACACTTCTAGTACACCTCTCTAATACACCTTTCTAGCACACCCCTCTAATACACCACTCTAGTACACTTCTCTGTACACCTTTCGGTACACCTCTCTAGTACAACCTTTATAGCACACCTCTCTAGTAGACCTCTCTAGTACACCTTTCTGGTTCACCTTTAGTAACCTTTCAGCACACCCCTCTAATACACCACTCTAGTATACTTTCCTAGTACACCACCCTAGTACACCTCTCTAATTCACCTCTTTAGTACACCTCTTTAGTACACCTTCTAATACACCTTCTTTGCACACCCCTCTATACACCAATCTAGTACAGCACTCTAGTACACCTCTTAATACACCTTTCTGGAACACCTCTCCAGTACACCTCTATAATACACCTTTCTAGTAAACCTCTCTAGACATCTCTCTAGTGCACCTTTCTGGACACTCTCTAGTACACCTTTCTAGTATACCCTCTAGTACACCTTTCTGGTACACCTCTCTGGTACAACTTCTCTAGTACACCCACTCTATACAGACTTGGTACACCTTTGTACTACAACTCTCTAGTATACCTTTCTAGTGCATCTTTCTAATACATCTTTCTGGTACACCTTTCGTACACCTCTCTAATACACTTCTCTAGTATAACCACCTAGTACACCTCCATTACACCTCTATAGACACATCTTTACACACCTTTCTAGTACACCATATAATACATCTCTTCAGTACACCTTTCTAGTACACCTCTTATTACATCTCTCTAGTACAACTTTCATGGTCACTATGTAGTGACACCTCTCTGGAGTACACCCTCTAGTACATCTATTTAGTACACCTTTCTCGCTACACCTCTATAAATACACCATTCTAGTACACTCCGTACACCCCTTAGTACACTTCTAGTAACCTCTACAATACACCTTTATAGTACACCTCTTGAGACACTTCTTAGTACACCACTCTAACCACTCTTAGTACACCTTTCTGGTACACCTCTCTAGTGACCTTTCTAGTACACCTCTCTAATACACCCTTTAGTACACTTTCTAGTTACACCTCTATAATAATCTTCTCCTCCAATGGCTGGGGAATTGTTTTTCTCCCTTAATTAAAAAAATTTCAGATAGATTGTAAAGAATTTCAGGGAATCAGGGATCTGCCCTTTCCCCATTAGTTGGTGTCGGGGTATACTTTCACACAGCATGGAGAACCCTATTAATGTCACTGATCATGCTTTTATTGTAAAAATATATTAATACTGTTTCCATTACAAGACCACTAAACTAATAATAATTTCGAAACTGGACATAATAAATGAAAATCACCTGGGAAAAACACTTCTTGGAAAATGCTTTTGTTTTCTACCATTTTTGGTTTGAAACTTTGCTTAGTAGAAAAGGCTGTATTTGTAAATGGATGTCTCTGATCCATTCACAAATACTATAGAAAGCTGAATGATTTCCAGCTACTATCACTGATAACAGGCGGTGTCTAGTGCAGTGGAACCAAAGGATCACAGCAGTTGTTAGTTAAATACTCTTATTATTATTATTATTTGAGAATGCTTAGCAGAAAAATCGCAAACTTATGACTGTAACAACATTACACATATGCAAAATGAGATGAAACCTATGTAAAGGGTTGCACTATCACCGAACACAGTCCAGTAGGACAGCAAGTCCCAGCATGCCTGGCAGGACATTAAGCAAATGTGGTTTATATATTCAGCAGACAGTTTTCTTAAAACTGATAACACAGTTCAGTGGATTCAGTGGTTGGTACCTCCACTTTCTGCCTCAAAGTCCTTCTAAGCAGTTCAGCCTCTGCCGGTTGGTCTCATCACATACGGCAAACTGCATCAGGCTTCAAAAGGTTTGTGGACGACTAGGCCTCACAACCACCCCACGTTGTCTACAGTGCTCTGGATTTCTTGCTCGATAGGAGGGGCTTCCTGTGGCTGGGCATGTAAAGTGATGATGCCCTTTTTCTCTTAATTGGCACTACAGAACTGTTTGCACTGTGTGGTAGTCTAAATATTCTGGTAGAGTCCCCTGCTACATAACTAGTAGCAGTCTGTGGTGCAGCCAATCGCAGTCTGCCCTCGGACTCTTCCAACATTAGAAGAAACCCTCTCATATCACTTTCTGGCTGTATAGAAGCAGGTATTGGCATTCAAAAAAAGGTCACTGCTTTTATTAAATTTTAAAAGGCATGTTCACCCCAAAACTAAAAAAAATCCTACCCTGGCCCACTGTGCAGTGTTAAAATCCTTACCTTACCTCTCTGCACCAAATGGTTCTCTGCAGTGTCTGTCCAAAGTTCCTAGAAATGGAAGAGTAGGAGCCTGGCTGTGGTAAAAAGGTTTCTGCTCTCTGTCCTTTCCTCTGAGAGGTTCCTGGCATGTACAGTATAGCCTTCCTCCCTCTGGATCCCTCTTTTCACCTTTAGTGTAGGGACCCTATCTCACCCAACTGCCATGTTGCAAAACATATAATCAGAAAGGTACGAGCTTCATTCTCTGTTGTTCTGCACTGCTGGCAGCCGTCCGGCCCTCTGATTGCAATTTCTGCAAGCCAGAAGGCTGGATAGCAAACAGACAAACTTGGAAGGGACTCCAGCAGCAATCCACTGCACAGTTTTATTTCAGTGCTTTAGCAACATATGTCCGATTACATGGATCTTTTTACAAAGAAGGTGGAGCAGAACGCTGGGGGATGAAGCGCTGATTAGTCTTTTTGCAAACAAACATGGGGGTTGGGGTCCCTACACTACAGAACAAGTTTGTCTTGAAGGTGGAGATACCCTTTAAATTTATCACAATTTGTGCATTCATTTGGACAAAACCGATTGAGTGGATGATAAAGGACAATGAATAATAACGAGACAGTCTCTTATGCAGTATTTGCAGCACTTTATTATTATTTGCAACATTATATTATTATGTGGATTTACATGTGCCAACATTTTCTGTAGCGCTTTACAATTACATGTATACAAGAGCTTACAATCTAAGCACATTTATTTGACACATACAACTATCCGTATGTCTTATGATTGTGGGGGAACCCGGAGTGCCCGGAGGAAATCCAGAAAGATTGGCAATAGGCACTAAAGGGAAGTTGATGCGACACACGCTAAAGGGGGAGTTGATGAGATATGCGCTGAAGGGGAAGGTGGTGCGATATGCCTGAAAGGGGAAGTTGGTGAATACGGTGTTAAAGGGAAGTTGGTGTGATACATGTTAAGGGTAGTTGATGCAATATGTGTTAAAGGGGAAGGTTGTGTGATACTGAATCCTCATTGGGGAGGACCCTCCTGAAGTTTACGAGACTTGCGCTCAGCTAACCCACAGTGAGTTGTGGGTCAGGTTGGTTAGAAACTGTGGGTCTGGGTCTGTTGATTTTGGATGACAGGAGGGTTGGATCTAGAAAAAACCGGGCAATGTCGGTACTCTGCATTATATATATAAGTGGTAATTACCCACCAAAACCACAATAGTTTAAAATATTAACTTGTACGCAGAAAATTTCTTTCTCCCTCACCACTGTCCTCAAAGCTTTTGGTCTCTCTACTAGCTTTCAAGCTCTTTTACAAGCTCGCACATGCTCAAAGCTAAAGGAATAGCTCATTCATTGTCTGGTGATGTCATCTGTTACATCATGACGACAGTGGTAACTGGAATAGAAGCAGAAAGATAGATAACAGAATATCAAGCAAGGGTTCAGGCTAGTCTTATATGTCTTACCTTTCTAACTATTGCGATTTTGGGTGATGATGGTGATTCACCTGTATGCAATTTTAATTTGAGGGATAAACTTACCCTTAGCAATTATCCCATTTCAAGTAATTATTTCCCTTGCTATATACAACTCTAGAACAGTGTTTTCCAACCAGCAGTCCAAGACTAAAGGGCATATTATAAAAGGTGCGTAACTTTCCACCGCCGATTAGCCATCGCTTTTGCCAAAATCAAACTTAGCATTTTTATAAAGAGGTGTACCTATTGATGGAAAGGCATTACCGCTGAACTGCCAGTTCACATATCACCGGCATTAAACGCCCAATCATATTTATAAAGCGCCAATAACGGATTTTTTGCAATAGGTTTGCCGTTTCAATTTGCCAACTTTGGGGGTGGAGGTGGATGAAATTATCCCTGTTATGAAGTGGGGGGCATGTCCCACTAGAGGCATGCCCCATAGGAGGTTTGCACTAGCAGGGGGGCCCCCTTAGGTCCACCCGGCGCTTCCCGGAGCAGAACTGACAGGTCCTGACCGCTTCATGATCTATTCAACTATAGCGTGCATGCGCGATATGCAGTGATATTGATAAGAACCAGGAAGCGGTCGGCGGGATCAGTGCTGCTTTGGTGAATTAGGCAATAGGTAAGTTTTTTATCTTTGGCCCTGGCTCCTGAGATATTGATGAATACGGATACATTAAAGAAATAGTTCACTTTTCAAGTGAACTATTGTAATATTAATATCCTAGCATCATAGGGGCACATATTAACCAATCAATTTTAATTTATTTTAAAATATGATTGGTTATATTCAAGAGGTCCGCCCTCTACACTAGAGATACAGCAGTCAGCTGTTTTCAAGACAGCTGGTTTGCGCGTACGTTAATTAAGTTTCAAGCAACCAGCTATTTTAAAACAGTGCCAGTCCAATACCAGAGTACATGTTTTATAAACATACACGTGTCAGCTGTTCAAAATCAGCTGATCGTGGTACCTTGCAAGGGGGGGGGGGGGGCATGTCAGGGGCCTGACAGCCCAACAAGGTAGAGCAGCACACGTTGGGAGGAGACCTTGGATGTGATGGTCTTGTGGCCCTCACTGTGTCTGTTTCAGCCATGGTTCTGTGGACAATAGCGTTCTAAGGCTGGAGTGTGAACATTGACAAGGGAAATGACTACAGGATCATCTCAAATACAGTGGTCAGTAAGTGCCCCGAGCCTTGAACACTGTCTCTGTGTGTACATATAGTTTCATGTATTTGCTAATGGTTTATAAAATCTCTATGTACATTAACCAGCAATCACTGATCTGACAGCCTGCAGTCATGTGGGATTCATGTGGGTTATGTGAACCTATAAACATAAAATATGGCTCAGGGTTGGTTGTGCTGCAGATCTAAAACCCCAATGATTCCCTTCAACCATACAACTCATTAGAATGGGTTTTATCCAGAGATGGGTCTGGGTCCGACTTGGTTCCGAAATCCGAATGTTCTGTCCGAAATGTTCTAATTTGGGACTTTGGAGCCACCGGGAGCACATTTTCGAGGTTATCAATCGTTCAGGCAATTTTCAATAGTCCTCAAATAGCCTTGAAAGTTCGATAATGTCGAAAGTAATTTCTGATCGTATTTCAAGGATTATGAACGTTCAAGACTATTGTAAATAATCATCAAAAATGAAACCCTGAGTCCCAAAGGAATGTTCGTGTTCGATCTAGGATCTACGGAATTTACAGAGATTCCTAAATCTGAAAACGGAACGAAATTGGTAAGTTTTGGAGGTTGTATAAGACATACGTCCATCGAGTCCAACCTTTATACCCTACCCATAATGGCTGTAAACAGTTACCTAGTAACATAGTATTGGAGGTTGATAAAGACATACGTCCATCGAGTCCAACCTTTATACCCTACCCATAAGTCTAACAGTTACATGGTACATAGTATTGGGGTTGTATAAAGAGATACGTCAATCTAGTCCACCTTTATCCCTACCCTAAGTCTGTATAACAGTTATATTAACATAGTATTGGAGGTTGTATAAAGACATACGTCCATCTAGTCCAACCTTTATACCCTACCCATAATGTCTTATAACAGTATATAGTAACATAGTATTGGAGGTTGTATAAAGACATACGCCCATCTAGTCCAACCTTTATACCCTACCCATAATGTCTGTAACAGTACATAGTAAATAGTATTGGAGGTTGTTAAAGACATACGTCCCTCAGTCCAACCTTTATACCCTACCCATATGTCTGTCTAACAGTTACCTAACATAGTATTGGAGGTTGTATAAGAACATAAGTCATTCTAGTCAAACCCTTATACCCTCCCATAATGTCTGTATACAGTACATAGTACCTAGTATAGTAGTTGGTAGGTTGTATAAAGACAAGTCCATCTAGTCAAACCTTTATACCCTACCCATAATGTCTGTTAACAGTTACATAGTAACATAGTATTGGAGGTTGAAAAGACATACGTCCATCTGTCCACCTTTATACCCTACCCATAATTCTGTCTAACAGTTACTAGTAACATAGTATTGGAGGTGTATAAAGATAACGTCCATCTAGTCAACCTTTATACCCTACCCATAATGTCTGTATACAGTATAGTAACATAGTATTGGAGGTTGTATAAAACATACGCCCTCATCTAGTCCACCTTTATACCCTACCCATAATGTTGTATAACAGTTACATAGTAACATAGTATTGGAGGTTGTATAAAGACATAGTCCATCTAGTCCACCTTTATACCCTACCCATAATGTCTGTCTAACAGTTAAATATAACATAGTATTGGAGGTTGATAAAGACATAAGTCCATCTAGTAAACCTTTATACCCTACCATAATGTCTGATAACAGTTACATAGTAACATAGTATGGAGGTTGTATAAAGACATATGTCCATCTAGTCCAACCTGTATACCCTACCCATAATGTGTCTTATAACAGTTACATAGTAACATAGTATTGGAGGTTGTATAAAGACATACGTCATCTAGTCCAACCTTATACCCTACCCATAATTCTGTATAACAGTTACATATGTAACATAGTATTGGAGGTTGTATAAAGACATACATCCATCTAGTCCAACCTTTATACCCTACCCATAAGTCTAACAGTTACATGGTAACATAGTATTGGAGGTTGTATAAAGACATACGTCCATCGAGTCCAACCTTTATACCTACATAATGTCTGTATAACAGTTATATAGTAACATAGTTGGAGGTTGTATAAAGACATACGGCAATCTAGTCCAACCTTTATACCCTACCATAATGTCTGTATAAACAGTACACAGTAACATAGTATTGGAGGTTGTATAAAGACATACGGCAATCTAGTCCAACCTTTATACCCTACCCATAATGTCTGTATAACAGTTACAGAGAACATAGTATTGGAGGTTGTATAAAGACAATGTCCATCTAGTCCAACCTGTATACCCTACCCATATGTCTGTATAACAGTTACATAGTAACATAGTAATTGGAGGTTGTATAAAGACATACGTATCTAGTCCAACCTTTAACCCTACCCATATGTCTGTTATAACAGTTACATAGTACTAACCGTATTGGAGGTTGTATAAAGACATACATCCATCTAGTCCAACCTTTATACCCTACCCATAATGTCTAAACAGGTACAATGGTAACATAGTATGGGAGGTTGTATAAAGACATACGTCCATCGAGGCCAACCTTATACCCTACCATAATGTCTGTATAACAGTTATATAGTAACATAGTATTGGAGGTTGTATAAAGCATACGGACAATCTCAGTAACCTTATACCCTACCCATAA
Organism: Hymenochirus boettgeri; assembly: GCA_019447015.1. Lineage (NCBI taxonomy): Eukaryota > Metazoa > Chordata > Amphibia > Anura > Pipidae > Hymenochirus > Hymenochirus boettgeri. Next base: position 398,249,979 of record CM033469.1, on the reverse strand, counting down.
TGTCTGTATAACAGTTACACAGTAACCTAGTATTGGAGGTTGGATAAAGACATAGGCAATCTAGGTCCAACCTTATACCCTACCATCATGTTGTAACATTTACATAGTAACTAGTAATTGAGGTTGAATAAAGACATCATCAGTCCAACATTTCACCCTACTTTTATCTAACAGTTGATGCAGAGAATGGTTAAAAAAAACAGCTAAAGTAGGGGAAAAATTCATTCCTGACTCTGTTTACCTGACAAATGGTAAACAGAAATTTTCACTGGTCAACAGAATATATATACAATATATGTATTAAAAATCAGTACATTCACATCTTATATGTATCCCTGTACCAACCTGAACTACAGTATATGTATTAATACAGTTATTCTCAATATTATATAGAATCCCCGTACCAACCAGAACTACAATATATACATCAATACTAGTAATTCTCAATATTTTAGTATACCTGTAACAACCAGAAAAACAGTATATGTATTAATACCAGTATTCTCATATTATATAATATCCCTGTACCAAACAGAACTACAGTTTATGTGTTAATACCAGTAATTTTCAATATTATATAGTATCCTGTATCCAACCAGAACTACAGTTATGTTTAATACCAAGTAATTCTCAATATTATATAGTATCCCTGTACCAACCAGAACTACAGTATATGGATTAATACCAGTAATTCTCAAATTATTACAGTAGAACAACCAATATATGTATTAAAGGGGATCTATACTGAAAAATAGGTTATTTTAAATTGACCATAACTGGAAACTAAATTTTCCCAACCACCACTGTATCATTTTTTGTTGATTTTCCCCTATTTCTTTAGATATCCAATCTAAAGTCTTATATTTCATGTCAATCAAGTTCCTTGCTCTCAAAAAATATTTCTCATACGCCCATTAGTCCAACCTTTATACCCTACCCATAATGTCTGTATAACAGTTACATAGTAAACTAGTATTGGAGGTTGTTAAAGACATACGCGCATCTAGTCCAACCTTTATACCCTACCAAATGTCTGTCTAACAGTTACATGAAACATAGTATTGGAGGTTGTATAAGACATAAGTCCATCTAGTCAAACCTTTATACCCTACCCATATGTCTGTATAACAGTTACATAGTACCAAGTAGTGGAGGTGTATAAAGACAAAGTCCATCTAGTCAAACCTTTATACCCTACCCATAATGTCTGTATAACAGTTACATGTAACATAGTATTGGAGGTTGTATAAAGACATACGTCCATCTAGTCCAACCTTATACCCTACCCATAATGTCTGTTAACAGTACATAGTAACATAGTATTGGAGGTTGTATAAAGCATAAGTCCTCTAGTCAAACCTTTATACCCTACCCATAATGTCTGTATAACAGTTAATAGAACATAGTATTGGAGTGGTATAAAAACATACGCCCATCTAGTCCAAACTTTATACCCTACCCAATGTCTGTATAACAGTTACATAGTAACATAGTATTGGAGGTTGTATAAAGACATACGTCCATCTAGTCCAACCTTTATACCCTAACCATAATGTCTGTCTAACAGTTACATAGTAACATAGTATTGGAGGTTTTTATAAGACATAAGTCCTTAGTCAAACCTTTATACCCTCCCATAATGTCTGTATAACAGTTACAAGTAACATAGTATTGGAGGTTGTATAAAGACATATGTCCATCTAGTCAACCTGTATACCCTACCCATAAGTCTGTATAACAGTACCTAGTAACATAGTATTGGAGGTTGTATAAAGACATACGTCCATCTAGTCCAACCTTTATACCCTACCATAATGTCTGTATAACAGTTACATAGTAACATAGTATTGGAGGTTATATAAAGACATACATCCATCTAGTCCAACCTTTATACCCTACCCATAATGTTAACAGTTACATGGTAACATAGTATTGGAGGTTATAAAGACACGTCCATCGAGTCTCCAACCTTATACCCTACCCATAATGTTGTATAACAGTTATATAGTAAATAGTATGGAGGTTGTATAAAGACATACGGCAATCTAGTCCAACCTTTATACCCTACCCTAATGTCTGTATAACAGTTACACAGTAAAATAGTATTGGAGGTTGTATAAAGACAATACGGCAATCTGTCCAACCTTTTAACCCTACCCATAATGTTTGTATAACATTTATGTAACATAGTAATTGAGGTTGAATAAAGACATCCATCAAGTCCAACATTTTCACCCTACTTTTAATCTAAAGTGTGATGCGAGTGGTTAAAAAAAACAGCTAAGTGAAGGGGGAAAAAAATTCATTCCTGACTCGTTTACCTGACAAATGGTAAACAGAAATTTCACTGGATCAACCAGAATATTATAACATATATGTATTAAAATCAGTAATTCTCCATTATATAGATCCCTGTACCAACCTGACTACAGTATATGTATTAATACCAGTTATTCTCAATATTATATAGAATCCCCGTACCAACCAGGAACTAACAATATATACATCAATACTAGTATTCTCAATATTATTTAGTATCCCGTACCAACCAGAACTAATAGTATATGTATTAATCCAGTAATTCTCATATATTAATATCACTGTACCAACCGAACTACAGTTTATGTGTTACCCAGTAATTTTCAATATTATATAGTATCTGTACCACCAACCAGAACTACAGTATAATGTATTAACCAGTAACTTCTCAATATTATATAGTATCCATGGGTTGTTTGCAGTGCGATATATAAATCCACAATAATATAATAATTTAGCCAGCAGCAACTAGTAGTGGGGGATGGATATGGACAGAACGAGAGAGGTATCCTTCTACTATTGGAGTTGGTTTTGGCCAGTATTTTTTTCATACTAACCCACCCCTGCCATAAGTAATGTGGGCTTGGCAACATTAGCCAAACACACGCAGTAAAATTGATTTTACTTGTCTCATTAGGCCAAGTGTTCCCAATCCAAAACAGTGTGCTTCAATCCATTCACATTTTGCTTCACAAACATCATCACTTCATTCACAAATTTTTCAACCATTCAACTCCCATTCCCCTCCCTGCCTAGAACCCCAGCACTACAAGGCACAAGCCTTCATATCTAGTGTTCCCACCATGTCCTTCCCCAATCCTGCGCAGCACCCCCCCCACGACATAAGATGAAGAAGAAATTTCTGGGTTGGGCCAACCCACTTTGTCTGCATTTTGTCTGGTCTGTTTTGTGATTTTTTGCGTCTACTACCAAACAAACCCCGAAAAACCAAACCCGAACTACCCTTGCCTTAGGACCTTAACACTGTCCTGTTCTAAAAACACTGTCGTATACACTGTTTCTTTATCTACACGGGGTTCTGTTCTGGCTGTCCTTCTGTGTTCTTCTTTTCTGTTCTGGGTTCTTCTGTTCTCTGCCCAGGCAGGACAATCCTTTATATTTTTATTGTTATATAAAACCCTACTTAAACCTACTCACTCTTCTTAAACTCCGCTCTAGTGGATTTTAATTGGAGGACGGCTGTCAAGATTATAGCCATATTACATATACCCAACCCCTAACCTCCCCGAAACCTCCCACGGTCCAGTTCCAGCTGTTTTTAAAACAGCACTTGCGATGTTGCGTCTTCTGCTATGGAATGAGAATACAAATTACACGTTTTTTTGAGAAATCAGGCAGCTCTCTGTTTCAAAGAAAAAAGACGGGACCCTGACTGAAATTCCTTCTCTGTAACCAAACAGAAGCTTTTCGGGTCGGTCTCGTTTAAAACCTGCTGATTGCCGCAACTTTGAACCCTTGTTTTCTGAGATCTTCTGATGATATGTTTTTGTCTCTGAGAGTCTCCGTCTCATCGTTCGTGTTTTGTGTGACACACTTAGGTTCCTCGCCCTCCTCCTGTTTCATCCTTCGACTTTGTGATGAGCGTAAAGTTCGAAAGTTCCGAATTTTTCAGTTCACCACTTCAGAGTACCATTATAAAGTCAAAGGGGAGTGCAGGTTTCGAAAAAGAGATCCGGTGATTACCCAGCTAAACTAAACGAACAATGGGTTAACTTAAACTCCTGTACATGGCTGTGGACCTCCTGGGAATGGTCTGGGGGGGAAACATGTCCTAACTTATACTACTCACTCACTAATCTCTATCACCAAACATGTTTAGGACACTTCTTTCTGAAAAAAAAACGCTGAGTTAGGGGCAATCGTCGTCACGGGTTTTTGGCCCCGCAAAGCTTTAAAGCTACATTGGAGGAGGGTTACGGCCAATCTGAGTGATTAACCCTCGAACGATTCTTTTTATGGTTGAGCAAGAAATATAACCATAAATTTGAGGGTTACCGAAATCAAACTATACTTCCTTTCGAGAATTTTTAAACACTTTAAAAATAAACCAACAAAAATACCGAGAATTTGGAGGGACGATACCTTTTCACATACTTCCAAACTTTCCTTCTTTCAAAACTTTTCCTTAACTGTTCAAACACAAAAAAAGGTTAGCACGGTTAGCACAACAATGATACATTCTAAAGGCTTAAAAATAAGGGCAATTTATAGTGAGCCCCCTTTGGTGGTTTTTTTATTTTTTTTTTCTTTTTTTTTTTTTTTTCCCTTTTCTCACCACCCCCCCCCCCCCCCCCCCCCCCCTCCCCCCCCCCCTTCCCCCCTTCTCCCCCATCCTTCCCTTCCCCCCTTTTTTTTTTTCCATTTCTCTTTCTCTGTCTTTCCTCCTCCTTTCTTTCCTGTCTCCTCTCTCTCTGTTGCTCCCTCCACCCCCCGGGTCCCCCTTTAGTTTCTTTCCTTTCTTTCACTTCTCACCCCGTCCCCGCGCCTCTACGACCCCAGCCTTTGAATAGTGGCTGTGAATTTGTAGGAGCTGCTAAGAGAGCTGCTAAAAACACTCATCCATCCTTCTGTCACTCAGCGGCACAACAAACACCCAAAACAAAACACAAACACCCACGCAATCCAAAGCTTCTAAATATCCAAGCTCCCATGCGTACTGGGTTCACACAACTCTGTACTGACTGTCACACCCAACAACAACTCCTCCTCGCAACACCTCTCTCACCCACCTATATGTACACCCATGGTGCAACATATGTGCCCATGCTGTAGTGCTAAACCAATCAATAAAAACCATTAAAACCAGCAATATATATGACCATAACACCTATAAAATAAACCCAAACAAACAGAATAATCAAAACAACAAAAAACACAAGAAAACCAAACAAAAACCCAACCCACACTATACCACAAAAAAACACAAAAAACAGAACAAAACAAAACAAACCAAACAGCCAATAAAAACACCACACAACAAGAAAAACAACACAAACAAACAGCCCCTAAGAAAAAACAGAAACAAAAACGATAAAACCAAGAAAAACAAAAAAACAATAAAACAACAATAAAACCGAACAGAGGCCAAAAAAAACAAAAACTATAAATAAAAACAAAACAAAAAAGCACAAATAAAACACCCCAAAGACAAGCAAAACAAAAAACAGCCCAAAACCAAACCCCTTTCCCACCCCCCTCGCTCCTCCTCAAAACAAACAATAAACAAACAAAAACAAAAGCCCTCCCCCCTAACAAACAAGAAGGCCCCTCCCCCAAAACCAGCAACAACAAACACCACACAAAACAAGATCCGGGGCCCCTAAACAAGCCCCTCCCACCCCCCTCTAAACAAACCACAGCCCCTCCCCCCCAAAAAAAAAGTCTTATATACCTACAAACCCAGTGACTCAATAATGCAAAAGCGGAAACAAAAAGCAAGTGCAGCGAAGAAAAAAATGGCGTGCAAAAAACTGGGCAAAACAAAGGCGGAATGCAGAAACCATCAATGCAGCACACAGCGCCCCGAAAGAAGAACAGCGAAAAACGGCGCCGCTCCTACCCCTCAGACCTACCTGGACGCACAAAAACAAAAGCAAAACATCCTCCAAGAAAACAAAATCACCAAACCTGAGAAAGTTGCTCATCGGCGGCATTTGTCAGTACGTTTCTGTTGCTGTGGTTTTTGAAAACAAAAGGGGCATTTTCTCCCCACCTCCCTTTTTTTTTTTTTTCTTTTCTTTCCCCTTTCCTCTTTTTTTCCCTTCTTTTCTTCTTTTTTTCCCTTCAATCTCTCCTTCCTTTCCTTTTTTCCGTTTTCCTTTTTTCGCCCCTCTTTTTCCCTTCCTTTCCTTCTTCCTCCCCCCCTCCCCCCCGGTTTTTCTTTCCTCCCCCCCCCTTTCCCCCCTTTCCTTTCTTCCCCTTTTTTTTCTTTCTTCCCCTCCCCCTCTTTCGTTTGCCTTTCCCTTTCCCCCGGCGCGCGAGTTGCGAGCGGGGGGTCGCCGGAAGTTCGGGTAAGCGCCCGAACTACAAGAAGAGCAAGCGGGACTCGGACTCAGCAGTCAGCCGCCGGGGTTCGGTGGGGTGTGTGTCTCTGTCTTAATCTGTCCTATCGTCTAACCTCACTCTTTCTACCTCTCAAAACAACTGCTACCTCTAACTCTCAAACTCCTTGCCATGGGGGGTTGTCCCCCTCATCTTTGCCTCATCCACTTCGGGCGGTCGGGGCGGTCATCAGTCTCACATTCCCTTTGTCTTCCATCTCATCTCAATCTCATCTGGCTCATCCCCTCGGCCGGGGGGGAGTCGGCTCGGACTCACTGCTCATCATCATCTGTCTCATCCCTTTCGGCGTCGGGACTCCTGCCATTGTGTGCCGCTCTCCTGGGGGGGCGGGGGGTGGGGGCCGGGCGGGTGGGGAAGGGGGAGAGTCATCTGTCCCTCAGGTCTCACTCATCCCCTCGGGGCGGATCCCTCTATTCCCTGTCCCTGCCTCAATCCCTTAATCCACTCGGCACTCGGACGGGGCGGGGTCCACTCGGGCCGAGGACAGGAGAAGTAGCCGGAATTTGGGTACGTACACGTAAGTACGTCTTATGGAAATTTTTTTTTTTTGAGAAAAAATTAGAAGTTTGCCGGCAGCCAGCCGCTACAATACAAATTATTGTTTAGGTAGTACTTGCTGTCTGCCTGGCATTCCTATTCCCCTTACTGGCACAAGCAATGGTCGGGACTGTATCGGACGGGGGGATGCGGGCTGGTTCTGGTTGGCCTTGCTGGCCGTTGCCTGGGGGGGGGGAAAGTAGATATAGATGATAGTAAGGTGATAGGTAGGTTGGTAGAATAAGCATAATAGAATAGATAGTAGCGAGAGATAGCTAAATATCAGAGATTAATCGCTAGCAAGAGATAGATAGTAGCAAGATAGAATGCACATAAGATTTCATAGATAGATAGAAAGACAGATGATTAGATAGATAGATAGATAGATAGATAGTCGATAGATAGAACTAGCAAGAGATAAAGTTAGAGACATATCTCGATAGATAGACAGATAGACAAGACAGTAGAATCCGTTTTTAGGTAATAGATAAATTATAGTATCCTAGATAGATTAGATGATAGATAATAGATCGAAAGATTAGATAATAGATATATAATTAGATAATAGATAGCAGAGATAGAATAGACGGCTAGAAAAAAGAAAAAGCGAATAAAAATCGTAGGTAAATCCAGATAGAAAAAATAAATAGATATCAGAGAGATAGATAGAAGATAGATTTCTGCCAGAGATAGATAGATAGCAGAGAGGATAAGATAGATAAGGCAGAGAGAGATAGCTTAGATAAGGACAAGGTCAGGAGGTAGAATATATCGGTAGGTAGATAGCTAAAAAATGATAGATACAGAAGATAGATTAGATAATAGATTGCAGAGATAGATTTTAGATAGCATAGAGAGCTATAAGATTAGATCGCAGAAGAAGGGATGATAGATGAACAGACAAGGTAGATCACAGGTAGCTCTATCACTATAGATTAATCAGAGAGAGATCGATAGTAGCATAGATAGATTTAGATAGATATAGCAGAGGTCGAGATAGAGATAGATAGATAAGGCAAGAGAGAGATGAAGATTAGTATCGGCAGGAGAGATAAGATGATAGATAAGATAGCAAGCAGAGGAGAGATAGATAGATAGAAGATTAGATAGAGAGATAGATAGCGATGTACAGAGAGAGATAGTATGCTAGCAAGATGAAGGATAGATAGATAGCAAGAGAGGTAGATTCGATTAGATTCGATAGCCGCAGATTAGAATTTAGATAGATGAATAGCTAGCAAGACGAGATAATCGAAGCAGAGATAGATGATAGATCCAGCATCTAATAAGATAGATAAGATAATAGCGAGAGAGATTAGATAGATGATAGATTGCTGGCAGAAGATGATTTAGATAGCAGCAGAGGATAGATGGAGATTAGATAGATGAGTAGATAGCATAGATTCATGATAAGATGCGATATATTCGATTAGCAGAGATATGCAGACCGATAAGATCGATAGATGATTCAGAGAGAGATAGATATATAGATAGCAAGAGAGATAGATAGATATATAGATAGCAGAGAGTGCAGAAGTAGATAGATAGATAGCAGAGAAGTAGATAGATAGAGATAGATGATCACAAAGATAGATAGAAGATAGATGCAGAGAGAGATAGATAGATAGAACGAGTAGAAGATATATAGATGCAGAGAGAGATAGATAGATGAGGAGAGCGTGAGCTAGATAGATAGATAGCAGAGATAGATAGATAGATAGATAGATAGATAGCAGAGAGATAGATAGATAGATAGATAGATAGATAGATAGCAGAGATAGATAGATAGATAGCAAGAAGTAGATAGATAGATAGATCGATAGATAGAATAGATAGATAGATAGATAGATGATAGATAGATAGCAAGAGATAGAGTAGAAGATATAGATAGATAGATAGATACATTACAAGAATAGATAATAGACAGACAGATGGAAGATAGATATAGACGGTAGATCGTAGGTAGATAGATAATGATGGATAGCAGAGATAGATAGATAGATAGATAGATAGGCGATAGATGATACATAGCAGAGATAGATAGATAGAATAAATAATTAGCAGAGATAGATAGATAGATAGGCAGGATAGATAGATCGACAGACAGATGTGCGATAGCATAGACCACGGTATCGTATGTAGATGATAATGATAGATAGCAGAGATAGATATAAATACAGAGATAGATAGAATAGATAGATAGCAGAGATAGAGAGATAGATCCAGAGATAGATAGATAGCAGAGATAGATAGATAGCAAGATAGATAGATAGCAGAGATAGAGAGAGATATCAGAGATAAGATAGATAGCGAGATAGATAGAAGCAGAGATAGATAGATAGATAGCAGAGATAGAGAGATAGATAGCAGGATACGAGAGATAGATAGAGAGATCTAGCGAGATAGATGGATAGCAGAGTAGATGGTAGCCATGATGAGATAGTAGCAGAGATAGATAGGTAGCAGAGATGTAGATAGATGATAGCAGAGATAGATAGGTAGCAGTATAGATAGGTACGAGAAGATAGGTAGCAGGATAGATTATCTATCTATCTCTGCTCTATCTATCTCTGGCTATCTATCTATCTCTGCTTTCTATCTATCTATCTATCTCTGCTACATATCTATGATAGATAGGTAGCAGAGATAGATAGCAGAGATAGATAGATGCATAGATAGATAGATAGAAGATACAGAGATGATAGTAGCGATAGTAGATGAAATAGCAAGATAGATAGATAGATAGACTAGATAAATTGCAGAGATAGATCGATAGAAGATAGCAAGATAGATAGATAGACAACAGATGGATAGATAGATAGACAGACAGGTAGATCGTAGGTAGATAGATAAATGATAGATAGCAGAGATAGATAGATAAATAGCAGATGATAGATAGATAGAAGATAGCAGATGATGCAGAGTAGTAGATAGCAAGATAGATAGATAGCAGAGATAGATAGATAGCAAGATGATAGATAGCAGAGATAGAGAGATAGATAGCAGAGATATATAGATAGCAGAGATAGATAGATAGCAGAGATATGAGAGATAGCAGAGATAGAGAGAGTAGATATCAGAGATAGATGGATAGCAGAGATAGATGGAGCAGAGATAGATTGATAGCAGAGATAGAGGATGATAGCAGAGATAGATGGATCAGAGTAAGATGGATAGCAGAGATAGATGTGATAGCAGAGATAGATGGCTAGCAGAGATAGATGGATACAGAGATAGATGGATAGCAGAGATAGATGATAGCAGAGAGGATAGATAGGTAGCAGAGATGAGATAGGTACGCAGAGTAGAGTAGCAGAGTAGATAGATTAGATAGCAGAGATGATATGTAGAAGAGATGTAGAATAGCTAGATAGATAGGTAGCAGAGATAGATAGGTAGGAGATATAGATTATCTATCTATCTCTGCTATCTATCTATCTCTGCTATCTATCTATCTCTGCTACCTATCTATGATAGATAGGTAGCAGAGATAGATAGATAGATAGCAGAGATAGATAGTATAAGATAGATAGCAGACATAGATAGAGTGAATAGATAAGCAGAGATAGAGTGATAGATAGTAGATATAGAGTGATAGATAGCGAGATAGAGTGATAGATAGCAGAGATCGCAGATGAGTAAGATAGCAGAGATAGAGTGATAGATAGCAAGATGATAGAGCATGATAGAGTGCAGAGATGAGTGATAGCAGATCAGAGTGATGAGAGATAGATAGAGATAGCAAGATAGATAAATATCAGAGATAGATAGATGATAAGTATTGCAGATAGATAGTAGATAAGATAATATAGATAGATAGATAGCAGAGATAGATAAAAATCATATAATTATATATCATCTATATATAAAATATATAATCTAGATAATAGTTAATCCCTGCTGAAAGAGTCTACCTTGACGTTGTAGCAGGGCTTACAAATCTTTTGGGCCAACTACAGAGTATGGTAGGGCTTTCTAATGTAATGTACCCAGTTGCAGCACCAACATGTTTTAGTGTTTTAAAAATAGAGAAGCGTATAATAACCATTTCAAAAACAATTATGAAATTTACCACCCATGCGGTAAGAGCCACGCCCACAGCAAGGCCGCGCCCACACCGCTAAGCCACGCCCACTTCCCCTCTCCCCTGGCGGCGGCGCCTACGCGCGACGCTCAGTCTAGGGGCGGCATTCAAAGTTGTTTCAGGTGCCAAAAACCCTAGGGACACCCCCTGCTCAAATGGAACACTAATACAGTTTATAATACAGTAATACAGACTATTACCAACAAGACACACGTGCAATCTAGAAATATATAGACTAAAGCAACTGAAATGTAACAGGACAACAAGCGTGTCACTGTGTTTGTGAAGGTCTCACTACAGCTGCTGTTTCACTGACTCTCTCTTCAAGTGATTATGATCTCAGCTAAGCAGGGTGAGGAGATATGAACTTTAGGTAAAAAGTAAAATACATTAGCAAAGTTAGAGAACAGGCAGAGTTCAGTAACTTACTTGTAAAGAATCTCAGCACCACTTGTCCTCCCTCTTCCCCCTCTGCCCCTCCCTTCATCATATTGCTACTTTATTCCCACTTTGATTGCTGCAGTCTGCTCTGGGGAGGGGTCAACAGGATGTCAGCACTTCATTTAAAGTCCTTTCAACTGACATGCTCGGACTCTGTATACACCCGTACTGCTTGAGGGGGGTAGACAGAGAGGGGGGGGGACTACACAGCTTGGTACAAACTTCTGCCAGTTGTGAAGAAACGAAGCCACACAGAAACATGAAAGTAAGGCGCTTATACAAGTGATCTATACATTGTTACAGACACAAGTTTTTTTGTCACTATAGTTGCCCTTTAATGAAACAATCCATACATTCGAGGGTTCCCAAAAATGAAATATACTTTTGTGGTTCCGAAAATCAAAGACTACATCAAGGGTTAGCAAATGGTACATTCTAGGATAAGTAATACAATCCGTACATTTAAGGTTACCGAAAAGAACGATACATCGAGGGTTAGCGAATTACACTTTCTAGGGTTAGTGAACGCCCGTAAATTCGATAATTATCGAGTTTGCAATAATATCGAAATACAGCCGTGTGTCTGGAAAAACCAACTAGTTCGAACATGAACTAGTTTAAATAGTTTTAGTTTGTCTGAACTCATAAATTCGGCTGAACTCGGGTTCAAGTTCAGTTTTGTGTCCATCTTTAGTTTCATTTAAACTCGTGATCAGCTGTTCAAAAAACGCTGATCGCGGAGAGGGAAGGGGCCCACCTCCAATCTTGCAGGAGGGCCCAGGCCCCTGCATTACGGCTCAGCGCATCTAGTGTGCCCATACATGTTAACACGCTCGTGTGGCCTAGCCATTATAGTTTGAGTGAGCCGATGCGTTTAATCACCATGCCACATATATCGTCAGGGGGCGTGTATGTGGATAAAACCGCATGTGTATCGACAGATTCCAATGGAAGTTCCTTGTAACTTTAAGCTCTAACTACATTGCCTACCTATACAGTACTTGTTTTCAGTTGTGCTAAATTCCTACAATGCGTTCCAAACGGACATTTCCCTGCATCTCATTTGGAACTTTCACCTGTTCCACTTTCACTTTGCAGATTCCCCATGAATTCCCAGAAGGCTTTGAGCTGCAAGACATTCACTGTAGGATCCCAGGCGTCATGTTCCCATTTATTACATCACTTTCTGTTTTTTCCCACCGCCTCTACACTTATACAGAAAAACACAGGGTTGGGATAAATAATTGTCTAATGGCAAATACATATGCAGAACTAGTATTCCACAATTGCTACAGGGCTTTGTCAGTTAGTTTGGCTCATTTTGACTGAACTGGTCCATTGCTGCGCTATACACGAATCTCTACCTACCATAATACTTCCACATTGTCACCTTCCATACTTGACACCTTTCTTGGATGCAAGTCTGTAGATGTGGTTTTACATATAACAAATTCCTCTAACGGAACATTGCTCTAGTCAGTGATGTCACCAGGGGAGGGTCATCTGTTTAGTGGTTGAGGGGGCAGATTTAGAGGGCGGTCCGTGGGTGTTCCCAGGCGTGGCTGCCAAAAGGGGGCGTGATGGGGTGAGATTAGAGTCCCTCTCCTGGCACGGAGGACCCCAGGATGAGGGAACTCCTGTGATATGTCCCCAACTACCTACCCATGTGCCTCTACTGTCCCCAACGTCTACTTACCCATGGGCCTCTACTGTCCCCAACGTCTACTTACCAATGGGCCTCTGCTTGATAGGGATAGGTAACCAGTAGATCACGAGGTGGTTTGAAAACTCCTCCCCCATAAAGTTTACCTTCTAGATATATCCTGATAGAATATGTTTGAAAACAATAACTCCCAGCATTCCTTGCTATAGAGTGAATGCTGGGAGTTATCGTTTTCAAACATATTCTATCAGATATATCTAGAAGGTAAACTTTATAGGGGGAGGGAGACCAAAGCGGGTGGGAGAGGAGGAGGGGGAGAAGGGCTGCAGTGCGCATGCCAACTTCTCCCGGAGGGAGACAGTAGGCAGAGTCCTATATGGACTCTGCTATCCTCCTGGTGGCCAGTTTTTTGACTTTGGGGGAACATTACAGGAGAACCATTGGAGCTGGGATGTAAGGTAAGGTAAGGATTTTATTACACTACAGAGTGGGGCAGTTATAGTTTTGGTGTGGACATGACCTTTAATATCAAATATGAACATAGGAAGGAAAGTCCTTTGATATAGTTCATCTGTCTCACACATTACTGTGCAGCAACAATATCCGGTATCTCCATCCCTCCCGGGAGTCTCCCTGATTTGCGTGGTCTCCTGCACACCCGCAGCCCACCCCAAACTCCCGCAACCTGAACCACCTACCTGAGGATTCTACCTCCAAACGCTCACTCTTGCTTGTCACACCTCTAGCCACGCCTCTTACGTGACATATTTAGTCACACGGCAGGCCACTCCCCCAGCACGCCTCTAATGTGATGTAATTTACATCACACTGTGCATCCCCCCCCTAACTCTGCCCTCAACCCTCCCCTGACGTTACATCAGTCGGTCAAGCCCCCTTCTCCCCACCTTGCCCGTAAGCCAGATTCGGCAAGGTGGATTGTGCTGCAATATCCCATTCACTGGTCCAGGATTTAAATCTTCCTTCCAATACTCACCTTTATATGGGTGTAGATATTCATGCTATGTTTTGAAAACTACAACTTCCCTGTTCTGCTGTGTACAATGCTGGGAGTTTTAAATGTCAATCATCTGGCGGTCCACATACTGTACCTGCTGTAGTTCTAGCTGAACCTCATCAGTGTAGATTATTATTATCTTCACTAGAATCATCCACATCCCATAGATCATTATGGCCAGAAGGTTTTACACAGACCAATGAAATCACGTCATCTGTTTTTCCCCTTTCATACCGGATTAGGCAGACATGATGCAGTATAGGTTGGACTTGGTGGACAATATCTTTATTTAACCAATATATGTAGCAATTTAATCAACGGTGGTCAAATGGCATACACAAGGCAGTGGGATCCGCGACAAGTGACAAAATTATCCTCTGCCACAATACGCACTCACCAGCTAGAACGTCACATTCGTTCTCACCTGATGATCTTATTCGTCAGAATTGGAAAACTATGATTGTCAAGCTTAAGGGGTAACTGTAGTCTCCAATTCTTCCAAACTAGTAAGGATTATATAAAAGCCTTCCATCACACCTTCAAATAAAATCTAAATCACATCTTAAGGTAAAATTTGTGAAAAGTTATTGCTGGAAATGTTCACCATTATTACTTTCCGCTTGAACACTTCCTTTTTTTCAGCCATGTGACCAGCTTGTAATCGTGTGACCAGTCTGTCTGCATTAATAGGCTTCCTTCTCAACTGTCAATTTTTCCCCCAGGTACTTCCTGATTTCCCCAGCATTAAGTCTTTATGAGCATGCTTCTCCCCTGGGGCAGAGGGCTAGCAGAGGTCAAGTGATGTCACTCAACCTACTGGAACAGGAATTTTGGACGTTCACCTCATATCTTCTCACAGGTGATGCCAGAGATGTGATTGTTGGCTCATTATAAAGAAAATACTGCAGGCTTACTCTATTCCCTAACTTGTTTGGAGACCACAGTTGCCCTTACCTTAATATTAACAGAAAAGTCCTCTGACTAACGTAAGCTAAAGATTTGCATTTCTCTCCTGTGAATTAAAAAGAGTTTCTTCTCCTCCCCCTCCCTGCAATGTGTAACGTTTTCAGTTGCAAAAAAATAAGAGTACTGTCTCCTCTACTATGTCTAGTTAATATTGCTAATGCGACACAACATACTTTTCTATAACTGTTTCAGTGCTCCTGTAAAGTGCTCTCTTTGAAAAGTGAAAGGTGCATGGGTGACTGTTAAACTGTACAGGGGACACAGAGGCACTATATTATAATGTACACAGTAATATTAAAGGAAACTATACTGTAAAAATAAACGTTTTAAAAATTAAAAGTACCTGGACAGGGAGGTAGGATGGCTTATACATTATACACCTCTCAATATTGTTTTGTTGAGGAGCTACAGCAGACAGTTTTTATCTGCCAGGTTATTGCATGGGCCTTCCTGTATTAAGATAATGAAGCACTCAGGAAGCCTGGCAGAAGCAGTGTCTCTGCCCATACATAAATATATTTGGTAATGATGTAATACATTACAGAGGCTGCACAGTACAATAAAAATGTTACTGTTAGGATTTCTGCTTTTTCCGTTTCTCCCTGAGGTGGCATTGGACTCATGGACTCTTTCATCACCATCATCATTATTCCCTCCTGTGGACTGCTGGTTGGCTACTTACCAAGGCTGGCTTCCATGTCTCATTGCCAGAAACCTCATTTGTACCTGGCTTCCCAGACTGGGTCATTGTATTCTTGATTCCTGGCCCTACTCCCTAGTATCCGTTTTGTTTCCTGATCCTGCATTCCAAATCCCTGTTTGGCCCCTGTCTCAAGTTCCAGCTCCAAGCCCTACCTTTTGTCTCCCTTTCATTGGTTTTCCCTGTTCCTGACAATTTTGGCTCCTGTCTTTTCTATACTGTCTGTATATATACTTGTGTATTATACTTGTATATATCTTAGTTAAGTTTTGTTTGCTGGGCTTGGATTTGGTACTGCGGTTACATGTTTGTTTGTTTTCTTGGTTGCAATAAACTTTATTTCATTCACACTATTGAAGTATAGTATAGTATAGTATAGTACAGTATAGTATAGTATTTGAGGTTGAATAAAGACATACGCCCATTCAGATCAACTTACTCAGCAATACCCACATTCCTGTCTAACTGTTTCAGAGGAAGGCAAAACAAAAAAAACAAACAAAAAACCCCATAATTATGGAGGGGGGAAATCCTTCCCGACTCCAAGACAATCGGAAATTTCCCTGGATCAACTCTATCTACTTTATGTATCAATCCCAGTAACTTTAACATTCCTTGTTTGCGAAACTCATCCAGCTTTTTATTAACTACCAATGAACCTGCCATAAAACGTCCACTGGAAGACAGTTCCATAGCCTTACCGTTCTCACAGTGACAAACCCTTTCCCACTCTACTTTATGTATCAATACCAGTAACTTGTAACATTCCTTGTTTGCAGAAACTCATCCAGCTTTTTATTAACTGACCAATGAACCTGCCTAACAACGTCCACTGGAAGACAGTTCCATAGCTCTAACCGTTCCACAGTTAAAAATCCCTTCCGAAATAACTTCTTTTCTTTAAGTCTAAAGGGATGTCCACGTGTCCTCTGACATGCCTATTGGTGAACAATGCCCCAGATAGTTTATTGTATGGCCCTTAATGTATTTATACACAGTAATCATATCCCCAAGCAAGTGACTTTGTCCAGTGTACATATTGTAACCTATTCACTCTGTCTTCTATTCCCCTTTTCCTTATTATTTTAAGTTGTCCTTCTCTGAACTCTTTCCATTTCCAAGATTCCTTTATGTACACAGGATTCCAAAATTGCACTGCATATCCAAATGAGGCCTTACAATGTTTGTAAGAGGGAGAATTACTTTTCCTCCCTTGAACCATACTCTCTTTATACAAGACAATACCATACCAAAACCAAAGTCCAAAATGCATCACCTTCATTTATCAACATTGAATCTGATCTCAGCTGCCACTAGCAGAGCCCAATGTGATAATCTATCTAGATCCCCTTGCAACGATTGCACACTCTTCTGAAGTTTTTAATGGTTGACAAAGTTTTGTGTCTTCAGAAAACACAGAAACCTTGCTGACAATACCCTATTCAAATCATCAATAAATAGATTAAATAGAAGCGGCCCCAACACAGAACCCTGTGGCCCCACTTAGCACTTTAGTCCATAATGAATGCCCACTTTACACAAGCCCAAACGTCTCTGCCCCATGTAACGCCAATTCAGTAATAATGTGCACACTCCTGCACCAGATTTCTGGAATTTCGTTTAGACTTTTTTGTACAGATGGTAATATAGCATAAAGGTGGAACAAGTTCTGATAGGTTTCACCTTCTTTTTATTATTATAAATAAAAAACCCTGACATTTTGTAGGGTTTCGGGGTTTTATATTTTATGAAAAGATAAGAGGAGCACACTATGCAAATATATACAAATATTGATTTATTGTGAAAATGACATATACAACATTCTTATATTACATGTTATTGAGACTGTTTACCGTAGGGTAGGGGCATCTCAGAGATTGCACCTACAAATTACTGGCAGTTGCCAACCAAATGGTGCTAGATATGACTTTTTATATGAACTGTGCAGACATCCCACCCCTGGCAATTTACCTTTCTGATGTACATGATTACCGGATGAAAGTTACCCCAGACAAGCAGATACAATAAC
The DNA here is from genome assembly GCA_019447015.1 of Hymenochirus boettgeri. Taxonomy (NCBI): domain Eukaryota; kingdom Metazoa; phylum Chordata; class Amphibia; order Anura; family Pipidae; genus Hymenochirus; species Hymenochirus boettgeri. Next base: position 398,232,142 of record CM033469.1, on the reverse strand, counting down.
TGGTAGAAAAGAAACACAACCATCATTGTAGATTTCTCTACCCATACAATACCAAGTTCCATGTAACCACACCAACAAAACCAGCAATATACACTAATAATAACCAGGAATATTGTTAGGATGACTTACTTAGGATGGCATAGGGCTTGGGATCCCTGGAGTTCAGATCGGAGAGGTAGTCCATTGTGTCTCTTAAACATGGAACAGACACATTTTCTGACGTTGCAGTAACAGTAAAACACATAGAGAAAATACAAGCAGTAAGGACACAGCCATATCTTTGTCGTCTGTTAACTGCCTGGATTGGGATTTATAGAAAAACAGGGATGGGAATATCAGATAATATTCTGACTCAATCCCAAGGCAGCAGATGAAGGGTTCTGTAGACCATCTAGCTATGTTCTGTACCAGTATTGAACCACACAATGTGTACAAACAGACTGGAAGGAAATGTTTATTTATTCCTCAGGCAAATTATAACTTTTAATCTAGTACTTTAATAATAAAGTTTAATTAAAACGTTGAAGTCGTATTTTTAAAAGGAAATGTGTGTGTGCACAGTTGTAAAACTCAATAATCTTGCTGGCGATGTAGGAGGAATTTCATAATCCTTCTAACTTAAATTTATAATTAAATTGACTTGAAGAGCCAAATTACTGTTCTTTGTATGTCTTCTTCTTCTCTATATCCCAGTTTCAAGACACAAACAGGGTTATTCAATAAAAGTTCTTAATGTTTAAAAATGGCGCTAATTTTGCCCCAACCAATCAGAAGTTAGTTTTCAATGTTAAATAAAATCTGATTGGTTGGGGCAAAATTAGCACCATTTTAACAATTAGAACTTTTTTGAATCTCCCTGTAAATTCGTTACAGACTTGATCAAAATCCCAGCTTAGTAAAAAAAAAGCCAATAATAACAACTTCCCAGATCTTCTAAATAACCCGATGTGCCCGACCTGTATCAGTTCACCAGAGAATGGCCAGCAATGGGACCCAATGCATAACTTTGTAGCTGTGCAAACACCAAATTATTTGGGAACTAACAAAACAATTATTTTTGTAATACCAAACCTTCAGCTACATAAGACAGGACATATGCCCATGCAGTTTTAGGTTTAGCAGATGAAACAAGTCCTAAAAACTCCCAGTTCATCTGTATCTCCCACAAGTATTGAATAGAAATGAACCCTGCATTGGTAGCACAGAGAGGTGGCCAACATATTACAGCTACCGTATATACTCAAGTAAAGTCGATCCGAGTATAAGTCGAGGTACCTATTTTTACCTGAAAATTTTGCAAAAACTAATTTAATCGAGTATAAGTCGAGGGTAGAAATTATCACTACTACTGCCTTCTGATTCTGTGTTGTTTTTAGGCTTTAGTTGCCCTTTAAAAGGCAGCACATTCCCATACATGAATCCCATACAGTAATAGCCAAATACCAGTAACCTTCAATTCCTTGGCACTCCAATGTTTGGAAACTACAACTCCCAGCATGTGTTGTTGCTGGGAGTTTCAGTTTCTAAACATGTGGAGTGGCAAGGTTCAGTAAACTTTAATTAAACTTACCATCATTGAGAGAGTTGTAGTTTCAAGTTGTCATTTCACTGTACTAGCAGCTGTTTTTTGCCCCAAACTGAGAAGACCCTTCGATTTACAGCATCCAGATGAGCAGTGACAGTGCTGAGTGAGTCCAGCAGCCAGACTACGGAAGCAGGAAGTGTAAAGGCAGATCAGCTCCTGTAACTTTCTATGCATGTTAACACAAGCGCAATTGCAGAATTTGGATCTAAGTTAGGACTTGACACCGAGTATAAGTCGAGGTTAGGTTTTCAGGCTATTTAAAGCCTGAAAAATTCGACTTATACTCGAGTAGGTACGGTAATCATTTCAGCTACTTTATATGGGAACGTTTCTAGATTTTGATACTCAACGTCAATTTACCTGAACACACCATATACACCAACATACCATATATGTTTGGAACAAACACTATTTCAGTTACATAGTGTGCTACTCTTTCATTGATGCATAAATATATATTATATATATATATAATATATATATATATATTTAGGTGGGTTTCATAAAATAAGAGAAGACAAATCAAGTTCACATTTTGCCCTTATTCCCATATGTAGTACAAAATGTTACTGAATATCAATTCTGAATTTCCAGAATAAAACTGTATCCCACAAAGGGTGTACATACAGACACTGCAGCAAAACAACTAAATGGAGTTATAGCATAACTTTGGGGCTGTTCTTTAAGTACACACTTTAGGCTAAAAATACCTTTACCTTCCTGTCTAGGAACATAGACAGCCTTACTAATCTGTATCTCCTTGACGATTCTCTAAACATTCACACAGCTTGGTCTCTGAGCCTGAAAGTTGGGGAGGTTGAAGGCTAAATCCGAGTACTGATGAATTTGGCTTGGTAACCTGTGAAGGCAAAGGAGACCCACCACCCTGAGTAGCTGATTCTCCATCTCCCCTGCAGAGACGCAAAAGTCAGAACCACCCCAGCTGCAAAGTCAGATTTTGCCCTCCCAGTGAAAAGTCCTATCTCTATTAGATCCTGGCAACAGAGCAGCTGCATATGCTGGCATGCCTGTGATCCAGCCTCTGTAGTGTCCATTGTGCACACTACCCTTGAAACTACTGGTTGTGTATCTGGGGTACACCTACTGCTAAGGTCGTCGATTGTAAGCTCTTCCTTGATGCCATGGTGGCTGTCTAGGATCCAGGTAAGGCTTCTTTCTGTTGCGCTGGTCTGGAGCCTGGGTGCCCGTGCTTCTGGTATATGGGGATTTGAAACCTGGAAGCCCTCACTCCTGCAGAGTTCCTGGTTGTCTAAGGCTGGGTACACACGGAGGGTCTATTTGTCCCAACCAAGCGCTCCTTTACGTGTGAGTGCTCGGCTGGGACAAATGTCCGTCAGTCGTGGCAAATTCATCAGAACTTACCGACACGGTCATCTGCGTTCGTCGGATCCGGACGATCGAGGTACACTTCTAGTACACCTCTCTAATACACCTTTCTAGCACACACCCCTCTAATACCCACTCTAGTACACTTCTCTATACACCTTTCTGGTACACCTCTCTAGTACACCTTTATAGCACACCTCTCTAGTAGACCTCTCTAGTACACCTTTCTGGTTCACCTCTCTAGTACACCTTTCTAGCACACCCCTCTAATACACCACTCTAGTATACTTCTCTAGTACACCACCCTAGTACACCTCTCTAATTCACCTCTTTAGTACACCTCTTTAGTACACCTTTCTAATACACCTTTCTTGCACACCCCTCTAATACACCAATCTAGTACAGCACTCTAGTACACCTCTCTATACACCTTTCTGGAACACCTCCCCAGTACACCTCTATAATACACCTTTCTAGTACACCTCTCTAGTACATCTCTCTAGTGCACCTTTCTGGTACACCTCTCTAGTACACCTTTCTATATACCTCTCTAGTACACCTTTCTGGTACACCTCTCTGGTACACTTCTCTAGTACACCACTCTAGTACATCCCTTGGTACACCTTTGTACTACAACTCTCTAGTATACCTTTCTAGTGCATCTTTCTAATACACTTTCTGGTACACCTTTCTAGACACCTCTCTAATACACTTCTCTAGTATACCACCCTAGTACACTTCCTATTACACCTCTCTAGTACACATCTTTACTACACCTTTCTAGTACACATATATATACATCTCTTCATCCAGTACACCTTTCTAGTACACCTCTCTATTCACATCTCTCTAGTACACCTTTCTGGTACACCTATGTAGAATACCTCTCTGGTACACCCTCTCTAGCATCTCTTTAGTACACCTTTCTCATACACCTCTAAATAACACCATTCTAGTACACCTCCTCGACACCCCTTTAGTACACCTTTCTAGTACACCTCTACAATACACCTTTATAGTACACCTCTTTAGTACACTTCTCTAGTACACACACTCTAATACATCTCTCTAGTAAACCTTTCTGGTACACCTCTCTAGTAGACCTTTCTTTACACCTCTCTAATACACCTCTTTAGTACACCTTTCTAGTACACCTCTATAATACTCTTTCTCCTCCAATAGGCTGGGGAATTGTTTTTCTCCCTCTAATTAAAAATATATTTCAGATAGATTGTAAAGAATTTCGGGAATCAGGGATCTGCCCTTTTCCCCTTTAGTTGCTGTCTGGGTATACTTTCACACAGCATGGAGAACCTATTAATGTCACTGATCATGCTTTATTGTAAAAATATATTAATACATGTTTCCATTCACAAGACCACTAACTAATAATATTTCGAAACTGGACATAATAAATGAAAATCCACCTGGGAAAAACACTTCTTGGAAAATGCTTTTGTTTTCTACCATTTTTTTGGTTTGAAACTTTGCTTAGTAGAAAAGGCTGTATTTGTAATGGATGTCTCTGATCCTTCACAAATACTATAGAAAGCTGAATGATTTCCGCTTACTATCACTGTAACACGGCAGGTGTCTAGTGCAGTGGAACCAAAGGATCACAGCAGTTGTTAGTTAAATCAATCTTATTATTATTATATTTGAGAATGCTTAGCAGTAAAATCGCAAACTTATGACTGTAACACATTACACATATCAACTGAGATGAAACACTATGTAAGGGTTGCACTATCACAGAACACAGTCCGTAGGACACAAGTCCAGCATGCCTGCAGGACATTAAGCAAATGTGGTTATTAATATAACTTCAGCAGACGTTTTCTAAAAACTGATTAACACAGTTCAGTGGATTCATGGTTGGTACCTTCCACTTTCTGCATCAAAGTCCTTCTAAGCAGTTCAGCCTCTGCCGGTTGGTCTCATCACATACGGCAAACTGCATCAGGCTTCAAAGGTTTGTGGACGACTAGGCCTCACACCACCCCACTGTGTCTACAGTGCTCTGGATTTCTTGCTCGTAGGAGGGGCTTCCTGTGGCTGGGCATGTTAAAGTGATGATGCCCTTTTTTCTCTAAATTGGCACTACTATGACCTGTTTGCCCGTGGTAGTCTAAATATTCTGGTAGAGTCACCCTGCTACATAACTATTAGCAGTCTGTGCGTGCCCCAATCGCAGTCTGCCCCTCGAGACATCTTCCAACATTAGAAGAAACCCTCTCATATCACTTTCTGCTGTATAGAAGCAAGGTATTGGCATTCAAAAATGGTCACTACTGCTTTTTTAATTTTAAAAGGCATGTTCACCCCCAAACCTAAAAAAAATCCTACTCCTGGCCCCACTGTGCAGTGTTAAAATCCTTACCTTACCTCTCTGCCCCAAATGGTTCTCCTGCAGTGTCTGTCCAAGTCCTAGAAAGTGAAGAGTAGGAGCCTGGCTGTGTGTAAAAAGGTTTTCTGCCTCTTACCTTTCCTCTGAGAGGTTCCTGGCATGTACAGTATAGCCCTTCCCTCCCTCTGGATCCCTCTTTTCACCTTTAGTGTAGGGGACCCATCTACCCCCAACTGCCAGTTTGCAAAACATATAATCAGAAAGGTACGAGCTTCATTCCTCTGTTGTTCTGCACTGCTGGCCCGCCGGTCCGGCCCTCTGATTGCAATTTTCTGCAAGCAGAAGGCTGGATCAGCAAACAGACAAACTTGGAAGGAGACTCCATGCAGCAATCCACTGCACAGTTTTATTTCAGTGCTCTTAGCAACATATGTCCGATCTTACATGGATCTTTTTACAAAGAAGGCTGGAGCAGAACGCTGGGGGATAGAGCGCTGATTAGTCTTTTTGCAAACAAACATGGGGGTTGGGGTCCCTACACTACAGAACAAGTTTGTCTTGAAGGTGGAGATACCCTTTAAATTTATCACAACTTTGCATTCATTTGGACAACCGATTGAGTGGATGATAAAGGACAATGAATTAACGAGACAGTCTCTTATCAGTATTTGCAGCACTTTATTATTATTTGCAACATTATTATTATTATTGTGGATTTACATAGTGCCACATTTTCTGTAGGCTTTACAATTACATGTATACAAAGAGCTTACAATCTAAGCACATTTATTTGACACATACAACCATCAGTATGTCTTATGTTTGTGGGGGAACCCGGAGTGCCCGGAGGAAATCCAGAAAATTGATGCAATAGGCACTAAAGGGGAAGTTGATGCGACACACGCTAAAGGGGGATTTGATGAGATATGCGCTGAAGGGGAAGGTGGTGCGATATGCCTGAAAGGGGAATTGGTGTATACGTGTTAAAGGGAAAGTTGGTGTGATACATGTTAAGGGTAGTTGATATGCATATGTGTTAAAGGGGAGTTGGTGTGATACTGAATCCTCCTTGTGGGGACCCTCCTGAAGTTTACGAGACTTGCAGCTCAGCTAACCCACATTGAGTTAATGGGTCAGGTTTGGTTAGAAAACTGTGGGTCTGGGTCTGTTGAATTTTGGATCAGGATCGGGTTGGATCTTTAGAAAAACCGGGCAATGTCGGTACTCTGCTATTTATATATAAGATTGGTAATTACCCACCAAACCACAATAGTTAAAATATTAACTTGTTACGCAGCAAATTTTCTTTTCTCCCCCACCACTGTCTCTCAAAAGCTTTTGGTCTCTTCTACTAGCTTTCCAAGCTCTTTACAAGCTCGCACATGCTCAAAGCTAAAGGAATAGCATCATCATTGTCTGGTGATGTCATCTGTTACATCCATGACTGACAGATGGTAACTGGAATAAGAAGCAGAAAGATAGATAACAGAATATCAAGCAAGGTTTCAGGCTAGTCTTATATGTCTTACCTTTCTAACTATTGCGATTTTGGGTGATGATGGTGATTCACCTGTATGCAATTTTTAATTTGAGGGATAAACTTACCCTTTAGCAATTATCCCATTTCAAGTAATTATTTCCCTTGCTATATACAACTCTAGAACAGTGTTTTCCACAACCAGCAGTCCAAGACTAAAGGGCATAATTATAAAGGTGCGTTAACTTTCCACCGCCGATATACCATCCTTTTGCCAAAATCAAACTTAGCATTTTTATAAAGAGGTGACCCTATTGATGGAAAGGCATTACGCTGCAACTGCCAGTTCCCATATCACCGGCATTAACGCCCAATCATATTTATAAAGCGCAATAACGGATTTTTTGCAATAGGTTTGCCCGTTTCAATTTGCCAACTTTGGGGGTGGAGGTGGATGAAATTATCCCTGTTATGAAGTGGGGGCATGTCCCACTAGAGGCATGCCCCATAGGAGGGTTTGCACTAGCAGGGGGGCCCCCTTAGGTCCACCCGGCGCAATCCACCGGAGCAGAACTGACAGGTCCTGACCGCTTCATGATTCTATTCAACTATAGCGTGCATGCGCGATAATGCATGTTATATTTGATAAGAACCAGGAAGCGGTCGGCCGGGATCAGTGCTGCTTGGTGAATTAGGCAATAGGTAAGTTTCTTTTATCTTTGGCCCTGGCTCCTGAGATATTGATTGAAGTACGGATACATTAAAGAAATAGTTCACTTTTCAAGTGAACTATTGCTTTAATATTAATATCCTAGCAATCATATGGGCACATATTAACCAATCAAATTTAAATATATTTTAAAATATGATTGGTTAATATTTCTAAGAGGTCCGCCCTCTACACTAGAATACAGCAGTCAGCTGTTTTCAAGCAGCTGGTTTGCGCGTACGTTAATTAAGTTTCAAGCAACCAGCTATTTTAAAACAGTGCCATCCAATACCAGAGTACATGTTTATAAACATACACGTGTTCACGTTCAAAATCAGCTGATCGTGGTACCTTGCAAGGGGGGGGGGGGGCATGTCAGGGCCTGACATGCCCCACAAGGTAGAGCAAGCACACGTTGGGAGGAGACCTTGGAATTAAATGGTCTTGTGGCCCTCACTGTGTCTGTTTCAGCAATGGTTCTGTAGGATTCAATAGCAGTTCTAAGGCTGGAGTGTGAACATTGACAAGGGAAATGACTACAGGACTACATCTCAAATACAGTGGTAGCAGTAAAGTGCCCCGAGCCTTGAACCTGTCTCTGTGTGTACATATAGTTTCATGTATTTGCTAATGGTTTATAAAATCTCTATGTACATTAACCAGCAATCACCTGATACCTGACAGCACTGCAGTCATGAGGATTCATGTGGGTTATGTGAACCTATAAAACATAAAATATGGCTCAGGTTTGGTTGTGCTGCAGATCTAAAACCCCAATGAGTTCCCTTCAACCATTACAACTCATTAGAATGGGTTTTATCCAGAGATGGGATCTGGGTCCGACTTGGTTCCGAAATCCGAATGTTCTGTGTCCGAAATGTTCTAATTTCGGGACTTTAGAGACACCGGGAGCACATTTTCGAGGATTATCAATCGTTCAAGCAATTTTCAATAGTCCTCAAAAATAGCCTTGAAAGTTCGATAATCGTCGAAAGTATTTCTGATCGTATTTCAAGGATTATGAACGTTCAAGACTATTGTAAATAATCATCAAAATGAAACCCGAGTCCCAAAGGAATGTTCCGTTCGGATCTAGGATCTACGGAATTTACAGAGATTCATAATCTGAAAACGGAACGAAATTGGTAAGTTTTGGAGGTTGTATAAAGACATACGTCCATCGAGTCCAACCTTTATACCCTACCCATAATGTCTGTATAACAGTTACATAGTAACATAGTATTGGAGGTTGTATAAAGACATACGTCCAGAGTCCAACCTTTATACCCTACCCATAATGTCTGTATAACAGTTACATAGTAACATAGTATTGGAGGTTGTATAAAGACATACGTCCATCTAGTCCAACCTTTATACCCTACCCATAATGTCTGTCTAACAGTTACATAGTAACATAGTATTGGAGGTTGTATAAAGACATAAGTCCATCTAGTCAAACCTTTATACCCTACCCATAATGTCTGTATAACAGTTATATAGTAACATAGTATTGGAGGTTGTATAAAAACATACGCCCATCTAGTCCAACCTTTATACCCTACCCATAATGTCTGTATAACAGTTACATAGTAACATAGTATTGGAGGTTGTATAAAGACATACGTCCATCTAGTCCAACCTTTATACCCTACCCATAATGTCTGTCTAACAGTTACATAGTAACATAGTATTGGAGGTTGTATAAAGACATAAGTCCATCTAGTCAAACCTTTATACCCTACCCATAATGTCTGTATAACAGTTATTTATATAGTAACATAGTCTTGGAGGTTGTATAAGACATACGCAATCTAGTCACCTTTATACCCTACCTAAATGTCTGTATAACATTTACACGTAACATAGTAATTGGAGGTTGTATAAAGACATACGGCAATCTATCCAACCTTTATACCCTACCCATCATGTCTGTATACATTTACATAGTAACTCAGTATTGAGGTTGACAATATACATCCTCAGTCCAACATTTTCCCTACTTTAATCTAACAGTTTGATGCAGATAATGGTTAAAAAAACAGCTAAGTAAGGGAAAAATTCATCCTGACTCTGTTTCACCTGACAAATGGTAAACAGAAATTTTTCACGGGATCAACAGAATATATTAACAATATTGTACTTAAAATCAGTAAGTCTCAATCTTATACATAGTATCCCTGTACCAACCTAACTACGTATTATGTAATTAAAACCAGTGATATCTCAATATATTAGAATCCCCGTACAACCAGAACTACATATACTACATCAATACTAGTAATGCTCAATTTATTTAGTTCCCTAGTACCAACCGAGAACTACAGTATATGGTATTACTACAGATTCTCAATATTATATAAATATCCCTGTACCCACCAGTACACAGTTTATGTTGTTAATACCAGTAATTTATCAATATTATATGTATCACTGTACGCAACCAGAACTACAGTATATGTATTAATACCAGTAATTCCTCAATATTAGTATGTTCCCTGTACCACCAGAACTACAAGTATATGTATTAATACCAGAATTCCCTCATATTACTATACAGTACGAACAACACAATAATATGTATTAACAGGGATCATACTCGAAAATAGGTTATTTTAAATTGAACCATAACTGGAAACGCTAATTCTTCCCAACCACCACTGTATCATTTTTTTTGTTGATTTTTCCCCCTATTTCTTAGATATCCATCTAAAATTCTCTTATATTTCAGCTGTCAATCAAGTTATCCTTGCTCTCAAAAACTATTCTCATACGCCCATCTAGTCCACCTTTATACCCTACCCATAATGTCTGTATAACAGTTACATAGTAACATAGTATTGGAGGTTGTATAAGACATACGTCCATCGAGTCAACCTTTATACCCTACCCATAATGTCTGTTAACAGTTCATAGTAACTAGTATTGGAGGTTGTATAAGACATAGTCCATCTAGTCCACCTTTATACCCTACCATAATGTCTGTATAACAGTTACTAGTACCATAGTATTGGAGGTTGTATAAAGACATATCTCCATCTAGTCAACCTTTATACCCTACCCATAATTGTCTGTATAACAGTTACTTAGTACATAGTATTGGAGGTTGTATAAAGACATACGTCCCCCATCTAGTCCAACCTTTATACCCTACCCATAAGTCTGTTAACAGTTATTATAACATAGTATTGGGAGTTGTATAAAGACTAAGTCCATCTAGTCAACCTTTATACCCTACCCATAATTCTGTAAACAGTTACATAGTAACATAGTATTGGAGGTTGTATAAAGACATACGCATCTAGTCCAACCTTTATACCCTACCCATAATGTCTGTATAACAGTTACATAGTACATAGTATTGGGGTTGTATAAAAGACATACGCCATCTAGTCCAACCTTTATACCCTACCCATAATGTCTGTTAACAGTTACATAGTACATGTATTGGAGGTTTGTATAAAACATAAGTCCATCTAGTCAACCTTTATACCCTACCCATAATGTCTGTTAACAGTTACATAGTAACATAGTATTGGAGGTTGTATAAAGACATATCCATCTAGTCCAACCTTATACCCTACCCTAATGTCTGTATAACAGTTACATAGTAACATAGTATTGGAGGTTGTATAAAGACATACGTCCATCTAGTCCAACCTTTATACCCTACCCATAATGTCTGTATAACAGTTACATAGTAACATAGTATTGGAGGTTGTATAAGACATACTCCATCTAGTCCAACCTTATACCCTACCCATAATTCTACAGTTACATAGTAACATAGTATTGGAGGTTGTATAAAGACATACGTCCATCTAGTCCAACCTTTATACCCTACCCATAATGTCTGTATAACAGTTAATAGTAACATAGTATTGGAGGTTGTATAAAGACATACGGCAATCTAGTCCAACCTTTATACCCTACCCATAATGTCTGTATAACGTTACACTAGTAACATAGTATTGGAGGTTGTATAAAGACATACGCAATCTAGCTCCAACTTTATACCCTACCCATAATGTCTGTTAACATTTACATAGTAAACATAGTAATTGAGGTTGATATAAAGACATCCATCAAGTCCAACATTTTCACCCTACTTTTAATCTAACAGTTGATGTTTTGCAGAGATGGTTAAAAAAAAACAGCTAAAGTAGGGAAAATATCATTCCTGACTCTGTTTACCTGACAATGGTAAACAGAAATTTTCACTGATCAACCAGATTATATATACATATATGTATTCAAAATAGTATTCTCAATCTATATAGTACCTGTACCACCCTCTGTACAATACCATAAGCAGCAATATCAAAACCCCTTACTACATAACTACTCACCAAATACAAAACAATAAATAAATGAAGACAAAAAAACACCATAACACCTACCACCTGAACTACAGTAATATTATACATTTTCTCAATATTATATAGAATCCCCGTACCAACCAGAACTACAATATATACATCAATACTAGTAATTCTCAATATTATTTAGTATCCCTGTACCAACCAGAACTACAGTATATGTATTAATACCAGTAATTCTCAATATTATATAATATCCCTGTACCCACCAGAACTACAGTTTATGTGTTAAACCAGTAATTTTTCAATATTATATAGTATCCCTGTACCAACCAGAACTACAGTATATGTATTAATACCAGTAATTCTCAATATTATATAGTATCCCTGTACCAACCAGAACTCAGTATATGTATAATACCAGTAATTCTCAATATTATATCAGTAGAACAACAATATATGTATTAAAGGGGATCTATACTGAAAAATAGGTTATTTTATTGACCATAACTGGAAACTATAATTCTTCCCAACCACCCCTGTATATTTTTTTTGTTGATTTTCCCCCTATTTCTTTAGATATCCAATCTAAATGTCTTATATTTCAGCTGTCATCAAGTTCCTTGTCTCAAAAACTATTCTCATACGCCCTCTAGTCCAACCTTTATACCCCCTACCCATAATGTCTGTATAACAGTTACATAGTAACTAGTATTGGAGGTTGTATAAAGACATACGTCCATCTAGTCCAACCTTATACCCTACCCATAATGTCTGTCTAACAGTTAAATAGTAACATAGTATTGGAGGTTTTATAAAGACATAAGTCCATCTAGTCAAACCTTTATACCCTACCCATAATGTTGATAACTTTACATAGTACCATAGTATTGGAGGTTGTATAAAGACATAAGTCCATCTAGTCAAACCTTTATACCCTACCCATAATGTCTGTATAACAGTTACATAGTAACATAGTATTGGAGGTTGTATAAAGACATACGTCCATCTAGTCCAACCTTTATACCCTACCCATAATGTCTGTCTAACAGTTACATAGTAACATAGTATTGGAGGTTGTATAAAGACATAATTCCATCAGTCAAACCTTTATACCCTACCCATAATGTCTGTTAACATTATATAGTAACATAGTATTGGAGGTGGTATAAAAACATACGCCCATCTAGTCCAACCTTTATACCCTACCCATAATGCTGTATAACAGTTACAAGTAACATAGTATTGGAGGTTGTATAAAGACATACGTCCATCTAGTCCAACCTTTATACCCTACCCATAATGTCTGTCTAACGTTACATAGTAACAAGTATTGGAGGTTGTATAAAGACATAATCCATCTAGTCAAACCTTATACCCTACCCATAATGTCTGTATAACAGTTTACATAGTAACATAGTATTGGAGGTTGTATAAAGACATATGTCCATCTATTCCAACCTGTATACCCCTACCCATAATGTCTGTATAACAGTACAAGTAACATAGTATTGGAGGTTGTATAAAGATCTACGTCATCTCTTCCAACCTTTATACCCTACCATAATGTCTGTATCCAGTTACATAGTAACATAGTTTGGAGGTTGTATAAAGACTACATCCATCTAGTCCAACCTTTATACCCTACCCATAATGTCTAACAGTTACATGGTAACATAGTATTGGAGTGTTATAAAGACTACGTCCATCGAGTCCAACCTTATACCCTACCCATAATGTCTGTATAACAGTTATATAGTAACATAGTATTGGAGGTTGTATAAAGACATACGGCAATCTAGTCCAACCTTTATACCCTACCCATAATGTCTGTATAACAGTTACACAGTAACATAGTATTGGAGGTTGTATAAAGACATACGGCAATCAGTCCATTCCAACCTTTATACCCTACCCATAATGTCTGTATAACATTTACATAGTAACATAGTAATTGAGGTTGAATAAAGACATCCATCAAGTCCAACATTTTCACCCTACTTTTAATCTAACAGTTGATGCGAGAATGGTTAAAAAAAACAGCTAAAGTAAGGGGAAAAATTCATTCCTGACTCTGTTTACCTGACAAATGGTAAACAAAATTTTCACTGATCAACCAGAAATATACAATATATGGTATTAAAATCAGTAATTCTCATCTTATAATAGTATCCCTGTACCAACCTGAACTACAGTATATGTATTAATACCAGTTTATTCTCAATATTATTAGAATCCCCGTACCAACCAGAACTACAATATATACATCAATACTAGTAATTCTCATATTATTAGTATCCCTACCAACCAGAACTACAGTATATGTATTATACCAGTAATTCTCAATATTATATAATATCCCTGTACCAACCAGAACTCAGTTTAGGTGTTAATACCAGTAATTTTCAATATTTATAGTATCCCTGTACCCCCAGAACTACAGTATATGTATGTAATACCGATAATTCTCAATATTATATAGTATCCCTGTACCAACCAGAACTACAGTAATGTATATAACCATAATTCTCAATATTATATACAGTAGAACAACAATATATGTATTAAAGGGATCTATACTGAAAAATAGGTTATTTTAAATTGACCATAACTGGAAAACTATAATTCTCCCACCACCACTGTATCATTTTTTGTTGATTTTCCCCCTATTTCTTTAGATATCCAATCTAAAATGTCTTATATTTCAGTTGTCAATCAAGTTCCTTGCTCTCAAAAACTATTCTTATGTGTGTAGTTTTACTGTAGCTTGAATGGTGACAGAGTTTTGACATTTGGAATGCTGTGTGCAGGCTTGACGTTGGTTTGTGGGGAAAAGTCAGGTCAGATGGAAGTGGGAGTGGTTAAAGAGGGAGGGGGGATACTGCTCCTAAACAAAATGTGTGCTGGATTGAAGGCATGCAGCAACACACGCAATCAGAGCAAGTGAAACTTACATGTATTCAACTATAGATTAAGATGAGCCAAAGTAATTCTCATATTATATGTACTCCCCGTACCAACCAGAACTACTATATGTATTAATACCAGTAATCTCATATTATATAGTACCCTATACAACCAAACACAGTATATGTATTAATACCAGTAATTCTTATATTATATAGTATCCTGTACAACCAGAACTACAGTATATAATTAATCCCCAGTAATTCTCAATATTATATAGTATCCCTGTACCAACCAGACTACATGTATTGTATTAAACCAGTAATTCTCTGTAGTGATTCGCTGATACTCGTTCCCTGTATTCCTTAAGGGAGCGATTGCTTTCATTGCAACACACATTGTCATGTATCACCCCCTTTCCAGATATTGATCCAATTTACCATTGGCCCAATAGACCCCAATACCAATGGACTGAGTTATTGGCACGTGTATGGCTAGCATTAAGTTAAATAGTTGAATTAAAATGACCGAATTAAAGTGACAGTCGCTATTCTGCCAGATGTAATCTGAGCTGAAGACCACAGGACCCCATAATTAACCAATCGATTGGATCAACTGAATTTAACTTATATCAATCTGGGTGTGTTGGTTATTACTGACAATATTTCGGTTTGATCAAGCAAAATATCATCCGCAGTCCATTCCATCTATTCAAATGGAATTCAGATATTTGTACATTGTATGTAAATTGGACTTTGTGAATGGTAACAGTTTGGGGTTTATTGTGGATCAGTAGAGATTTCATTCTGTTTCACTAGATCAGCTGGCTGTGACATGGGATGGGCAAACAAGGCCAGAGTGGAGAATGACAACCTTTGTACTTCCTGTGACCAAAAAAGGGGGCGCTAGGTTAAAAGTTGCAATAATTCTAATAGTCATGGCAGAGTGTGACATTGAACATCGTATTAATATTCATGACTCAAAAATAGAGATGTTTGAAACTGTAGATTCAGCCCGGAATCGGATTTACAGAAAAAAATCCCAAAATTCGAAAAATTCAATAGGAGATAAGAACCCAAAAGTTTTGTTCCAATTTAAGCATAAATAACAATAATAAGTTACTGTAAATAGCTCAGGGACCTGGAAATGGTCTGGGGAACTCGTGCACATAACCAAAGCTTATTAAATCTATCTTTTAATACGCTTTAATCAACGCATTTCGAGTATTGAGGGTTCCATGCATGCATGTTTTCTCAAAATCCGCATGTATTTCCAATCGAATTTTCGAAAATCAAAAAAGTTCAGGGATCCGACAATCCGAAAGTTCATAAAGTACATCTGATCTTTGGAACTGTCAGTTCCGATTAGGAACCATATTTCATCCCTACTCAGAGGTGCCCCGCAAATGGTAACTATGAGCCAGCAGAGATGGTTCGGGGGCACTTGCATTGCCCATGTTATAGGTGCTACTTAACGTAATAACATTGTACTTGTGACATTGCAGGGAGCAGTTAAATACATAAAGAGAAAAATGACACCACTTGTATCTGCTGACAGTGCACAATTCCACACGTTGTAAATTCCATTTCAATGACTTCTGTATTCGTGAGGTCATGTGACCAGTAGCGTTCTATCCTCCATATCACTGATGTATATAGGACTGAAGTGTTATTATAGTACATTACCTGACTGAATTGTCCTTGTGCCAGTAAGACCTCACAGTGCACAATGGGATTTTTAATCTTGTCACGCGTCCATTTTAAATGAACTCAATAGTGGACCAAAAAAAAAGAGGGGGAGATGTCTTAAGGAGAAGTAAAGGTTGAAAGCTACTTTTTAAAAATGTTTATTAATTAATTGGATCAAATAATGTAGCAATTCTCTTTTATACGCAGTGAAATATATAGCACTTTGTTAGTCTGTCTAACAGAGATGATAACCATAGCAAACGTTTATAGGCCATGCTTGCTATGGTTATCATCTCTGTATACTTTATCTCCCCTTTTCTTGTGTTCCCTTTGTATTCTCTCTGGTTTGTGTCATATAGTTAGAAAATATCTAGTAGAAGGATCACCTAATCAATGCAGATCTTTAGAAGGCAATCTCAACAAGAGACCTCTGAGGACACTCACTTTGGCCCGCCTGCCAAAAACACCCGACCTGCATATATTTTCCTAAAATGGTCACAGTGGGAAAACTGCATTAGGTCCTAATCCTGTTTCTTCTTAGATCAGTAGTGCTAGTTACCTACCTGTACTTTGCTGACCTGACCTTTCCAAAAAGGGCACCAGAGCAGTAATGTTTAGGTAAGTAGCACTACTGATCTAAGAAGAACCCAGGGATAAGGACCTAGCATTTAGGTCCTCATCATGGGACTAACTATGAGAAGAAGAGGAAGGTGAGTATAATTTTTTCCTTTAACTATTCAGTCTCCCTTTCCCATAAAGTCATTGCAGATAAACATTGTTACTGTAATAGAACTGAATCACTATTTTTACCCACTGGGTAAAGGAATTCATAAGGATCTGCAGTGATATCAGCTGTACCTTGTACCTACTAGTAAATTTCTTCTTACTTGTCAGCCAAGTGACCCAGTGTTTGATTCATCCAACAGTGTGCAATATAAAGAGAGGATAGTCTTCAGTCTATACTTAAATAACGCTGATGAATGCTTCTAAATAGCAGTGTGTTTATTATACTGAGTGTTCCACTCTACACTTATTATCTAATCATGTTTAAGTCCCATGGAAATACCGCATCTGTGTATGGCCAAGCACTCCTTAGGGATTTGTTAGGTCTTGTAAATTGCAGTACATCACATCATTTCATTTGAAATCCAGGATATTTTACCGTAGGGATACGTGATATTTAATGCATTTAAACGACTTTGGGAAACTTTAATGACCCATATCTTTTGTATTCATTAGATCACTGGACTTGAAGTTTAGTTCTTAAGACGTTTCGCTATTCATCCGACTGGCTTCTCAATTCAGAATGACTTGTACAAGAAACCTGTGGCAATTAGTACCCTGGAATCCCAATTAGCATCACAGCCAGGTGTTAAGGGTGTGATTGGATAGTTGGCTAGAAGGTGTTATAGGGAAGCCAGGGTAAGGTGTCAAACAGCATTGTACATGGCAGCCAGATGGTGTCAACCCCCCCACCTCTATTTAGGCTGTGGTTCTTTATTTTCACATAAATGGCCTCCTTAACACCTCTCTTGAACCATTCACGTTTCTTTGCCAATATGTTAACATTACATCTTCAAAGGTATGTCCTTTATCCTTAAGATGCGTACATGGCTGAGTCCTGTTAAGAATGTGTGATGAGCTTTTTGTAGGATCATATAGACAGTATATGGATGAGGCTGTAAATATACATTATTCACAGCACTAGATTTTCATATTAGGAGTTACAGTCAGGGCCCATTGTTTTAGAAATAACACAAATGGTATTTTAAGTTTCATGATTTTTAGATTATTTTCAACATTTCTGTAATGTACAGAAAACAATTATAACATTTCCATATTTCAAGGTATTTATTTACAAATCCATCAAATTTATACAAAAAAGATTACATTCAGTATCACTGTCACTATTTACAGTCATTGTTCTTCTCCGTAACGTCCTCCAATTTTCTCTGCAATGCGTTGCATTTGGCTTTCTGAGCCGATGCCTTATCCATTCTTTGGCTTTTGTGGTATTCGATCCAGAGGAAGGAAAAACCCAAACAAAAATGGGGGAAAATTCCTTCCTGACTCCAAATGGCAATCGGAAAAAATCCCTGGATCTACTATATCTATTATAACAGTCATTTGTGGCATTCTGCTTTGTTATAATATCGCTTGTGTCCATCATGTTGGAAATATACAGTTTCACCAACTGCAACCTGGACAATTGGAGGAGTTGCTCTTGTGGAGGACATTTTGATAAATTCTTGCCACACATAGATTTACATGGAAACGCTTTATCACCAGTTTCTCTGTCTTTATCATCTTATCAAGGCTTCAACCTCCTAATACTGGCAACTTGCTATATATATTTTTTTTTTTTTGTTGTTTTTTGTCATCATTAACTGACTCCTCGTGGAATGGTTGGGGCTTTGAGGGATCCATTTTTCAGTTATCTCCAGTCAATTCTCTATTAACGGAAATAAACAAAATCAGTATAAACACAAACCCCAATCCTCTATGTCCTATTTGTAATGGCTGACACAGTTCCTTTGTTCTTGACTCAACTAAAGTGACTGCAATACAAACTTACATTGAATAAACATGGATTCCATGATCTCCTGGGCTCCACTTTGGTCCCTCCAAAGCGTTTCTCTTGCCGTTTTTAATCAGAAGCTACAAAAAACAACAATTTGTTACCCCAATAGTTGCACAAGCCACAATAGCTGATTGGCTGATACTGCTTGCTACTCATAATATAAGGTATGTTGATTTGACAGAAAGACTGAACCCAACCTATAGTGAAATGGGACCGGTATAATGTCCCTTCATGGCTGGATGTTACCACCTGGTCTCTATCAGAATTAACCATCATATTCAACAAAGACCAACTGCACATCTATCCCTTCCAACAAGAAACTGTTCTAGTTTTGTCACTTACTTTGTACAATATAGATTTCGTTTGGGATTTTTTTTTCATGGAAAACACTGGCTCTTTTGTTGATGATTCCGTCCTTTAGCTTCCTTCCTCGGTTTCTCCATGAATGGCAACTACAGAAATAGAAAAATAATAACATATATAAAGTAATCACATTATCTTGTAATGTAACCTGAACCGGGATGAATAAATGGAGCTAACACAGAACAGTAATTATGGGCCATATTAATAAATGCACGGCATTACACATGGAAAGGCAAAGGGAAAAAAGAGATGCTAGTATCAATCCCTTTAATTAAATTGTGCCTTTATAAACAGTTCCCTTTCTTTATTACCATAATCTGTTTCCTAGTATTCACATGCATGATCTAAGTTGCCAATAGCATTTTAATTACAGCTATAAAGGAAAGGATTGAAAAAGAAACAGGAGAGAACTGAAAGACCAACTGCAAGGTTACTATTGGTTAAGGTAGAAAGCTACATACAGGGATGATATCTATAGGGACAGAGAATTTCCAGTATATCAATTAGATTTATAATATTAGTTTATTAATATGTTTGTACTTACATCACGACATCACTCGTAATAATAATCCTACAGCCCACCATCTATGGATCGGGTTATTTGAACATCGCTATGTGTGGGGTTATAATAAGTCGTAAACACAAAGTACCTAAAACACGGTATTATTACGGAGTAAGTTAATTATAGATGCCAATGTGATGTTGGTGTAAAACAAATACCTTGAACATAAACAGATAAGTCAATGTATGTACCTTCGACACCAACCCAAAATCTGATATTTTGGGGAAATCAGCTCTCAGTTATTAATATTCGGCCGGCTTCAGATTTCTGAAAAAAACAACAATAGCATTAAGTAAATAATAAACTGTATTAAATGGGGTACTCTAGTAGAAATCCTATATACTGCCCTTTAATCATGTGTAATAACTTCCCATTTACCATTTCAATCCCCTCATTATAATAATTCTCCCCCAAACATATAAATGGACACCCATGCCTTCCCAGAAGCACTTACCGGGGGACGATCTTGTGTCTGTAAATATTGAACCCCATATATATGCATGAAAGCGTAAAATCTGAATATTTAATAAAACCAGATTAGCCATTTTAAAACAATCATTTACCAATAACAAAACTGTACGTTACACAGCCAAGTCTATCTTGTACCCATTCTTCCCATAATGCTCTGGGTTTGGGTGGTCTGCTTACAGGACACTGTGTCCCATGAGGAAGTTTCTAGTGGGAACTGAAGGGGGCATTCCCTAACCAAACCCTATAAACTGGGTTCTACTACATCACTTACAGGCTGGTTTATATAATCTATAATTTCATACTGATTAAGTTATTTCATATAATTATAGTTACTGCTGTGATGTCACCAATATGTAATACTCACACAGCTGTTTCTATTTGGGATGGGACATCTTCCAGCATTGTTGCCAGTCCCCTAACGTAGAAGTAAACTCCTTGCCAAATATCGTCATTTTCTTACGTATAATTAACTATATTTCCTATTGTAAGATTGCGATAGATATTAAATAAACCTACAGTTCATTTAGATCTTATTACTTAACCTTGATAGTAGGATTATTCCAACCAGGGGAGTATTTACAAACAGTAGAGGATAGATGATAGGATACAGTATATCTTGTGATTTCTCCAGGGAGAGAGAGCGGTTTGGGAGTTTCATGGAGTAAGCTATATTAATACAATCCTTCTTTACTAGTTTTCCAATTAGCCTAATTGAATTCAGATTGCTTGAGAATGGACAAGAGGGATGTTTAGCTTGAAGGGATGACAGCCTGAGCTGGAGAGATCCTATTAGCTTGGAGAGTGCAAATCCCAGTTACCTTCAGAGGGCCTCATGTGACTGAACAGCCCTAATCCCCCCCCCCCCCATCCACTTTCAGTTATCGGAGATATTCCTGTAGTTTCCCTTTCAGGCTGGAATATCATCTAATGGCAGATAAGATTCTATGTGATATTGCAACTTATGCAGAGCTGCAGGGTCCGTGTGAGACTGGCCTCCATGATGTTTCAGACGATCTGGTCCAAATATTGGACCAACAGTTCTGGTCGTCCAAAACATATGAGTTTCTGCAAACAAGGAATGTTACAAGTTACTGGTATTGATACATAAAGTAGAGTTGGGAAAGGGTTTGTCACTGTGAGAACGGTAAAGCTATGGAACTGTTCTTCCAGTGGACGTGTTATGGCAGGTTCTGGTCAGTTTAATAAAAGCTGGATGGTTTCTACAAACAAGAATGTTACAAGTTACTGGTATTGATACATAAAGTAAGTTGGAAAGGGTTTGTCCTGTGAGAACGGTTAAAGCTATGGAACTGTCTTCCAGTGGACTTGTTATGGCAGGTTCATGTGGTCAGTTTATAAAAAGATAAAAAGCAGGATGATTATCTCAAACAAGGAATGTTACAGTTATGGATTGATCATAAAGTAGAGTTGGGAAAGGGGGTTTGGTCACACCGTGAGAACGTAAAAAGCTCATGGAACGTCTTCCAGTGGAACTTGTTATGGCAGGTTCATTGGTCATTTAATAAAAAGACTGGATGAGTTTCGACAAAAAGGAACTTACAAGTACTGGGTATTGATATTAAGGGGAGTTGGTGAAAGGGTTTGTCACTGTGAGAACGTTAAAGCTATGGAACTGTCTCCAGTGGACGTTGTTCATGGCTCAGGTTCATTGGTCCCGTTTAATATAAGCTGGAATGAGTTTCTACAACAGGAATGTATAACAGAATTTACTGGTATATAGATAGTAGGTGGGAAAGGGTTTTGTCACTGTGAGAGCGTAAACTATGGACTGTCCTTCCAGTGGACGTTGTTATGGCGAGTTACATTGGCAGTTTATAAAAAAGCTGGGATGAGTTTCTCAAACAAGGAATGTTGCAAGTACTGTATTGATAACATAAGTAAGAGTTGGGAAGGCGTGTTGTTGTCACTTGTGAGAGCGTAAATATGGAATGTCTTCCAGGACGTTGTTATGGCAGGTTCATTGTCAGTTTATAAAAAAGCTGTGATGAGGTTTCTTCTGCAAAAAGGAATGTTACAAGTTACGGTATTGATACACTAAAGTAGAGTTGGAAAGGGATTTGTCACTGTGAGAACGGTAAAGCTAGGATATGTCTTCCAGTGGACGTGTTATGGCAGTTCATTGTCATTTTTAAAAAGCTGGATAGTTTAAAAATGCAAAACCAAGGAAATTTACAAATTACTGGTATGATACATAAAGTGAGAGTTGGGAAAGGGTTTGTCACTGTGAGAACGGTATAAGCTATGGAGTACACTGTCTTCCATGGACGGTGTTATGGCGGTTTCGTTGGTCAGTTTAAATAGAAAAGCTGGAGTGTTTCTACAAACAAGGAAGTGTTACAAGCTATGGTATTGATACATAATAGAGTTGGGAAGGTTTTTCACTGTGAGAACGGTACGGCTATGTAACTTGTCTTCCAGTGGACGTTGTTGGGTCAAGGTAATTGGTCAGTTAATAAAAAGCTGGATGAGTTTCTCGCAAACACAAGGATGGACAAGTTACTGTATTGAAACATCGTGAGTTGGGAAGGGTTTTTCACTGTGAGAACGGTAAAGTATGGAACTGTTCTTCCAGGGACGTTGTTAGGCAGGTTCTTTTGGTCAGTTTATAAAAAGCTGGATGTGTTTCTACCAAACAAGGAATGTTCAAAGTTCTGGTATTGATACAGTAAGTAGAGTTGGGGAAATGGGTTTTTCAGCTGTGAGAACGGTAAGCTATGGAACTGTCTCCCAGTGGACGTTGTTATGGCAGGTTCATTGAGTCATTTTAATAAAAAGTGGATGAGTTTCTTGGTTTCCTCAAACAAGGAATGTTTACAATACTGGTATTGAAATAAGTAGAGTTGGGAAATGGTTTTTCACTGTGAGAAACGGTAATACAAGCTATGGACACTGTCTCCAGTGGACGTTGTTATGGCAGGTTCAATTGGTCAGTTTAATAAGCTGGATGAGGTTTCTGCAAACAAGAATGTTCAAGTTACTGGGTATTGGATACATAGTAGAGTGGGAAAGGGTTTGTCACAGTGAGAACGTAAAAAGCTATGGAACTGTCTTCCAGTGGACTTTGTTATGGAGGGTTTCATTGGTCAGTTTAAAAAAGCTGGAGGTTCTACAAAAGACATGGTAACAAGTTACTGGTATTGTACATAAGTGAAGTTTGGGAAAGGGTTTTTCACGTGGTGAAACGTAACTATGGAACTGTCTTCCAGTGGACGTTGGTTTTCGGCAGGTTCATTGGTCAGTTTAATAAAAGCTGGATGAGTTTTCTGCAAACAAGGAATGTTAAAGTACTGTATGATCATAAAGTAGAGTTGGGAAAGGGTTTGTCATGTGAAGAACGTTAAAAGCTATGGACACTGTCTTCCAGTGGATGTTGTTATGGCAGGTCATTGGTGCCAGTTTAATCAAAAGCTGGAAAGTTTTCTACAAAGAGGAATGTTAACAAGTTACTGGATTGGATTACATTTGTGTGTTCAAGTAAGATTGATCCAGGGAAATTTACCGATATGCCACTTGAAAGTCAGGGAAGGAATTTTTATCCTCACCTCATAAATTTGTTGTTTTTTTTTTTTTTTTGCCTTCCTCTGATCACAGTTAGGCAGGGAAATGAGGATATTGCTAATGGGTTTGACTGGATGGGAGTAGTCTTCAACTACTAAACTAACAATAACATACCTCGACTATACTGAACTATATATACTATACACTACTAACTAAACTAAGCATTGTAACTATCTGTATAACTGACTAGCTATATATAACGATAACTGTACTATACATAACTATACTAATGATACTATATAACTATACTGTAGTCTATCACTAAAAGCAACTATACGATCTACTATACTGACTATACTATACTATACTAGTACTCCAAACTTATACTACTCATACTCTACTATACTGACGCATATACTACAGCCACTATACTGATTACTATTACCTACTATACTGCATCTATATATAACATACTATAACTATCCATACTAAATACTATACTATATATACTATCACATACTATTGCGAAACTAGCTATACCGACTATCTTATATATCCTATTACTCAAGATCTACCAGACTATTCGACAACTATACGATACTAGACGACAGTGACTAATACTATCTCATACTATACGATACATATGTACTATGACATACCAAGAACGATACCTATACTATAGGCTACTATACGTCCATCAGGATACAGTAGTCTATACCATACCATACATCTATCCATACCATACTACTCCAACTATACTATACTAGTACTGATATACTATACCCTAACTATACTGAGCTGATAACGTAACCGACGATACTAACCAGTACCAACCATACGAGTACCGGACCAGAACATATAGGTGGACTATACTATACAGCACTATACGATATCATAACTGCACTAATACTATACTCATACGTTAACTACTATACTCATACTCGCGCCGTCCTACCAGAAGCAAGTTGAAACCGTTGCTCATGCGGCATGAAGTGGTTTTTTTTTGTTTGGAAAAGGCGGCATTTCCCCCCGGCTTGGCCTCGAGGTTGGTGAGCGGGATAGCACGCCGGAAGAGTATTTTGGCAGCGCGGAAGGAAGCGGGACTTTGTAGTCGAGAGTGAGTTGGGGTCGGATTTGTACAGAGGAGTTTCGGGTCGTCGGAAAGCGACGGAGTCGCCGGCGTGCGGGTAGTGTGTGTGTGTGTGGGGTGTCTTTCTACACAGCTGTACTACTCCTCCATGCTGGTGTAAGCCCTCACTCTCTTTCACACTCCATACGCGGGTGAGGACAGGATCCGAAAACTCAGTCGGTTTAAAGTAAGGGAATTGTTTTTTGTTACCAAACTTCCTTGACGCCTAAATTTATTTATGCTTCTAAAACTCCTTCCTGACAATTAAACAGCAGGGTCGAGGCTGTGCTACAGGGGGTGGTAGGTAAGAGATAGAGAAACAGATTTAGAGATAGATGACAGAAAAGTAGGTAGAAGATGGAGTGATAGATAGATAGCCAGACCGAGCTCGTCGGTCGCGCCCTTGCCTCCTCTATCGCTCACTCGCGATACGATTAGATAGATAGATAGCTAGCTCGATCGATGATAGATCGCTCGTCGCTCGCTCGATCGCGTTCGCTAGCTCGTCGCTCGCTCGCTCGCTCGCTCGCTCGCTCCTAGCTCGCTCGCTGCTCGTCGCTCGCTAGATATCTAGCGCGCTAGTCTATATCCGCCTCGATACTACTAGATCGAAGCCGAGATAGATAGCTAGATGAGATAGATAGATAGCTAGCAGAGTTCGATAGCTCGATAGATAGCAGAATTAGCTCGATCGACAGATAGCTCGCGCGCTCGACGAGATAGATAACACATCAAAGATAGATTCGATAGCAGCGCTCGCTGCAGAGCGATAGATATATAATCTAGATAGATAGATCGATCGCTCGATAGATATATAGTAGATTGGAGGCTAGATCGATCTATATATAGAATATATGGACAGACAGACAGAGATAAATAGATAGCAGAGTAGATAATAGATAGATGGAGTAGCGAGAAGATAGTAGACAGAATATAGATAGCAGAGATAGATGGATAATCAGACATAGATGTATAGCAGAGATAGATGGATAGCAGAGATAGATGGAAGCAAGATTAGATGGATAGAGGATAGATAGATTGCAGAGAAGATAGATTAGGAGATATATAGATAAATATAGAGACAGATAGAAAGAGATAGTGATATATTATCAGAGATAGATAGCAATAGGCAGAGGGTAGATAGATAATATAGATTTATAGATACAGAGATAGATAATCGATAGATTAGATAGATAGGCAGAGATGACTAGATAGATAATAATAGATAGAATAATAGATTAGATAGATAGCAGGATGTAAGATAGATGATAGATAATAGATCGATCGATAGCAAGAGATAGAGAGGTAGGTATGTAGTAGAAAGATGATATGATAGATAGATAGATGTAGATAGATAGATAATAGATATATAGATAGATAGATAAATAGCAGAGTAATGATAGATAGATAGATATATCGATAATAGATAGATAGCTGATATATAGATAGATCTATAGGATAGATAGAGAGCAGAGATAGATATATAGCAGAATATAGATGGAGATAATATAGATAGCCAGAGATGATAGATACCTGTAAGCTCTTCAGGACAGGGTCTGATGTGGATGGACAAAGCCCATCGTATTGCCCTGTGATATTCAGGAAAATAATCACAATGCAATATGGATTGTCAGAGTCTCTGGCCATGAAATAAAATGGAGAACTCGATTGGTGCTTTTAGGGGTTTGACACACGGATATCATTTTTAATGCTGCTTCCGTTCAAGATAAAGGTTCTGGTTCTACTGAAGGCCACAATCCAAAGCAGCTGGCCCAGCGACTTGGAAGGAAACTTCGCCAGTAACATAGAGCCAAACACAAGGAAAGTAAATTCTCCAAACGTAACTTTTGGGAAATTAGGACGATAATCTAAGGTGCTGGATTGCAGACTTATCTAATGCCAAAAAATAGTTGTTAGGTTTGTTTCACCTTTTATAGGTCAACATAGTACCTGGTTAAATGCAATAATTCATATGATGCTTGTCCTTAATGCTGGATATAGCAACAACATTCTAAAATCCCACATTCTAAAATGCCACTTTCTAAAATACCACGTTCTAAAATCCCACATTCTAAAATCCCACATTCTAAAATACCCCTTTCTAAAAGGCCACGTTCTAAAAGGCCACATTCTAAATTGCCGCTTTCTAAAATACCACGTTCTAAAATACCACGTTCTAAAATCCCACATTCTAAAATGCCCCTTTCTAAAAGGCCACGTTCTAAAAGGCCACATTCTAAAATGTCACTTTCTAAAATACCATGTTCTAAAATGCCACTTTCTAAAATACCACGTTATAAAATACCATGGGGGTTATTCAATAAAAGTTCTTATTGTTTAAAATGGTGCTAATTTTGCCCCAACCAATCAGATGTTAGCTTTCAAATGTTACATAAGTTCTGATTGGTTGGGGCAAAATTAGCACCATTTTAAATGATAAGAACTTTTATTGAATCTCCCTGCATGTTCTAAAATACCACTTTCTAAAATACTTTGCTCTAAAATCCCACGTTTTTAAAATCCCAAGTTCTAAAATGCCACGTTCTAAAATACCACGTTCTAAAATACCACATTCTAAAATACCTTGTCCTGAAATGCCAAGTTCTAAAATGCAATGTTCTAAAATGCCATGTTCTAAAATGCCACATTCTAAAATACCATGTTCTAAAATGCCACATTCTAAAATGCCACGTTCTAAAATGCCACATTCTAAAATAACTATGAAAGTCAAACTTGCTTTAGTTTCTAAGGTCCAGAGAGTATTGGACAATTATCAGTACTGTGTGTACCCAGAATTGACGATTGGTACAATGCCTTTAATTCTTTAAAATACCTGCTCGGCTACTGCTATCAAATAGGACCAATGCACCAAAATTAGGCTAGGTATACACGAAAAGTTCAGGGCGATCCATAGGAGACCGAACAATCAGCGGTAGTTTACTGTCATGTCCGATCGCCCATTCGTCCTATCCGACAAACAAAATGGCACACAAACCGGGAAATATCGGTTGGCTTGGCCAAAAAATCTTCTTGTATGTATCCAGCCTTACAGCAATGAAAATAAATAAGGATAGATACTTTTTTGTCATCTGTATTATGGCATTATAAGTTAAATACAACACAATACGTGGTGTATTTAGAAAGGGGCAGTATTGCAAAATGACAATAATTTGTATTTACTGTCACTGTATTAGTATTTAACAATGCCCTCCATGAAAAATACCGGTACCACGTGGATAGATACGGTACCCATAGATAACCATACCGGTACCACGTGGATAGATACGGTACCCATAGATAACCATACCGGTACCACGTGGATAGATACGGTACCCATAGATAACCATACCGTTTATTGTGGATCAGTAGAGATTTCATTCTGGTTCACTAGATCAGCTGGCTGTGACATGGGATGGGCAGAACAAGGGCAGAGTGGAGAATGACAACCTTTGTACTTCCTGATGACCACAAAAGGGGGCGCTAGGTTAAAAAAGTTGCAATAATTCTATAGTCATGGCAGAGTGTGACATTGAACATCGTATTGCAATAATTCTATAGTCATGGCAGAGTGTGACATTGAACATCGTATTAATATTCATGACTCAAAAATAATATTCATGACTCAAAAATAGAGATGTTTGAAACTGTAGAGTTCAGCCTCGAGATCGGATTTACAGAAAAAAATCCCAAAATTCGAAATTCAGCCTCGAGATCGGATTTACAGAAAAAAATCCCAAAATTCGAAAAAATTCAATAGGAGATAAGAACCCAAAAGTTTTGTTCCAATTTAAGGCATAAATAACAATAATAAGTTACTGTAAATAGCTCAGGGACCTGGGAAATGGTCTGGGGAACTCGTGCACATAACCAAAGCTTATTAAAATCTATCTTTTAATACGCTTTAATCAACGCATATTCGATGTATTGAGGGTTCATGCATGCAATGTTTCTCAAAATCCGCATTTGTATTTCCAATCGAATTTTCGAAAATCAAAAAAGTTCAGGGATCCGACAAATCCGAAAGTTCATAAAGTAACATCTGATCTTTGGAACTGTCAGTTCCGATTAGGAACCAGATTTCATCCCTACTCAAGAGGTGCCCCAGCAATGGTAACTATGAGCCAGCAGAGATGGTTCTGGGCACTTGCATTGCCCATGTTATAGGTGCTACTTAACGTAATAACATTGTACTTGTGACATTGCAGGGAGCAGTTAAATACATAAAGAGAAAAATGACACCACTTGTATCTGCTGACAGTGCACAATTCCACACGTTGTAAGATTCCATTTCAATGACTTCTGTATTCTGTGAGGTCATGTGACCAGTAGCGTTCTATCCTCCAATATCACTGATGTATATAGGACTGAAGTGTTTATTATAGTTACATTACCTGACTGAATTGTCCTTGTGCCAGTAAGACCTCACAGTGCACAATGGGATTTTTAATCTTGTCACGCGTCCATTTTAAAATGAACTCAATAGTGGACCAAAAAAAAAGAGGAGGGGGAGATGTCTTAAGGAGAAGTAAAGGTTGAAAGCTACTTTTTAAAATGTTTATTAATTAATTGGATCAAATAATGTAGCAATTCTCTTTATACTGCAGTGAAATATATAGCACTTTGTTAGTCTGTCTAACAGAGATGATAACCATAGCAAACGTTATAGGCCATGCTTGCTATGGTTATCATCTCTGTATACTTTATCTCCCCTTTTCTTGTGTTCCCTTTGTATTCTCTCTGGTTTGTGTCATATAGTTAGAAAATATCTAGTAGAAGGATCACCTAATCAATGCAGATCTTTAGAAGGCAATCTCAACAAGAGACCTGCTTGAGGACACTCACTTTGGCCCGCCTGCCAAGAAAACACCCGACCTGCATATATTTTCCTAAAATGGTCACAGGTAGGGAAAACATGCATTAGGTCCTAATCCCTGGGTTCTTCTTAGATCAGTAGTGCTAGTTACCTAACCTGTACTTTGCTGACCTGACCTTTCCAAAAAAGGGACCAGAGCAGTAATGTTTAGGTAAGTAGCACTACTGATCTAAGAAGAACCCAGGGATAAGGACCTAGCAGTTTAGGTCCTCATCATGGGGACTAACTATGAGAAGAAGAGGAAGGTGAGTATAATTTTTCCTTTAACTATTCAGTCTCCCTTTCCCATAAAGTCATTGCAGATAAACATTGTTACTGTAATAGAACTGAATACATATTTTTACCCACTGGGTAAAGGAATTCATAAGGATCTGCAGTGATATCAGCTGTACCTTGTACCTACTAGTAAATTTTCTTCTTACTTTGTCAGGCCAAGTGACCCAGTGTTTGATTCATCCAACAGTGTGCAATATAAAGAGAGGATAGTCTTCAGTCTATACTTTAAATAACTGCTGATGAATGCTTTCTAAATAGCAGTGTGTTTATTATACTGAGTGTTACCTCTACACTTATTATCTAATCATCTTTAAGTCCCATGGAAATACCGCATCTGTGTATGGCCAAGCAACTCCTTAGGGATTTGTTAGGTCTTTGTAAATTGCAGTAAAGCAATTCAATTTCAATTTGAAATCCAGGATATTTTACCGTAGGGGATACGTGATATTTAATGCATTTAAACGACTTTGGGAAACTTTAATGACCCATATCTGTTGTATTCACTTAGATCAACTGGACTTGAAGTTTAGTTCTTGAAGACGTTTCGCTAGTCATCCGACTGGCTTTCTCAATTCAGAATGACTTGTACAAGAACCTGTGGCAATTATGTACCCTGGAAAATCCCAATTAGCATATCACAGCCAGGTGTTAAGGGTGTGATTGGATATTGGCTAAGAGGTGTTATAGGAACGCCCAGGGTAAGGTGTCAAAACAGCATTGTACATGGCAGACAGATGGTGTCGAACCCCCCCACCTCTATTTAGGCTTGGTTTCTTTATTTTCACATAAATGGCCTCCTTAACACCTCTCTTGAACCATTCACGTTTCTTTGCCAATATGTTAACATTACAATCTTCAAAGGTATGTCCTTTATCCTTAAGATGCAGGTACATGGCTGAGTCCTGTGTAAGATGTGGATAGAGCTTGTTTGTAGGATCATATAGACAGTAATATGGATGAGGCTGTAAATATACATTATTCACCAGCACTAGATTTTCATATTAGGAGTTACAGTCAGGGCCCATTGTTTTAGAAATAAAACAAATGGTATTTTACAGTTTCATGATTTTTAGATTATTTTCAACATTTCTGTAATGTACAGAAAACAATTATAACATTTCCTATATTTCAAAGGTATTTATTTACAAATCCATCAAATTTATACAAAAAAGATTTACATTCAGTATTCACTGTCACTATTTACAGTCATTGTTCTTCTCCGTAACGTCTCCAATTTTCTCTGCCATGCTGCATATTGGCTTCTGAGCCGATGCTTATCCATTCTTGGCTTTTTGGTGCATTCGATCCAGAGGAAGGTGAAAAACCCCAAAACAAAAAATGGGGGAAAATTCCTTCCTGACTCCAAATGGCAATCGGAAAAAATCCCTGGATCTACTATATCTATTATAACAGTCATTTGTGGCATTCTGCTTTGTTATAATATCGCCTTGTGTCCATCATGTTGGGAAATATACAGGTTATCACCAACTGCACCTGGAAAATTGGGAGGAGTTGCTCTTGGAGGACATTTTGATACAATTCTTGGCCACACATAGATTGTACATGGAAACGCTTTATCACAAGTTCTTCTGTCTTTATCATCTTATCAAGGCTTCAAACCTCCTAAATACTGGCAACTTGCTTATATATATATTTTTTTTTTTTGTTGTTTTTTGTCATCATTAACTGACTCCTCGTGGAATGGTTGGGGCTTTGAGGGATCCATTTTTCAGTTTATCCCAGTCAATTCTCTATGTAACGGGAAATAAACAAAATCAGTATTAAACACAAACCCCAATCCCTATGTCCCTATTTGTAATTGGCTGACCACAGATTCCTTTGTTCTTGACTCAACTAAAGTGACTGCAATACAAACTTACATTGAAAAACATGGATTCCATGATCTCCTGGGCTCCACGTTTGGTCGCTCCAAAGCGTTTCTTGCCGTTTTTAATCAGAAGCTACAAAAAAACCCAATTTGTTACCCCAATAGTTGCACAAGCCACAATAGCTGATTGGCTGATACTGCTTGCTACTCATAATATTAAACGGTATGTTGATTTGACAGAAAGACTGAACCCAACCTTAGTGAAATGGGACCGGTATAAATGTCCCAGTTCATGGCTGGATGTTACCACCTGGTCTCTATCAGGAATTAACCATCATATTCAACAAAGACCAACTGCACATCTATCTCCTTCCCAACAAGAAACTGTTCTAGTTTGGTCACTTACTTTGTACAATATAGATTTCGTTGGGATATTTTTTTCATGGAAAACACTGGCTCTTTGTTGATGATTCCGTCCTTTAGCTCTTCCTCGGTTTCTCCATGAAATGGCAACTACAGAAATAGAAAAATAATAACAATATATTAAAGTAATCACATTATCTTGTAATGTAAACCTGACCGGGATGAATAAATGGAGCATAAACACAAGAACAGATAA
The DNA here is from genome assembly GCA_019447015.1 of Hymenochirus boettgeri. Classification (NCBI taxonomy): domain Eukaryota; kingdom Metazoa; phylum Chordata; class Amphibia; order Anura; family Pipidae; genus Hymenochirus; species Hymenochirus boettgeri. The sequence continues at coordinate 398,199,545 of CM033469.1, read as the reverse complement.
TTATGGGCCATATTAATAAATGCACGGCATTACCATGGTAAGGCAAAGGGCAAAGAGATGCTTAGTATCAATCCCTTTAATTAAATTGGTGCCTTTATAAACAGTTCCCTTTCTTTATTCACCAATAATCTGTTTCCTAGTATTCACATGCAATGATCTAAGTTGCCAAATAGCATTTTAATTACAGGCTATAAAGGAAAGGATTGAAAAAGAAACAGGAGAAGAAACTGAAAGACCAACTGCAAGGTTACTATTGGTATTAAGGTAGAAAGCTACATACAGGGATGATATCTATAGGGAGACAGAGAATTTCCAGTAATATCAATTAGATTATAATATTAGTTTATTAATTAATGTTTAGTACTTACATCACAGACCATCATCTCGTAAATAATTAATCCTACAGCCCACCAGTCTATGGATCGGGTGTAGGGTCTGCCTTTCCACATTTCGGGGGCTATGTACTGTGGGGTTCCACATTCTCCACACATTTCATCCCCAAAGTCGATTCCTTCATTGGAAACAAAACATTTAAAGTTACCTAAAGACGTCTCTGTTACAGTGTTTATTACTGGTAGTGAAGTTAATTATAGACACTGCCATATGGTGGATGGTTTGGCTGTAAAACAAATAGCACCTTGAACCATAAACAGATTAAGTTCAATGTAATGTACCTTCGACACTCAACCCAAAATCTGATATTTTGGGGAATCCAGATTCAGTTATTATGATATTCGCCGGCTTCAGATTTCTGAAAAAAAACAAAAATAGCATTAAGTAAATAATAAACTGTATTAAATGGGGTACATTCTAGTAGAAATCTATTATACTGCCCTTTAATCAGTGTAATAACTTCCCATTTAACCATTTCAATCCCCTCATTATAATAATATCTCCCACCCAAACATATAAATGGACACACCATGCCTTTCCCAGAAGCACTTACCGGTGGACGATCTTGTTGTCATGTAAATATTGAACACCCAGTATAATGCATGAAGCGTAAAATCTGTAGATATTTAAATAAAACTCAGATTAGCCATTTTAGAAACAATCATTTACCAATAACAAAATACTGTACGTTACACAGCCAAATCTATCTTGTACCCATTCTTCCCATAATGCTCTGGGTTTGGGTGGTTCTGCTTACAGGACACTGTGTAGCCATGAGGAAGTTTCTAGTGGGAACTGAGGGGGACATTCCACTACCAAACCCTATAAACTGGGTTCTACATCACTTACAGGCTGGTTTATAGAATCTATAATTTCATACTGATTATAAGTTATTTCATAATAATTATAAGTTACTGCTGTGATGTCACCAATATGTAATACTCACACAGCTGTTCTATTTGGGATGGGACAACATTCCAGCATTGTTGCCAGGTCCCCTATAGAAGTAAACTCCATGGCCAAATAATCGTCATTTTCAATGGAGAATGCTTTTACTAATCTGTTGGCAAATCGGCTTTTCTTTCTCTGGTTCAATTCCAGGATTTTCTTTTCTGTTTCAAAACTAAAAAATATACAAATACATTTAATAAAATAAACAAAGTTAACTAGATATACAATCTCTATTATCTATACAGTCATTTATAATAAATTGTCCTGAGAAATGGTCGTTGACCCTAGCCCAAAATCACATTGTCCAATAGAAATCTACTTCCACTGACCATTCTCGGATATATTTGTCCTTCTTATCTGAAGTCTTTAAAGCCACTTTGGTTTCTTTTCCTTTATATTTTGCAAGGGCGACCTGGAAAGAAAACATTTCATGACTTACCCTGAACAAGCTAACAAGGATTATTATAATTACTGACTCAATAACTTTTTAAATAACATTCTTTTTACTTGTCTGAATAACTTACCTTGCCATATGATCCTTCACGTAGCCATCCGCAGAATGTGAAGCCATGGAATGATAACTCAGGGTTTGGATTAGTACTGAAAGGGAAGAATCAAGAATTAGACACAATTGGTCTGTCATTAACCAATCACAGTCAGTAGCAATGTCTCATTTTAAACCACATTATGTGATATTGGTTTATCCCAATGGGTTACAAATTCTGTTTAACTTACCCCAGTTTACATAGATTCAGCTGAGCCTTCTCAGCGTTTATATCATTCTCCTCTTTTTTTATTATCTCCTGGGGAGGGCTATCACATCTGGCAGTTGGTAGCGGGTGGAACACTACAAAAACAATAATATGGTTATAAAAATGAATGTAACAGTCCGTGGTCTATATTTCAGAAGAACAGATCTGTTTACAAAGAAATGTTATGACAATTCTAATTTTTATATTGGATTTTACTTTTTTTAGTGTTTGTATATAAATCGGACACTGATGGATTCTGTATGATGCGTTGTGTACAGTTATACAATGATTATAATGTACACAGAATAGTGATAACAGATCACACGTTCTCTATATTGTACCTGGAGATTTTTCAGCTTCCTCCTCTAGTACAGTTTGTACAGTAATAACAGGCACTGGATTCTCCGCTGCTACCAACATTTTGTAATATGGCTCCTCCTATATAAATTATAATATAAAATAATAAGTCATTCAGAATAATTATCATACATCATGTTTGTGGCTATGGAGGTTCTAATGCTCTGGGTTTATTCCCTGTATTATCTATAGAACATTTATAATATTACGGATATTATATTTACTACACATTTTAATTACATTACAATAATAAAATAATGTCCATGTATTTTGTTAGGGGAGTGGCCTGTTCTGCCATATTGGACGTTGAATACATAATGGCCCTTAAGGATTGGTCCATCCTTTTGTATTTCTTTAGACACTGACAGTATCCAGCACTGCTCTGTACTCGGTGATAAACCGATAAAATGGACTTACCGTGGGTAAGGGCCTTGTCTTTGGGTTTTTTCTGTTTCGCCTTTTTACTGGTACAGGAACTGCTGGAACTGCAAAACAAACATTAAATTATAGTCCAACTACACATTGTCCTTATGCCAGAAATGGTTATAGGAATTAGACACGGAGTAAAGTCTAAAAGTTAGAATAAATGACCCCTCGTAATGATGGAAGATTCCATATGGAACAAGCACCAACAGTCAACATCAATTTACATTTAACATCAATCACTGATCCATCCTATACTGTACCTGGAGGCTCTTCTGTATCTTCTACTGATGTTTGGTTTAAAGCAGGCAATGGATCTACTATTAGTTCATCATCAATGACAGTGGAGTCCTGAAAATGGCCATAAATTATAATCATTGAGATCATTTATAATAATAATTATTGTACATTTTAATCTTTGCAGCTATGGAGGGTCTAAAACTCTGGGCTTGGTTTATAAATATATAGAATTTCACACACAGTGGTAAATTAACTAGATGCATCATAAAACAGCTGTAATGGCTTAATACAGAATAAATAAATGGTCACGTGATACCATGTAGCAATAGGTTTTTATAACCATTCATATAATACAGATGTCACATGGTATTTTTTAATATGGTGAATGGTGCAGTATTATTATACAGTTATAATACCTCTTTATAAATACAGCCCTATGTGATATCCTATCTGGGTTACTGTGTATCAGTGGGGTACTTACCATGGTAGGGACATCATCAATGAGACCCCCGACAGTAAATTGTAAACTGTCCTCTGCGACTAGTTCCTCTTCCTCCTTTATAATGATCATCTCTACGTGACCATCAGGGAGAGGAGCAGAATTATCGACTTCCAGATTTTCTATTTGAATAATTAAATCTGCAAAAAATAAAGGAATAAATGTCAGATATAAAATATTAGAAATTCAGTCAGAAAGTTAGTTTAGAACCCAGGATGGTACCAGTGATGGTTCCTGTATAACGTGTGATAGTTTGTAATGTTATCACTGTTAACACAGAATAATGAGAAGAGTTTAACACAGACATCGGTCCCCCCTATACTGTACCTGGAGTTGTTGCAGTCTCTTGTATATCTATAGTTGTCACTATAGGCAATAGATCTTCCTCTGCAACATCGATAATGGGGTCCTGGAAATGTTCATAAATTAAAATAAGAAAGTAAATATTTTGTAATGTTAATAAATCTTATGTTTGTGGCTATGGAGGGGCTAATAGTCTAGTTTAAAATGAGTAATGTACGTACTATGAGAAGGACATCATGGATACTCTCAACAGTTAATGATAAACTGTCGTCCTTCTCTTCTTCCTCCTTTCTGATGTCATCAGCATCAAGGAGGGTAGATGCATCAGTCTCTGGAGGGTCTAGATCCAGGTAAAACACTGCAAAAATAAATAAATATCCCAAATAAATTATAATCATCTAATCAGTAATGCCCACATGGCTATAGCTTCCATATGGTAGTAGCACCCCCCTACCCAGCCATTTCATTTCTATAATACAAAACATTGTATGGAAGGCCTCTTCCCTCCTATAAGGCAATGGACAGAGTGGTGAGAAAGCCGGTTACACTAATATAAAGGTAGGACAGACATACACTAACTTTATAAATACTTGGATATAGTAAGAGACATTACTATGTGACCCCTTGTCACTAGGGATGGGGGATGGGAGAGAGGCAGTGGCGTATCTACGTTAAAACATTCGGGGCACGTGCCCCGGATGTTTTGCAAAGTGCCCCGAATGTTTTACTGACTTGTGCCCCTAGTTCCGGACTCCCCGGCGGACTCCGCCGGCGCGATGACGTCACTCACTCATCACTAATTCTCCAACTTGCCGTGGAGCAGGACGGCTTCTTACCTTAAATTCGCAGGCATTCATTGCACCTTACTTACAAAGTTAAGCGGTTTCGTTTCGAAATTCCACCTGTACACACTCACTCACTCATCACTAATTCTCCAACTTGCCGTTGAGGCAGACGGCTTAAATTTCGCAGGCTCTTCATTGCACCTTACTTACAAAAGTTAAGCAGGTTTTGTTTCGAAATTCCACCTGTAACACTCACTACTCACCCATCATACTAATTCTCCAAATTGCCGTGGAGGCAGACGGCTAATTTCGCAGGCTCATTCATTGCACCTTACTTACAAAAGTTAAGCAGGTTTGTTTCGAAATTCCACCTGTAACACCACTCACTCACCACTCATCACTAATTCTCCAATGCCGTGGAGGCAGACGGCTTAAATTTCGCAGGCTCATTCATTGCACCTTACTTACAAAAGTTAAGCAGGTTTCGTTTCGAAATTCCACCTGTAACAATCACTCACTCACTCATCACAATTCTCCAATTTGCCGTGGAGGCAGACGGCTTAAATTTCGCAGGCTCATTCATTGCACCTTACTTACAAAAGTTAAGCAGGTTTCGTTTCGAAATTCCACCTGTAACACTCACTCACACACTCATCACTAATTCTCCAACTTGCCGTGGAGGCAGACGGCTTAAATTTTGCAGGCTCATTCATTGCACCTTACTTACAAAAGTTAAGCAGGTTTCGTTTCGAAATTCCACCTATAACACTCACTCACTCATCACTAATTATCCAACTTGCCGTGGAGGCAGACGGCTTAAACTTCGCAGGCTCATTCATTGCACCTTACTTACAAAAGTTAAGCAGGTTTCGTTTCGAAATTCCACCTGTAACACTCACTCACTCACCCACTCATCACTAATTCTCCAAATTGCCGTGGAGGCAGACGGCTTAAATTTCGCAGGCTCATTCATTGCACCTTACTTACAAAAGTTAAGCAGGTTTCGTTTTGAAATTCCACCTGTAACACTCACTCACTCACTCATCACTAATTCTCCAATTTGCCGTGGAGGCAGACGGCTTAAATTTCGCAGGCTCATTCATTGCACCTTACTTACAAAAGTTAAGCAGGTTTCGTTTCGAAATTCCACCTGTAACACTCACTCATTCACTCACTCACTCATCACTAATTCTCCAATTGCCGTGGAGGCAGACGGCTTAAATTTCGCAGGCTCATTCATTGCAACTTACTTCAAAAGTTAAGCAGGTTTCTTTCGAAATTCCACCTGTAACACTCACTCACTCACTCACTCATCACTAATTCTCCAATTTGCCGTGGAGGCAGACGGCTTAAATTTTGCAGCGCATTCATTGCACCTTACTTACAAAGTTAAGCAGGTTTCGTTTCGAAATTCCACCTATAACACACTCACTCACTCATCACCACTAATTTCCAACTTGCCATGGAGGCAGACGGCTTAAATTTCGCAGGCTCATTCATTGCATCTTACTTACAAAAGTTAAGCAGGTTTCGTTTCGAAATTCCACCTGTAACACTCACTCACTCACTCATCACTAATTCTCCAACTTGCCGTGGAGGCAGACGGCTTAAATTTTGCAGGCTCATTCATTGCACCTTACTTACAAAAGTTAAGCAGGTTTTGTTTCGAAATTCCACCTATAACACTCACTCACTCACTCATCACTAATTATCCAACTTGCCGTGGAGGCAGACGGCTTAAACTTCGCAGGCTCATTCATTGCACCTTACTTACAAAAGTTAAGCAGGTTTTGTTTCGAAATTCCACCTGTAACACTCACTCACTCACTCACTCATCACTAATTCTCCAACTTGCCGTGGAGGCAGACGGCTTAAATTACGCAGGCTCATTCATTGCACCTTACTTACAAAAGTTAAGCAGGTTTCGTTTCGAAATTCCACCTGAAACACTCACTCACTCACTCACTCACTCATCACTAATTCTCCAATTTGCCGTGGAGGCAGACGGCTTAAATTTCGCAGGCTCATTCATTGCACCTTACTTACAAAAGTTAAGCAGGTTTTGTTTCGAAATTCCACCTGTAACGGTGAGTATCTGACATTGCACAGACTTATGGTTACCTAGCTTACAAGCTATATAAATCTATATGGTTGGTCCGATTTCTACCAAATTTTGTATGCATATACTCCTTTACCAGCAAAAGGTTAACGAAATATTTTTTTTAGGGTGGGGGTGAATTGGGGGGGAATAGAATTTTGAACTCCTGCACACTAACGGCTGGACCGATTTTTACCAAAATTTCAGGGTGTGTGCGGGGACTGGCTGAGGTATTTGAATACATCTCCGCTGCGAAGCGCGGGTATTTTGCTAGTATGGTATAAAAAACAAAATGTGATAAAAGCATTATAAAAGATAAACATAATAATGGTTATTTTGTGTAGTACATGATTGTTTTTTTAACCATTATTCTATTGTGTATAACTAATCTATAGTTAAATCCACATTATATATAACCAGAAATTAAGTGTAAACACATTCATTTCCATGCTGTATACATTAGCATTAAGAGCTCTATAGTAGGGAATACAGTACACTATATATCAATCTGAATGGTCATATAACCATATATCATATTATGTATGTTTTATAATTCACCACCATTAAAACCAATTTTATAGACATTATATATGCATCATTAAAACTATGTAAGTAAATGGCGATAGATATTAATGAACAATAACCTATACACATAATCATAAATGTACATAACCAACACTCACATAAAACTATGTATACAAATGGCAATAAATATGTATGTATAATAGCCCATATATATAATAAATATAATAAAAGGCCCATATAAATAGTAATAAATAGTAATAAATAAACACAACCAGTACACATATAACTAATACGTATGTAAAAAAATTGAATATACTTAGATAATGCATTGGCTAGTCCGATAATTAGTCCATATAGCAACTAAGCTCAATTTCTAAATTGAGACCTTGTGGGGTAATGTTTGCATCCTAAATATCCAGTAGGCTTCTTTTTTCAACAATCTCTTGTGTAAATCCCCCTTTCGTATGGTTTGTCGTACCTTATCTAAAATCTGGAATTTTATATTATTACTACTCCCATGTTCTTGTATCATATGGGCCGAAATTGCCGATTTCCTATCCCCTTCCCTATTTGCATTGATATGTTCCATAATTCTTACTGTCGCAGCTCTAATCATTTTTCCTATATACTGTTGGTAACATATTTGACATGTAGCCATATAGACCACAAAATTAGATTTATAATTTATATATTGTATTATATCAAAAATTTCTCCCGTAGTGGTACTCTTGAATTTATTGGACACCTCCAAATATTTACATAAATTACATCTGGAGTACCCACATACATAACACCCTTTCTCCGTAAGCCATGGCTTCTTTTTATTCTCACCTATTTGCTTTGTAAAGAGGCTGGGAGAGACTATGGAGCCTATACTCCTTCCTTTTCTGTACGTAAATCTGGGGCAGGGGCCTATGCAATCCTTAAGTTTATAGTCCATCTTAAGTATGCCCCAATGTTTTCTGATGATCTTACGGACAAGAGAGCTATGTCTGTTGTATGTACTAATAAAGTATGGCGGTTCTCTAGTGATTTTCTTGTCGTCATAATATGCATATCACTTTCAATTATGAGTTTCACTAAAACATTAGATACTTTTCCGAGACCCATATGTACGAGTAGTCACTTTAGTTAGTTTTTTATTATAATACTGTGTAAACAATCCATGGGACGACCCCATAATGGACATATTTACTATTACACCTTTGGATATACACATGTTTTATTAGTAACATTTTTTATTAGTAACATGCTATACACTTTGCACAGATTAGTATTGGGATAAACAAGTTAGTAGGTGAACATTTACACATCCTTGAATAAGTTTGTATAATAGTACATGGAACACTGAATAACTTCTTCGCTTGTTTATTTTATTTTATTATTTTTTTATATAGTAGAGGTGGACAAGGACAATAGTCATGCATTTTATTTAGACTTAAGCATAAAGGGGTTATTAGATAATGTCATATGGTATATGGTTGTACACTTTTATACAGCACTCGGACTGTATATTATCATCTTGTCACTTAATGGGTTAATAGGGTTTTTGGGTATATAAGGGAGTAGGAATCATGGGATAATCCTCTCCCTCAGTGAGTCTCTGATGAAGCGGCGGGGACACAGTGAAACGCGTCAGACCACTTTCTGGTTGCACCTCTGTGATGTTTTTTCAGCACAGCCTTTTGATGTCTAATATGTGGATTGAATAAAAGTTTATGATGACACCACCTGCCATGACTGAGTCCTAATTCCGGAGCGATCCGCTCCCTGATATTTGCTCTTCGTTCTAAGTATCGTGAGACACTGCTGAGGTCTCGTTCTGGGAGAGGGGATCTGCACGATAGGACGCAGCATAGCGTGGATGCTACACGGACGCCGTCGGTGAGCGCTCCTAACCTGGACTCTGGTATGTGTTTTTCTACTTATCCTCGGGGCGTTGTAGTCCATCAACATCTGCGGGGCGTTGCTGTCCGTCAACATCTCCGGGGCGTTGTAGTTCGTCAACATCTGCGGGGAGTTGTACTTCGTCAACATCTGCGGGGCGTTGTAGTCAATCAACATCTGCGGGGAGTTGTAGTTCGTCAACATCTGCGGGGCGTTGTAGTCCGTCAACATCTGCGGGGCGTTGTAGTCCGTCAACATCTGTAGGGAGTTGTAGTTCGTCAACATCTGCGGGGAGTTGTAGTCCGTCGACATCTGCGGGACGTTGTAGTTCGTCAACATCTGTGGGGAGTTGTAGTTCGTCAACATCTGCGGGGAGTTGTAGTTTGTCAACATCTGCGTGGCGTTGTAGTCCGTCAACATCTGTGGGGCGTTGTAGTCCGTCAACATCTGCGGGGTGTTGTAGTCCGTCAACATCTGTAGGGAGTTGTAGTTCGTCAACATCTGCAGGGCGTTGTAGTCCTTCAACATCTGCGGGACGTTGTAGTTCGTCAACATCTGTGGCTAGTTGTAGTTCGTCAACATCTGCGGGGAGTTGTAGTTTGTCAACATCTGCGGGGGCGTTGTAGTCTGTCAACATCTGCGGGGAGTTGTAGTTCTTCAACATCTGCGGGGAGTTATAGTTTGTAAACATCTGCAGGGCGTTGTAGTCCTTCACATCTCGGGGCGTTGTGTCCATAACATCTGCGGGGCGTTGTAGTCCATCAACATCAGTGGGGCGGTTGTAGTCCGTCAACATCTGCGGGGGTTGTAGTCCTTCAACATCTGCGGGAAGTTGTAGTCTGTCAACATCTGCGGGGTGTTGTAGTTCATCACATCTGTGGGGAGTTGTAATTCGTCAACATCTGCGGGGAGTTGTAGTTGTCAACATCTGAAGGTAACCCAGGTGTAACATGGCATCTCAAGCACGTGTGCCACCCTTTTGTAGCCTTGGAGATCTTGGAAAGACTATTTAACATGTGCTAAAATAATTTTGCAAGCATAAAAAAGGGGTCTGGCTAGGACTAGAGTTTAGGGGGAGTTTTTACAGACCTATTGGCCACCTATTAAACCTACATCTAAATATTTTAAATCACAAGTGTCCTTTTAAGAAAATTTTTCATGCCGGGTGGCATGAAAAAAAGCTGGGTGGGGCACCCGGCTAAAAGACCCTAGGGAGAACACTAAGAACCATAAGGACCAGAGATGGAAGGTAAGGATTTTAACATTACACAGTGGGGCCAGCACTGGGGCAAATTTTAGTTTTGGGAGTGAACATGCCCTTTAAATTAAATGCACCAATATTCAGAGCATAGAGCGATTCTTACTGATAATACAATGTGTGCAGGGGCAAGCGCGGATTTTCAAGAGGGGGATTCCGAATGGTTGACCGAACAACCCAGAAGGAAGTTCATGACCAAATATATCCATATATTCTATTATATATGCATCATATAATAATATTATATGATCTGTACTTGCCATAATTATCATCAGTGCATGCGGCTATGCTGTACAGGAGAAGTGAAGCGGTCGGAGATTCTAGCTTGGCTGCGGTGGGTCGCATAAAAGGTAAGTTAGCTCCCATCTTTGTTCTTGGGCCCTGCAATACTGATTGAAGATCGGGAGGTAAGGCACTGCTGCTTAACCCCTCCGATCTTCAATCTGTATATTAAAGGAATAGTTCAATTCGAGAGTGAACTATCCCTTTAATAGTCAATTATGATTAGTTATGCTGCTGTCAATCACAGGACAGACTGGACACATTTTGGAAACATACAAATGCTGCTTCTCACTGACAGCTCAATTGACAATGTAACAATCTATGTTACAATCTATAGACACCAGGAGAGGTAGAACAGCAAACTGCACTGAGCAGACAGAAAGGGGGAGCAGGCACCAGAAATCCCCCCTAAACCAATGTTCCCTCTAACCTCAAATTGGCTGTGTGCGCAGAAATATATTTTCTGTGGCATGCAAAATTATATTTTGTGTGGTCCATACCGCAGAACCTATATTTCAGTGGATTTTTGTAGACTTTTTTGTAGGGTTAAGGGTCACTGTTTTATATCTCAAACTCCTGTCTAATAATGTAGGGTTAATGTCACTGTTTTATATCTCAAACTCCTGTCTAATAATGTAGGGTTAATGGTCACTGTTTTATATCTCAAACTCCTGTCTAATAATGTAGGGTTAATGGTCATGGTTTAGTCTCAAACTCTGTCTAATAATGTGGGTTAATGGTCACTGTTTTATATCTCAAACTCCTGTTAATAATGTAGGGTTAATGTCACTGTTTTATATCTCAACTCCTGTCTAATAATGTAGGGTTAATGGTCACTTTTTTATATCTCAAACTCCTGCCTAATAATGTAGGGTTAATGGTACTGGTTTAGATCTCAAACTCCTGTCTAATAAGTAGGGTAATGGTCACTGTTATTCTCAAACTCCTGTCTAATAATTTAGGGTTAAGGTCACTGTTTTATATCCCAAACTCCTGCCTAATAATGTAGGGTAATGGTCACTGGTTTTAGATCTCAACTCCTGTCTAATAGTGGTTAATGGTCACTGTTTTATACTCAAACTCCTGTCTATAATGTAGGGTTAAGGTCACTGTTTTATATCTCAAACTCCTGTCTAATAATGTAGGGTAATGGTCACTGTTTATATCTCAAACTCCTTTCTAATAATGTAGGGTTAATGGTCACTGTTTTTATATTCAAACTCCTGTCTAATAATGTAGGGTTAATGGTCACTGTTTTATATCTCAAACTCCTGTCTAATAATGTAGGGTTAATGGTCACTGTTTTATATCTCAAACTCCTGTATAAATGTAGAGTTAATGGTCATGTTTTATATCTCAAACTCTGCTAATAATGTAGGGTTAAGTCACTGTTTATATCTCAAACTCCTGTCTAATAATGTAGGGTTAATGGTCACTGTTTTATATCTCAAACTCCTGTCTAATAATGTTGGGTTAATGGTCACTGTTTTATATTCTAAACTCCTGTTAATAATGTAGGGTATTGGCACTGTTTTATATCTCAAACTCCTGTCTAATAATGTAGGGTTAATGTCACTGTTTTAGATCTCAAACTCCTGTCTAATAATGTAGGGTTAATGGTCACTGTTTTATATCTCAAACTCCTGTCTAATAATGTAGGGTTAATGGTCACTGTTTTATATCTCAAACTCATGTCTAATAATGTAGGGTTAATGGTCACTGTTTTATATCTCAAACTCCTGTCTAATAATGTAGGGTTAATGGTCACTGTTTTATATCTCAAACTCCTGTCTAATAATGTAGGGTTAATGGTCACTGTTTTAATCCAAACTCCTGTATAATAATGTGTAGGTTATGGTCACTGTTTTATATCCCAAACTCCTGCCTAATAATGTAGGGTTAATGGTCAACTGGTTTAGATCTCAAACTCCTGTCTAATAATGTAGGGTTAATGGTCACTGTTTATATCTCAAACTCCTGTCTAATAAGTAGGGTTAATGGTCACTGTTATAGATCTCAAAAACTCCTGTCTAATAATGTAGGGTTAATGGTCACTGTTTATATCTCAAACTCCTGTCTAATAATGTAGGGTTAATGGTCACTGTTATATCCCAAACTCTGCTAATAATGTAGGGTTAATGGTCACTGGTTTAGATTCTCAAAACTACTGTCTAATAATGTAGGGTTAATGGTCACTGTTTATATCTCAAAATCCTGTCTAAATGTAGGGTTAATGGTCACTGTTTTATATCTCAAACTCCTGTCTAATAATGTAGGGTTAATGGTCACTGTTTTATATCTCAAACTCCTGTCTATAATGTAGGGTAATGGTACTGTTTTATATCTCAAACTCTGTCTAATAATGTAGGGTTAATGGTCACTGTTTTATATCCAAACTCCTGTCTAATAATGTAGGGTTAATGGTCACTGTTATATCCAAACTCTGCTAATAATGTAGGGTTAATGTCACTGTTTATATCTCAAACTCGTCTAATAATGTAGGGTTAATGGTCACTGTTTATATCTCAAACTCCTGTCTAATAAATGGGTTAATGTCACTGTTTATATCTCAAATCCTGTCTAATATGTAGGGTAATGGTCACTGTTTAATCTCAAACTCTGTCTAATAATGTAGGGTTAATGTCACTGTTTTATATCTCAAACTCCTGTCTAATAATGTAGGGTTAATGGTCACTGTTTTATATCTCAAACTCCTGTCTAATAATGTAGGGTTAATGGTCACTGTTTATATCTCAAACTCCTGTCTAATAATGTAGGGTTAATGTCACTGTTTTATATCTCAAACTCCTGTCTAATAATGTAGGGTTAATGGTCACTGTTTTATATCTCAAACTCCTGTCTAATAATGTAGGGTTAATGGTCACTGTTTTATATCTCAACTCCTGTTAATAATGTAGGGTTAATGGTCAATGTTTTATATCTCAAACTCTGTAATAATGTAGGGTTAATGGTCTGGTTTAGATCTCAAACTCCTTGCTAATAATGTAGGGTTAATGGTCAACTGTATAGATCTCAAAATCCTGTCTAATAATGTAGGGTTAATGGTCACTGTTTTATATCTCAAACTCCTGTCTAATAATGAGGGTTAATGGTCACTGTTTAATCCCAAACTCCTGCCAATAATGTAGGGTTAATGGTCACTGGTTTAGATCACAACTCCTGTCTAATAATTAGGGTTAATGGCCACTGTTTTATATCTCAAACTGTTGTTAATAATGTAGGGTAATGGTCACTGGTTTAGATCTCAAAAATACTGTCTAATAATGTAGGGTTAATGGTCCATGTTTTATATCTCAAACTCCTGTCTAATAATGTAGGGTCATGGTCACATGTTATAGATCTCAAACTCTGTTAATAATTAGGGTTAATGGTCACTGTTTTATATCTCAAACTCGTCTAAATTGTAGGGTTAATGGTCACTGTATTATATCTCAAACTCCTGTCTAATAATGGAGGGTTAATGGTCACTGTTTTATATCAAACTCCTGTCTAATAATGTAGGGTTAATGGTCACTGTTATAGATCTCAAACTCCTGTCTAATAATGTAGGGTTAATGGTCGCTGTTATAGATTTTAATCTCCTGTCTAATAATGTAGGGTTAATGGTCACTGTTTTATATCTCAAACTCCTGTCTAATAATGTAGGGTTAATGGTCACTGTTTTATATCTCAAACTCCTGTCTAATAATGTAGGGTTAATGGTCACTGTTTATATCTCAAACTCCTGTCTAATAATGTAGGGTTAATGGCCAGCTGTAAGATCTCAAACTCCTGTCTAATAATGTAGAGTTAATGGTCACTGTTATAGATCTCAAACTCCTGTCTAATAATGTAGGGTTAATGGTCACTGTTTTATATCTCAAACTCCTGTCTAATAATGTAGGGTTAATGGCCACTGTTATAGATCTCAAACTCCTGTCTAATACTGGAGGGTTAACGGTTAACTCTATAGGTAGGTATATATATAAGGTAGATATGGAATAATAGGCCCCTATGTAAAGGGTGACTCTATAGGTAGGTATATATATATATATATATATATAAGGTAGATATGGAATAATAGGACATGAGACCTGAAAAGTTTTTTCCCCCCCCCCCAACCGGACACAGTTACACACCACCTTCTGACCTACCCACATCCAGGGGCAGCCATACTTTAGGGAAACTTTAGTGAAAAAACAAAGTTTGACAATCATCAAAAAGTAATTTTTTTACCACCAACCTGACTCAGGTACAAATAACTATTACACAAAGTAATTTAGGGAAGAGCCACTGCAAATCAAAACTTGGTTTTATTTAAACATCACATGTGCATGACGTTTTGGGAGGAACAGCCTTTTTCTCAGGTGCTGATGAAGGGGCTAGGTACCTGAAACATCATGCAGTGTGATGTGTTTTTGCCGTTTCCTGTTTCCTGTTTTTTAGGTAGCCTTGGTTGAAGACTCCCAACCCTTTAATAAATAGGCCTTTGGGAGAAATCTATTTACTCTCAACATTGTCAACAATCGTTGTCTTCTCTCAATGCTCGGTGTCAAGGAGGCCCACTCCAGAGTTATTTACTCTCTCTTTACAAGGACTTTTCTGATGTGGCAATGGTTACCCCTACATTGTATTTCTGATTGTCCGGTCGAATTGTTACCAGGAGCAGAGATTCCATTTGGATGAGTTTACCCTTATCCGAACCCGAACAAGAGTACATTGAGGAATTACAAGGGTTTTATTCGTCATTCCACCTCCCCGCCGGAGCAGGTGATATTTTTCGTAGAAAAAAAAGATGTCACTCTTCGTCCCTGTATGACTAAAGAGCACTGAATAACATCAAGATAAAAACAGGTATCCTCTTCCACTCTTCCCACTTCCCAGCGACTGGAGTCGGCCCCGGTTTTACTAAAGATCTTCGAGGGGCTTACAATTTAATCAGAGATAGAGAGGGAGATGGTGGAAGTTAGGACAATCGAATACCTGGTTATGCCTTTCAAGCATATGCATGCCTGCAATGTACCAACATTTTGTAAACGATATCTTTCTTCTTAGCAGTTCACTTGATGATATATTAATCTTCTTCTTCTAGTCTTGAACAGGGGCACTTCTAGTGTTTTGCTGGCCAGCCAAACTTAGAATGCGCTTTGATCGTCTTACAGGCCACTGATCTATCCAGGCCAGACCCCCCCCCCATGATAAGACCCCAGTCCCAGGAACGGGAGGGAGGTTACAGGCCAATGCTCCGCCACCCCCCCATATTAAGACCCCAGGGAGGTTAAATTACATACAGGCCATGACATCGAGGGCCTGAGGCCACACTGAATCCATCCAGCCCCCCAACCCCCCCCCCCATTACATATAGACGTTAGAGTTAGTTAATAGTAGGTTTTTTTTTAAGTATTTACAGACCCAGATATACATGGTTAAGATAAAGGGTAAAGATTTCTAGATGCAGAAGCTGAACTGAGACCCAATAACCATTTCTGTTATACCGTGGCGTAACTCGGGAGACCCTGGCGGTTATACTTACCTTCCCCAAAGGTGACTCTGGAAAATACTTACAAGAAGGTCCCTTCACCGCTCCGCTTCCTAGTTTGAGCGGTTGTCAGTTTAAGAAGTGGAAGTGATTTCACAGCCAATTACGTGAAGGGCCTAAGCAGGTGGTAACCTGGCCAGAAGGAGTACCCACGCAGGAGGCGAGTACCCAGTGGGAGGTGGTACCCAGCAGCAGCGGAGGTCGGTACTGATAGCAGGAGGCGTGGTACCGGCAGCAGGAGGCGGTACCCGGGAGCAGGCAGGCGGGGTACCCAGAAGGAGGAGACGATACCCAGCAGGATGGGGGCGGTATCAGCAGGAGGCGGATCCAGCAGCGGAGAAGTGCGGTACCCCGACCAGCAGGAGGCGAGTAACCATCAGCAGGAGGCGGTATCCAGGTGGTGAAGGGTCTGTGGGGAGGTAAAATATAAGGAGGAATCAGTGAGGTGTCTGCACCCATACATTGGCTTAGTCGATCCGAGTATAAGTCGAGGGTACCTTTTTACCGAAAATTTGCAAAAAACTGATTGACTCGAGTATAAGTCGAGGGTTGTTTAGACATTATCACTACTTACTGCCTTCTGATCTTGTGTTGTTTTTAGGCTTAGTTGCCTTTAAAGGATAGCAGCATTCCCATAAATGAATCCCATACAGCAGGGATGTCAAACTCGCGGCCTCCGGTGTTTGAACTACAACTCCCATCATTCTGTTTGCAGTGCGTACCTGTGGACTCTGGGAGTTGTATTTTCGAACATTGGAGGGCCGCGAGTTTGGACCCTGTGCCATACAGTAATAGCCAAATACCAGTAACCTTCATTCTTGGCACTCCAGATGTTTGGAAAACTAAAACTCCAGCATGCTGTTGTTGTGGGAGTTCAGTTTTAAAACATGTGGGGTGGCAAGGTTTCAGTAAACTTTAATTAAACTTACCACTCATTGAGAGAGTTGTAGTTTCAAGTTTTGTCATTTGCACTGTAACTAGCAGCGTTTTTTGCCCCAAACGAGAGACCTTCAGATTTACAGCATCCAGATGAGCAGTGACAGTGCTGAGTGAGTCCAGCAGCCAGACTACAGGAAGCAGAGTGTAAGGCAGATCAGCTCCTGTAACTTTCTAGCATGTTAACACAGCGCAATTGCAGAATTTGGATCTAAGTGTAGGACTTGACCCGAGTATAAGTCTATTAAATGCATTACAGATCAGCTGATAAACGGCCCAGGCAGAGCTTTATCCCAGGCCATTCTTTAAGGTGAGATGGGCTTAAGGAGCAGAAAAACCCCACAGAGAATAAAATAAAATAGAAACTTCCTAAAACAGAAGGACTTCACAGCCTCGACAATAAAACAGCATTACACTAAAAATATATAGTGGATAATGCACCCCCAACGTAAATTATACGGATATTGAAGTCACCGAAGAGTTCCGTGACCATTATAAAAGCACAAGGGCAGGCCGAGTACCTATATACAGGGCACGGAACTCCAAAGGACAATTCTATATCCCTTTGATTACAGTTCGGGTGCATTATTTTTATAACCTACAATTTGTGGTTCTGGTTTCTTCCTCTAGAACTGTACGATTATAAGGCTATAATCTTACAGTTCCTCCCATAGAAACCAATACAGGGGTAGGTTATAACAAGTATAACAGATGACTAAAGAAAGTGGCCAGGGCTTAGCGGTTTTAGTTTCTCACCCTGGCATACTAATGGGAGGGAGAAGAGGGGAGAGAAGGAGGTGATAATAATGTCCTATAAATCCTTTCCTGCTTTTGATTGGTTGCAGTACAAATACGAACAGCTACAATAAGATACACATTTAACCTTCCTTTATCCAGTACTGCCCCTACTGGAAAAACGTCTTGTAATCATGTAACAAATGTTCCGCAAAAACTCTCTCTCTCTCTATCTAATCTATTATCATTTCTATCTAATTTATCATCTATTGTTTCTGTGTATTCTATCATATTATTTATCAGTCCATATATTACATATCTAGTTAGTTATCATTATCTGTCTGTCATCTATCTGTCTCTATTATCTATCCATTTTGTCTGTCTGTCTGTTATCTATCTATTTATCTATATATATTTTTTTTATCTGTCCCGGAGTCTGAGGGTTGGGCCCCACACTGCCTCATTTTCCAATATACGCGATCGCTCTTGTGATCCGTTAGCATGTGAGGAATCGCAGCCAATGCATGTATTTGGATGGGCCTAGTTCATGCGTGGTTATACATTACAGGTGTATTTAAACACTACTGGGATTATTACACTATGGGATTAATTATATGACAGGTGTTTTCTAACACTACTGGGATTTATTTAACACTATGGGGATTAATTTATTGAGGTGTAGTTAACCTACTGGGTTAGTAACACTAGGGATAATTATAGAGGGTGTTATTTAACACTACCTGGGATATTAACACTAGGGGATAATTTATATGACAGGTGTTATTTAACACTACTGGGATATAACACTTGGGGATTATTATATGCAGGTGTTATTTACACTACCTGGGATATTTAACACTATGGGGATTAATTATATGACAGTGTTATTTACACCACTCTGGGATTATTTAACACATGGGGATTAATTTATATTTACAGGTGTATTTAACACTACCGGGATTATTATTGGCACTATGGGATTAATTTGTATGACGGGTGTTATTTAACACTACCTGGGATTTATTTAACATATATAGGGATTTAATTTAATATGACAGGTGTTATTAACCACTACCGGGATTTATTTAACACTAGGGGGATTAATTTATCATGACGTGTTATTTAACACTAACCTGGGATATTTAACACTATCGGGGATTTAATTTTATATGACAGTGTTATTTAACACTACTGGGATTATTAAACCTGAGGGATTAATTTATATTACAAGGTGCTATTTAACACTACCTGGGATTATTAACACTATGGGGATTTAATTTATATTACAGGTGTTATTTTAACACTACCTGGGATTATTTAAACACTATAGGGATTAATTTATAAAACAGGTGTTATTTAACACTACCTGGGATATTTACCACTTGGGGATTAGTTTATATGACGGGTGTGATTTAACACTACTGGGATTATTTACACACTATGGGGATTAATTTATATGACAGGTGTTATTAAAACATACTGGGATTTTACCACTATGGGGATTAGTTATATGACAGGGGTTATTTAACACTAATGGGATTATTTACACAACTTGGGGATTATTTATATGACAGGTGTTATTTAACACTACCTGGGATTATTTAAACACTATGGGGATAGTGTATATGACAGGTGTTATTAACATACTGGGATTATTTAACACTATGGGTAATTTTATAGGTTTAACACTACGGGGATATTACATTGGGGATATTTATCAGGTGCTTAACCCTACCTAGGGCATTATTTAACACTATGGGGATTCATTTATTACAGGTGTTATTTAACACTACCTGGGATTATTAACACTATGGGGATTATTTATTTAAGGTGGTATTTAACATACACCTGGGATTATTTACCCTCTGGGGATTCGTTTATATGACGGGTGTGTAACACTACCTGGGATTATTTAACACTATGGGGATTAATTTATTAGACAGGGGGTTATTTAACACTACCGGGTTATTAACATATGGGATTAGTTTATTGACAGGTGTTATTTAACACTACCTGGGAATTATTTAACACTATGGGGGATTCATTTATATGACAGGTGTTATTAACACTACCTGGGATTATTTAACACTATGGGATTAATTTATTACAGGTGCTATTACACATACCTGGGATTATTTAACACTATGGGGATTCATTTATATACAGGTTTATTTAACACTACTGGGATTTTAACACTATGGGGATTACATTTATATTACAGGGGTTATAACACTACTGGATTATTTACCACTCATGGGGATTAGTTTATAGACAGGTGTTATTTAACACTACTGGGATTATTTAACACTATGGGGATAATTTATATGACAGGGGTATTTAAACACACCTGGGTTATTTAACACTAGGGGATATTATATGACAGTGTTATTTAACACTACCTGGATTATTTAACACTATGGGGATTAATTTATATGACAGGTGTATTTAACCACTGGGATTATTTAACACTATGGGGATTAATTTATATGACAGGTTTTATTAACACACCTGGGGATTGATTTAACACTATGGGGATTTCATTTCTATGGACGGGTGTATTTAAACACTACCTGGGATTATTGTAACAACTATGGGGATTAATTATATGACGGGTTGTTATTTAACACTACCTGGGTTATTAACACTATGGGGATTAGTTTATATGACAGGTGTTATTTAACACTACCTGGGATTATTTAAAAATATGGGGATTAATTTATTATTACAGGTGTTAATTAACATACCTGGGATTATTTAAACTATGGGGATTAGTTTATAGACAGGTGTATTTAACACTACCTGGGGATTATTTTAACAACTATGGGGATTAATTTATATGACAGGTGTTATTAAAACTACCTGGGATATTAACACTATGGGGTATTAATTTACTGACGTGTTTTACACTACCTGGGATTATTTAACACTGTGGGGATTCATTTATATTACAGGTGTTATTTAACAATACCTGGGATTATTTAACATATGGGGATTAATTTATATTACAGGTGTTATTTAACACTACCTGGGATTATTTAACACTATAGGGATTATTTAACACTACCTGGGATTATTTAACACTATGGGGATTCATTTATATTACAGGTGTTATTTAACACTACCTGGGATTATTTAACACTATGGGGATTAATTTATATTACAGGTGTTTATTACACTACCTGGGAGTATTTACACTATGGGGATTAGTTTATATGACGGGTGTTATTTAACACTACCTGGGATTATTTAACACTATGGGGATTAATTTATATGACAGGTGTTATTTAACACTACTGGGATTATTTACCACTATGGGGATTAGTTTATATGACAGGTGTTATTTAACACTACCTGGGATTATTTAACACTATGGGGATAATTTATAGACAGGTGTATTAACATACCTGGGATATTAACACTATGGGGATTAGTTATATGACAGGTGTTATTAACACTCTGGGATTATTTAACACTATGGGGATTAATTATATGACAGGTGTTATTTAACACTACCTGGGATTATTTAACACTATGGGGATTCATTTATATACAGGTGGCTATTAACACTACTGGGATTATTTAACAATGGGGATTCATTTATATTACAGGTGTTATTTAACAACCTGGGATTATTTAAACACTATGGGGATTAATTTATATTAAAGGTGTATTTAACATACCTGGGATTATTTACCACTATGGGGATTAGTTTATATGACAGGTGTGTATTTAACACTACCTGGGATTATTTAACACTATGGGTTATTTATGACAGGTGTTATTAACACTACCTGGGATTATTTACATGGGATTAATTTATATGACAGTGGTATAACAATACTGGATTATTTAACCCTATGGGGATTAATTTATATGACAGGTGTTATTAACACTACCTGGGATTATTAACACTATGGGATTAATTTAGCAGGGTTATTTAACACACCTGGGATATTTAACACTAGGGGATTAATTATATGACGGGTGTTATTTAACACTACCTGGGATTATTTAACACTATGGGGATTAATTATATGAAGGGTGTTATTTAACACTACCTGGATTATTTAACACTATGGGGATTAGTTTATATGACAGGTGTTATTTAACACTACCTGGGATTATTTAACATATGGGGATTAATTTATATTACAGGTGTTATTTAACACTACCTGGGATTATTTAACACTATGGGGA
Source organism: Hymenochirus boettgeri (assembly GCA_019447015.1). Lineage (NCBI taxonomy): Eukaryota > Metazoa > Chordata > Amphibia > Anura > Pipidae > Hymenochirus > Hymenochirus boettgeri. Next base: position 398,177,385 of record CM033469.1, on the reverse strand, counting down.
TTAGTTTATATGACAGGTGTTATTTAACACTACCTGGGATTATTTAACACTATGTGGGATTAATTTATATGACAGGGTTATTAACACTACCTGGGATTATTTAACACTATGGGGATTAATTTATATGACAGGGTTATTTAACACTACCTGGGATTATTTAACACTGTGGGGATTCATTTATATTACAGTGTTATTTAACACTACCTGGGATTATTTAACATATGGGGATTAATTTATATTACAGGTGTTATTTAACACTACCTTGGATTATTTAACACTATAGGATTATTTAAACACTACCTGGATTATTTAACACTATGGGGATTAATTTATATTACAGGTGTTATTTAACACTACCTGGGATTATTTAACACTACCTGGGATTATTTAACACTACCTGGGATTATTTAACACTATGGGGATTAATTTATATGACAGGTGTTATTTAACACTACCTGGGATTATACACACTATGGGGATTAATTTATTATTACAGGTGTTTATTTAACATACCTGGGATTATTAACACTACTGGGATATTTAAACATATGGGGATTAATTTATATGACGGGTGTTATTTAACACTACCTGGGATTATTTAACACTACCTGGGATTATTTAACATATGGGGATTAATTTATATGACAGGTGTTATTTAACACTACCGGGATTATTTAACACTATGGGGATTAATTTATATGACAGGTGTTATTTAACACTACCTGGGATTATTTAACACTACCTGGGATTATTTAACATATGGGGATTAATTTATATGACGGGTGTTATTTAACACTACCTGGGATTATTTAACACTACCTGGGATTATTTAACACTATGGGGATTAATATATATGACAGGTGTTATTTAACACTACCTGGGATTATTTAACACTATGGGGATTAATTTATATTACAGGTGTTATTTAACACTACCTGGGATTATTTAACACTATGGGGATTAATTTATATACAGGTGTTATTTAACACTACCTGGGATTATTTAACACTATGGGGATTAATTTATATGACAGGTGTTATTTAACACTACCTGGGATTATTTAACATATGGGGATTAATTTATATGACAGGTGCTATTTAACACTACCTGGGATTATTTAACACTATGGGGATTAATTTATATGACAGGTGTTATTTAACACTACCTGGGATTATTTAACACCATAGGGATTAATTTATATGACAGGTGTTATTTAACACTACCTGGGATTATTTAACACTATAGGGATTAATTTATATGACGGGTGCTATTTAACACTACCTGGGATTATTTAACACTACCTGGGATTATTTAACACTACCTGGGATTATTTAACACTACCTGGGATTATTTAACACTACTGGGTGTTATAAACATTACTGATGTTATTAATTTGGCTTAAAGAGCCATATTCCTGTGTATTCTATTTCTTCCATTTAAAGGGCATGTCCACCCCCAAAACTATAATCCCCCCAACTAATGGCCCCACCATGTAGTGTAGTTTAATCCTTACCTCACATCCCAGCTCCATAGGGTTCTCCTGTAGTCCCCCCCCAAAGTCCCAAAAACTGCCCACCAGGAGGCTAGCAGGTCCATATAGGACTCTGCCTCCTACCTGGCCTCCGGGAGAAGTTTGGCATGCATACTGCAGCCTTCTCCCCCCCTCCTCTTCCCCTCCTCCCTCTCCCGATTCCCTCCCCCTAGATTTAACCCTTTTAGTATAGGCTTCCCATGGTCCCCCAGCCCCAACCGCATCATTTTTATTTTAAGAAAGCTCCCAAACTCTTACTTACCTTCCTTTTCCTCGCTGAAGTAAGCTGCCGGCAGCCGCGTCCGGATGGCTGCAGCTCAGCCAATCACAGACGCGGCTGCCGGTCCCGCCCCTCTGCTTGCATTTCTCGCAAGCAGAGGGCCGGGAGCGCGGCGGAGGAAAGAGGGGAGGTAAGTAAGAGTTGGGGGGCTTTCTTAAAATAAAAACTATGCGGTTGGGGCTGGGGGACCAGGGGGAAGCCTATATTAAAGTTTGATTTAAGGGTGGACAATACCCTTTAATTCTTCCGCTTTTTGGATGGTACCCTCCCACGGTTTTTGAGCCAGAGACATGAAAAAAGTTTTTTTTACCCCCCCCAACCGGACACAGTTACACACACCTTCTGACCTACCCATCCATTCAGGGGCAGCCATACTTTAAGGGAAAACTTTAGTGAAAAAACAAAGTTTGACCAATCATCAAAAAAGTTTAATTTTTTACCACCCAACCTGACTCAGGTACAAATAATATACAACAAGAGTAAATTTAGGGAAGACGACACACTGCAAATCAAACTTGGTTTATTTACATCACATGTGCATGACGTTTGGGGAACTAGTTTTTCTCAGGTGCTGATGAAGGGGCTAGGTACCTGAAACATCATGCACGTGTGATGTTTTGCCGTTTTCCTTGTTTTCTGTTATTTTAGGTAGCCTTGGTGAAGACTCACACCCTTTAATAAATAGGGCCTTTGGGAGAAATCTCTTTTCCTTCTCAACATTGTCAACAATCTTGTTTCTTCACTTCACTGCTCGGTTTCAAGGAGGCCCACTCCAGAGTTATTTTACTCTCCTTTTAAAAGGACTTTTTCTGATGGGCCAATGTGTTACCCCTACATTGTATTTATGATTGTCCGGTCGAATTGTTACCAGGAGCAGAGATCCATTTGGATGAGTTTACCCTTTATCCGAACCAGAACAAGAGTACATTGAAGAGAATTTACAAAAGGGTTTTATTCGTCATCTCACCTCCCCCGCGAGCAGGTATATTTTTCGTAGAAAAAAAAGATGTCACTCTTCGTCCCTGTATTGACTAAAGAGCATGAATAACATCACAGATAAAAAACAGGTATCCTCTTCCACTCTTCCCACTCCCGCGAATGAGGTCGGCCCCGGTTTTTACTAAAACTAGATCTTCGAGGGGCTACAATTTAATCAGAATAAGAGAGGGAGATGAGTGGAAGTTAGGACACTTCGAATACCTGGTTATGCCTTTCAGCATATGCAATGCCCCTGCAATGTACCAACATTTTGTAAACGATATCTTCTTCTTAGCAGTCTACATTGATGATATATTAATCTTCTTCTTCTAGTCTGAACAGGGGCACTTCTAGGGTTTTTGCTGCCTGAGCCAAACTTTAGAATGCCGCTTTGATCGTCTTACAGGCCATGATCTATCCAGGCCAGACCCCCCCCCATGATATAAGACCCCAGTCCCCAGGAAGGGAGGGAGTGTTACAGGCCAATGAATCCAGCCACCCCCCATGATTAAGACCCCAGGAGGTTACATTACATACAGGCATGACATGAGGGCCTGAGGCCACTGAATCCATCCAGCCCCCCAACCCCCCCCCATTACATATAGACAGTTAGAGTTAGTTAATAGTAGGTTTTTTTTTTTAAGTATTACAGACCCAGATATACATGGTTAAGATAAAGGGTAAAGATTTCTAGATGCAGAAGCGAACTGCAGCCCCCAATCACCATTTCTGTTATACCAGTGGCGTAACTCGGAGACCCTGGCGTTATACTTTACCTTCCCCAAAGGTGACTCTGGAAATACTTACAAGACCCGGTCCCTTCACCGCTCCGCTTCCTAGTTTGCGGTTGTCAGTTTAAGAAGTGGAAGTGATTTCACAGCCAATACGTGAAGGGCCTAAGCAGGTGGTACCTGGAGCAGAAGAGCAGTACCCAGCAGCAGGAGGCAGTACCCAGTGGGAGGTGGTATACCCAGCGAGGAGGTCGGTACTGATAGCAGGAGGCGGGGTACCCGGCCAGCAGGAGGCGGGTACCCGGGAGCAGGAGGCGGACCCAGAAGGAGGAGACGATACCAGCAGGAGGGGGCGGTACCCAGCAGGAGGCGGTATCCAGCAGGAGAAGGCGGGTACCCCGACAGCAGGAGGCAGTAACCATCAGCAGGAGGCGGGTATCCAGGTGGTGAAGGGTCTGTGGGGGAGTGGTAAATATAAGGAGGAATCAGTGAGGTGTCTGCACCCATACATTGGGCTTAGTCGATCAGAGTATAAGTCGAGGTACCTATTTTACCTGAAAATTTTGCAAAAACTGATTGACTCGAGTATAAGTCGAGGGTAGAAATTATCACTACTACTGCCTTCTGATTCTGTGTTGTTTTTAGGCTTTAGTTGCCCTTTAAAAGGATAGCAGCATTCCCATACATGAATCCCATACAGCAGGGATGTCAAACTCGCGGCCCTCCAGGTGTTTGAAAACTACAACTCCCATCATTCCTTGTTTGCAGTGCGTACCTGTGGGACTCTGGGAGTTGTAGTTTTCGAACATCTGGAGGGCCGCGAGTTTGACACCTGTGCCATACAGTAATAGCCAAATACCAGTAACCTTCAATTCCTTGGCACTCCAGATGTTTGGAAACTACAACTCCCAGCATGCTTTGTTGTGGGAGTTTCAGTTCTAAACATGTGGAGTGGCAAGGTTCAGTAAATTTTAATTAAACTTACCATCATTGAGAGAGTTGTAGTTTCAAGTTGTCATTTGCACTGTACTAGCAGCTGTTTTTTGCCCCAAACTGAGAAGACCCTTCAGATTTACAGCATCCAGATGAGCAGTGACAGTGCTGAGTGAGTCCAGCAGCCAGACTACAGGAAGCAGGAAGTGTAAAGGCAGATCAGCTCCTGTAACTTTCTATGCATGTTAACACAGCGCAATTGCAGAATTTGGATCTAAGTTAGGACTTGACCCGAGTATAAGTCGAGGTTAGGTTTTCAGGCATAATTTAAAGCCTGAGAAAATTCGACATATACTCGAGTATATACAGGTACTAGTTACACGCTTCTACTTACCTAACTGCTTGACCACATGGCATTCCCTTTTCCAATATGGCCGCTGTATGCTAGCTGCCTTGTGACCCAGGCAGACCAATGGGAGGGACTGGGGAGCCAAGGCCGAGGAACGAGGGATCCTGGGAGGAGGTTTCGAGAGGAACTTTGGCAATGGTGAAAAGCTGCCATGTGCAGAGCGGAGCTGCTGGTGGTGACTGGGAGACTTGGTTGGAAATAAACCGTATAGGGGAGGAGAGATGGAAGTGTGTCCCTCCAGGGTGACTGCAAACAGTAAGGGGCCCCCAATATAAATATATATATATTATATACCTACCTACCTATAGATGGGTTACTTTACATAAGTATATATATATATATATATATAAGGTAGATATGGAATAATAGGACATTATGTAAATGGTAACTCTATAGGTAGGTAGGTATATATATATATATATATTTATATTGGGGCCCCTTACTGTTTGCAGTCACCCTGGAGGGACACACTTCATCTCTCCCCGTTATACGGTTTATTTCCAACCAAGTCTCCCAGTCACCACCAGCAGCTCCGCTCTGCACATGGCAGCTTTTCACCATTGCCAAAGTTCCTCTCAGAACCTCCTCCCAGGATCCCTCAGTTCTCGGCCTTGGCTTCCCCAGTCCCTCCCATTGGTCTGCCTGGGTCACAAGGCAGCTACAGCAGCGGCCATATTGGAAAAGGGAATGCCATGTGGTCAAGCAGTTAGGTAAGTAGAAGCGTGTAACTAGGTACCGTATATACTCGAGTATATGTCGAATTTTTCAGGCTTTAAAATTAGCCTGAAAACCTAACCTCGACTTATACTCGTCTCCCCTCCTGTCTCCTCTGTCGGGTTCCGTTCCCTGGTTTTCCTCTCCCCCTCCTGTCCTCCTATGTCGGGTTCCCTGGTCCCTGTTTTCTCTCTCCCCCCTCCTGTCTCCTCCCTGTCGGGTTCCCTGGCTCCCTGTTTTCTCTCTCACCCTCATGCTCCTCTGTCGGGTTTCCTGGTCCTTTTTCCCTCTCTCCCCCTCTGTCTCCTCCCTGTACGGGTTCCTGGTCCCTGTGTTCTCTCTCCCCCTCCTGTCTCCTCCTGTCGTAGGGTTAATGGTCCCTGTTTTTCTCCCCTCCTGTCTTTTAGGGTTAATGGTCACTGTTTTATATCCTCAAACTCCTGCCTAATAATGTAGGGTTAATGGTCACTGGTTTTAGATCTCAACTCCTGTCTAATAATGTAGGGTTAATGGTCACTGTTTATATCTCAAACTCCTGTCTAATAATGTTAGGGTTAATGGTCACTGTTATAATCTCAAACCCTGTCTAATAATGTAGGGTTAATGGTCACTGTTTTAATCTCAAACTCCTGTCTAATAATGTGGGTTAATGGTCACTGTTTTATATCCAAACTCCTGTCCTAATATGTAGGGTTAATGGTCACTGTTTAATCTCAAACTCTGTCTAATAATGTAGGGTTAATGGTCACTGTTTTATATCTCAACTCCTGTCTAATAATGTAGGGTTAATGGTCACTGTTTTTATATCTCAACTCCTGTCTAATAATGTAGGGTTAATGGTCACTGTTTATATCTCAAACTCCTGTCTAATAATGTGAGGTTAATGGTCACTGTTTTATATCTCAAACTCCTGTCTAATAATGTAGGGTTAATGGTCACTGTTTTATATCTCAACTCCTGTCTAATAATGTAGGGTTAATGGTCACTGTTTTATATCCCAAACTCCTGCCTAATAATGTAGGGTTAATGTCACTGTTTTATATCTCAAACTCCTGTCTAATAATGTAGGGTTAATGGTCACTGTTTATATCTCAAACTCCTGTCTAATAATGTAGGGTTAATGTCACTGTTTTATATCTCAAACTCCTGTCTAATAATGTAGGGTTAATGGTCACTGTTTTATATCTCAAACTCCTGTCTAATAATGTAGGGTTAATGTCACTGTTTTATATCTCAACTCCTGTCTATAATGTAGGGTTAATGGTCACTGTTTTATATCTCAAACTCCTGTCTAATAAGGTAGGGTTAATGGTCACTGTTTTATATCTCAAACTCCTGTCTAATAAGTAGGGTTAATGTCACTGTTTATATCTCAAACTCCTGTCTAATAATGTAGGGTTAATGGTCCTTTTTATATCTCAAACCCTGTCAATAATTAGGGTTAATGGTCACTGTTTTATATCTCAAACTCCTGTCTAATAAGGTAGGGTTAATGGTCACTGTTTTATATCTCAAACTCTGTCTAATATGTAGGGTTAATGGTCACTGGTTTAATCTCAAACTCCTGTCTAATAATGTAGTTAATGGTCACTGTTTATAGATCTCAAACTCCTGTCAATAATGTAGGGTTAATGGTCACTGTTTTATATCTCAAACTCCTGTCTAATAATTAGGTTAATGGTCACTGTTTTATAATCCTCAAACTCCTGCTCTGAATAATGTAGGGTTAATGTCACATGGTTATCTGATGATCTCAAACATCCTGTCTAATAATTAGGGTTAATGGCCACTGTTTTATATCTCAAACGCCTGTCTATAATGTAGGGTTAATGGTCACTGGTTTTAGATCTCAAACTCTGTCTAATAATGTAGGGTTAATGGTCACTGTTTTATATCTCAAACTCCTGTCTAATAATGTAGGGTTATGGTCACTGTTATAGATCTCAAACTCCTGTCTAATAATGTAGGGTTAATGGTCACTGTTTTATATCTCAAACTCCTGTCTAATATTGTAGGGTTAATGGTCACGTGTTTATATCTCAAACTCCGGTCTAATAATGAGGGTTAATGGTCACTGTTTTATATCAAACTCCTGTCTAATAAGGTAGGGTTAATGGTCACTGTTATAGATTCAAACTCCTGTCTAATAATGTAGGGTTAATGGTCTGTTAAGATTTTACTCCTGTCTAATAATGTAGGTTAATGGTCACTGTTTTATATCTCAACTCCTGTCTAATAATTAGGGTTAATGGTCACTGTTTTTATCTCAAACTCCTGTCTAATAATGTAGGGTTAATGGTCACTGTTTTATATCTCAAACTCCTGTCTAATATGTAGGGTTATGGTCCTCTGTTATAGATCTCAAACTCCTGTCTAATAATGTAGGTTAATGGTCTGTTATAGATCTCAAACTCCTGTCTATAATGTAGGGTTAATGGTCACTGTTTTATATCCAAACTCCTGTTCTAATAATTAGGGTTAATGGCCACTGTTATAGATCTCAAACTCCTGTCTAATACTGGAGGGTTAACGGTTAACCTATAGGTAGGTATATATATAGGTAGATGGAATAATAGGCCCCTATGTAAGGGTGACTCATAGGTAGGTATATATATATATATATATATTAAGGTAGATATGGAAAAATAGGACATTATGTAAATGGTAACTCTATAGGTAGGTAGGTATAATATATATTATATTTATATTGGGGCCCCTTACTGTTTGCAGTCACCCTGGAGGGACACACTTCATCTCTCCCCGTTATACGGTTTATTTCCAACCAAGTCTCCCAGTCACCACCAAAGCAGCTCCGCTCTGCACATGGCAGCTTTTCACCATTGCCAAAGTTCCTCTCAGAACCTCCTCCCAGGATCCCTCAGTTCTCGCCTTGGCTTCCCCCAGTCCCTCCCATTGGTCTGCCTGGGTCCAAGGCAGCTACAGCAGCGGCCATATTGGAAAAGGGAATGCCATGTGGTCAAGCAGTTAGGTAAGTAGAAGCGTGTCTAGGTACCGTATATACTCGAGTATATGTCGAATTTTTCAGCTTTAAAATTAGCCTGAAAACCTAACCTCGACTTATACTCGGGTCAAGTCCTAACTTAGATCCAAATTCTGCAATTGCGCTGTGTTAACATGCATAAAAGTTCAGGAGCTGATCTGCCTTCACTTCCTGCTTCCGTAGTCTGGCTGCTGGACTCACTCACACTCACTGCTCATCTGGTGCTGTAAATCTAAGTCTTCTCAGTTTGGGGCAAAAACAGCTGCTAGTACAGTGCAAATGACAACTTGAACACAACTCTCTCAATGATGGTAAGTTTATTAAAAGTTTACTGAACCTTCCACTCCACATGTTTAGAAACTGAAACTCCCAACAACAAAGCATGCTGGGAGTTGTAGTTTCCAAACATCTGGAGTGCCAGAATTAAGGTTACTGGTATTTGCTATTACTGTATGGCACAGGTGTCAAACTCGCGCCCTCAATGTTCGAAAACTACAACTCCCAGAGTCCCAGGTACGCACTGCAAACAGGAATGAGGGAGTTGTAGTTTTCAAACACTGGAGGCCGGAGTTTGACATCCCTGCTGTATGGATTCATGTATGGGAATGCTGCTATCTTTTAAAGGGCAACTAAAGCCTAAAAACAACCAGAATCAGAAGGCAGTATTAGTGATAATTTCTACCCTCGACTTATACTCGAGTCAATCAGTTTTTGCAAAATTTTCAGGTAAAAATAGGTACCTCGACTTATACTCGGATCGACTAAGCCCAATGTATGGGTGCAGACACCTCACTGATTCCTCCTTATATTTACCTCCCCCACAGACCCTTCACCACCTGGATACCGCCTACTGCTGATGGTTACTGCCTCCTGCTGTCGGGGTACCGCCTTCTCCTGCTGGATACCGCCTCCTGCTGGGTACCGCCCCCTCCTGCTGGGTATCGTCTCCTCCTTCTGGGTACCGCCTCCTGCTCCCGGGTACCGCCTCCTGCTGCCGGGTACCGCCTCCTGCTATCAGGTACCGACCTCCTGCTGCTGGGTACCACCTCCCACTGGGTACTGCCTCCTGCTGCTGGGTACTGCCTTCTGCTGCCAGGTACCACCTGCTTAGGCCCTTCACGTAATTGGCTGTGAAATCACTTCCACTTCTTAAACTGACAACCGCAAACTAGGAAGCGGAGCGGTGAAGGGACCGGGTCTTGTAAGTATTTCCAGAGTCACCTTTGGGGAAGGTAAGTATAACGCCAGGGTCTCCGAGTTACGCCACTGGTATAACAGAAATGGTGATTGGGGGCTGCAGTTCAGCTTCTGCATCTAGAAATCTTTACCCTTTATCTTAACCATGTATATCTGGGTCTGTAAATACTTAAAAAAAAAAACTACTATTAACTAACTCTAACTGTCTATATGTAATGGGGGGGGGTTGGGGGGCTGGATGGATTCAGTGGCCTCAGGCCCTCATGTCATGGCCTGTATGTAATGTAACCTCCCTGGGGTCTAATCATGGGGGGGTGGCTGGATTCTTGGCCTGTAACCTCCTCTCCTGTCCCTGGGACTGGGGTCTTATCATGGTGGGGGGGGGGTCTGGCCTGGATAGATCAGTGGCCTGTAAGACGATCAAAGGCGGCATTCTAAAGTTTGGCTCAGGCAGCAAAAACCCTAGAAGTGCCCCTGTTCAAGACTAGAAGAAGAAGATTAATATATCATCAATGTAGACTGCTAAGAAGAAGATATCGTTTACAAAATGTTGGTACATTGCAGGGGCATTGCATATGCTGAAAGGCATAACCAGGTATTCGAAGTGTCCGTAACTTCCACTCATCTCCCTCTCTTATTCTGATTAAATTGTAAGCCCCTCGAAGATCTAGTTTAGTAAAAACCGGGGCCGACCTCAGTCGCTGGGAAGTGGGAAGAGTGGAAGAGGATACCTGTTTTTATCTGTGATGTTATTCAGTGCTCTTTAGTCAATACAGGGACGAAGAGTGACATCTTTTTTTCTACGAAAAATATACCTGCTCCGGCGGGGGAGGTGGAATGACGAATAAAACCCTTTTGTAAATTCTCTTCAATGTACTCTTGTTCTGGTTCGGATAAAGGGTAAACTCATCCAAATGGAATCTCTGCTCCTGGTAACAATTCGACCGGACAATCATAAATACAATGTAGGGGTAACACATTGGCCACATCAGAAAAGTCCTTGTAAAAGGAGAGTAAAATAACTCTGGAGTGGGCCTCCTTGAAACCGAGCAGTGAAGAGAAGAAACAAGATTGTTGACAATGTTGAGAAGGAAAAGAGATTTCTCCCAAAGGCCCTATTTATTAAAGGGTTGTGAGTCTTCAACCAAGGCTACCTAAAATAACAGGAAACAAGGAAAACGGCAAAAACATCACACGTGCATGATGTTTCAGGTACCTAGCCCCTTCATCAGCACCTGAGAAAAAAGCTAGTTCCCCAAAACGTCATGCACATGTGATGTTTAAATAAACCAAGTTTGATTTGCAGTGTGCGTCTTCCCTAAATTTACTCTTGTGTAATAGTTATTTGTACCTGAGTCAGGTTGGGTGGTAAAAAAATTAACTTTTTTGATGATTGGTCAAACTTTGTTTTTTCACTAAAGTTTCCCTTAAAGTATGGCTGCCCCTGGAATGGATGGGTAGGTCAGAAGGTGTGTGTAACTGTGTCCGGTTGGGGGGGGGGGGTAAAAAAAACTTTTTCATGTCTCTGGCTCAAAAACCGTGGGAGGAGGTACAGTCCAAAAAAGCGGAAGAATTAAAGGGTATGTCCACCCTTAAATCAAACTTTTAATATAGGCTTCCCCCTGGTCCCCCAGCCCCAACCGCATAGTTTTTATTTTAAGAAAGCCCCCCAACCCATACACTCCAACATTCCCCCTTTACTAGTTACACTTATAGAAACACATACCCTCCAACATTCCCCCTTTACTAGTTACACTTATAGAAACCCATACCCTCCAACATTCCCCTTTACTAGTTACGGTACCCATAGATAACCATACCGGTACCACGTGGTATCACCCATAGATAACCACTGCAGTTTTTCCCAACTAAGCACATTTTTATGGTCACGATCAGAAGTTTGCAACCTTGGCTGGGAATTAATAGCCATATATTACCAATAACCCAGTAGTTTGCGGACTTCTTGAGCATTTCAGCCGCGCCTGGTAATAACGCACAGCATCGGTAATACCTGATACCACAAATTTAGAAATTGTCTATTTTCGAACTACAAACCTTGCACAAATTAGTTGTGCTCATTTTCTCTTTTGTGCACATTTCATGCATAATGCTGCTAAATAAACACTATTTGCTCGGTTTGTAGAGCTGGTGACACTCGGGCAAGCAAGAAATTCTATAGCTAGCAATTCATGAGCCGTTGGTTTACAAATCAGATTTTCAAACAGCCGAAAGGATAGAAAATCGATTGGAAGAGCCGATTGGAATTCTCCACCTTGAGACAATGATCTTCTGTAGATTTCAGCTTGGAAGATAGGTAGTAAGAAGGGTGAGGTTGAAAGACAATTTCCCCCTTGATCGATCTCTATTTTTCTCGATAGGCCAATCGATACAATGCTGTGTATGGGGGGGTCTAGACTAGATCCATGTGATGTCGCCAGTTACCAATCTAACAAGAATTTCTAGGCTATTCACTATGCTATGGGTAGATAACTCTCCACGCTTAACGTTACCTTGTTGTTTGTCTCTGACACCTGCAATTAGGCCGTTTCTAGCAACTGGTGGGGTTGGGAAAACAAATTTAGCAAAATCCTACCAACGTTACTAGAATGTTAATGGCTACTGTAGACATAAGTCCTTAAATAATGACTTTTTGTGTTGTTCTGTGCAGCTATTCTTTTTTGTTGTAAGCAATTTGTTGGTTTAATCACAACAATAAAACGACCTAGGATGTTGGTATTGTCAGGAGATAATGTCACCTCATTAGGGCGCATTGTAATTCAAAATCCAACATGCAACCAGCCAAACAAAATTCACTTTACTGAGACATGAACATGTAGATTAACTCTTAACAATGGCCTCTGGCCGAGAGCAGTGAGGGCACCTAAGATCTCACACAATGGTATTTATTTGGTTTTTAAACCCGGCACAAAAGCCACTGAAAAGTTTTCTGCAGTTCTCCTGGTTCTTCTGCCTTGTTGGGTACGAGTGGATTTCACTTTTTTATTGTACATAGTAATACATTGGGAAAGGCACATGGTCACCTGAGTTAGGAGAACAAGTCACTATTCTCTAAAGGGAGAATTTATCTATAACTTATCTATAACTATATCTGTAACTTACCATGGCTGTCTTTAATGCACGACTCAAACTATTAACAAGATACAAATATTCTCTTACCTTGACTAGAGCATAAGATTCATTTTACAAGGCAACCCTTTCGTCATCTAGTTACTATCTATTACCCCTACAGCTATTGGTTCTAAACAAAGGGGCAATTTAGCTCAAACCCTGTCAAAATTTCCATAAGCGTGAAAGGGAGAAATTCATATATCAGCTCGGATGGTCAGTAAATACATCAATGGAATAAAATACTTAAAGGAACAGGAAAAAAAAACCCCAAAAAACTAGCCTACAACTTGAATGATGTTTGTTTTAAGGTTTGAGATTTTAGATATTTCATCTGAAAATAACAGGGTTGTAAAAAAAAAGAAGAAATAAACCACAGAACCCAAGGAACAGGTTGATTCTATTTTTCTTTAAATAAGTAAGAAAAAATGTTAAAGTAAAACATCACATTTTTCCTAGTATTAATCTAACTAGCAATAAAAAATAAATAAATGTATATATATATAAAATTATAAAACCAATAATAACACTGATAATAATAAAAATAATAACAAAAATAGTAATAATACTACTACTAATAAAAATAAAATGAATAGTAATATTTAACCTAAAATTCAGGAGCTCTTAGATTTCCATGCAACTGCTACAAACATATCAATAAAATACAGTGTATGTCTCTAAACGATATTATTGGAAATTTATTGTTGTTACTTAGACAAAAAAAATCTACAAACATTAGGAAATTAAAATAATTATTAATTCATTCTAGTTAGGAATCTGGAAAACCCTTTTTTTTTTACTAAATATTAATGTCTAAGTAAAAAGTTACAACCCAAAAAACTGTTTCGCCTAGAAAGACGTTGAAAAGTTAGTAGGCAAGTAGACAGGTGTCAGAAATGTCCTGGTTTTGCAGTACAAGGTTTTTAATGTAAGGCGATATTTGGAATCCTTGGCTGGGTGATTATGCTTAGAAATTGAATATATGATTAGAATCTGTATAAACGTGATCCTTTTGTAAAGGGATTAGGGGTACGATGTTTAACTCGTTCTTGGTATTGTAGACAGGTAGTTGTGTGTTGGAAATAGGGTGGGGGTTATCTGTTTTGAATTCCTAATTCCGTTGGAGAAGATGAATAAAACAAACAGTCCCCTAATTCATTTATTTGTTCATTCTGACATATAGGGAGGGGCAACAAGCATCTTCTCATGTAGGTTCTGTCCCCAAATAAACAAAGCCTGGTGGTGCTATGGTAATGTGGATTTTGTATGTAGCACAGCAGGGGTAGCTCAAAGGCACAAAGAACACAGGCCAACAATTGCTTTAAAAAGTCCTCAGGAAGCTGGGGCTGTGTCATTCCTTCCAGATAGGTCACAAGGAACTCATCCTGTTGTTCAAGGACAGTCTGCCAGCCAGAAAGCAACCAGAAGGATCTGCTACTCAGAGCCAGCTTAAAGGAATCAGCCTTTCTTAGGAAGATTTGCAGCCTGCTGTAGCTCTGTCGTTGTGGAATATACCATCCATCCCCCTGCAGTTTAGCCTTGTAAAGATTTATTAATCTCTTTTAGCTGATAAAAAAAAAGAAGAAAACCTTGCACTTTTTTTATGAGTAAAAAAATATCCGTTGAGGTGCGTCGCTTTCAACCAGGAGAGAAAAAGAGAAACCACATGGACTAGTAAGCGCGCACTGGTTTAAAGAACTTTATCTGGGAAATAACGATTAAAATTGAAAATCTCAAAGGGTTCCCCATGCACCTGCACAGCCCTTCCTTAATGGCTGATGGAAGCTTTGCTTTGGCTGGACATCTGCTCAGGAGTCCAGGAGGTCATCCCTCAAGGCTCCACAGCATAGAGGCCATCTTGGGGTTTTCCAAAGAAGACGGCATCCTGGGCTCATTTCAGCCAGATGTCAGTCCCAGAAATGCTAAAGAAGCAGACAAGAGGACATCTAGACATTGCCTTCACAAAATGGCTGAGGACATACAGTCCCAACAAGACCACAAAGAAGACAGACTTACTGATAACTATGGTAAGTTTCTGCTGTGTGTATTTATATACATTTATAATGCATTTTGATGTCTCTTTTGATGGTGAAATGACCCACAACACGGTCATTTTTAGTTTATGTTTAATAAAGAGGTGACCAAAAAACAATTTCTTTATATTATATTCTTTATATTATGTTTATACTTTTAATGGCAACTGCTTACAAACGAATGAATCGGAACTTACTCATAAACTTCTTTTCAACCTTCCAATAGATCCCTACACTGGTAAGAACTCAGTTGAGTGTATGAGTCCAGGTTTATCCACCTCAAACAACAGTGACAATAAATTATCTGATGATGAACAACAGCCCAAAAAGAAACACAGAAGAAATCGAACGACATTTACCACTTACCAGTTGCATGAGTTGGAGAGGGCATTTGAGAAGTCCCATTATCCAGACGTGTACAGCCGAGAAGAGCTGGCTATGAAAGTCAACCTTCCTGAAGTTAGAGTGCAGGTGAGTCATTCTCCAGCATTCTACTTGTTCTCTGCCCCCAAAATTCTTCTAACCCTTCCAACTGAAGGAACAGATCTGAAGGCTTTTCATTTTGCTAATCCAATTAAAGTAATTATTACATTCTTGTTCCCCAAATTAGACTTTGGAATGAAAAATTCTGTGAAAAAGGGAGGAGGGGATTTTAAAGTAATTAAACTATAATATATTTAGCAAGGGTTACTATGTAGTCAAAATATTTTTGAAACTTACCAAAAAACTTCAGTATTATTCCTGTAAAGTAGCTGAGTACAAGAAGGTGTAAAATAAAATAAAATACGCCTTTAATGTCTATCAAAACTGCTGGTATGGGCGACGCTATTATTTATTTTATTGTAGCTACATGTCTATTATAGATATTACCATACATATGTTTATAATAATATCCATATTTTTATAGAAGCCAAACTTATATGAATGGAACAAGCGGTTTTGTAATTTTCATTGGCCTTTAGTGTTAATAAAAACTGACTGTGTGATCATTTCATGCACTGATAAAGAAGGAACATTCATTTGTATGTTTAAAGTAGCCCATACATGAATAAAGCCCATTGTATGTAATAAGCCCATAGTGGACATGGCTAATACTTGTGTGTGCAGAGATCCCAGAGTTTAGTTCTCTCTCTATGTGCTACACCAATGACATGGAATGAGACATTCTATAAATGACGTGTGGGTGTATTTTGTACATGTCTAAATGTTTAGTAAAATGGACATTTCGCCTGATAACCTTTTATCTGAGACTTTCCAGAGAGATTTGAACTTTGATCAATGGCAAACAGAAATTGCTAATTTGCATTTAATAGGGAACAGGATTGGATTCAATGAAATAATAATAATAATAATTTTGCTGTTTTTATGTAATAATTGATTCCACATTCAATGGGACAAAAATTCTAAGCAAAACTTCATATTTTATATAAAATATATTTTCATATTATTATTATTATTGGGGATTTATATAGCGCCAACATCTTCCATAGCGCTTTACAATTAAATGTATACATTCACATCAGGCCTCGCCCAAAGAGCTTACAATCTAAGCACATTTATTTGACAAATACAACCTATCAGTATGTCTTTATGATTGTGGGGGAAACCGGAGTACCCGGAGGAAACCCACGCAAGCACGGGGAGAACATACAAACTCCTTGCAGATGTGTCCAAGGGTGGAATCGAACTCAGGACTTCAGTATTGCAAAGTATCAGTGCTAACCACTAAGTCATGGTTCCAGGTTTTGTGTAATTTGGCAAATATCTCTGTTGGGGTTTTGTTTTTGGAAAAGGGAAATAATTTCTTGTGCCAATGTATAATTTAAAAGGAAGGTGTTAGTTTAACTTTAACTCTGCTACATGCTTTATAATGTGACACACACAAGCCAATCGCTAGCAGATCTTAGCAATTACAATTTTGATTATGTTTTTAGTCATTTACTAATTGCTCTGTACATCTAATTAGTGACAGAAAAATTCAATGACTAAACTTTATATGGGACTTATATTCTTTTCCCTATTCCTTTCAATAATATCCTTTTAAACTAAAACAAAAATAATCGATGGAATTAATATTTTAACGTCAGTTTAAACTTCCCCTTAATTGTGTTTGTATTGAAGGCAAAAATCTGGATGTTATTATAATATAAACTTTTATAATATTATTATTGATTCAAGGAGGCACAGAGGAAAGTGTATTTTATTGCTTGTTCTCATGCTGATATTAGTTCAAAACTGTGCAAAAATGTGGTGTTATTAAAAAGCCTCTTTAGGGAGACTTACTGGGGTTTTTTTTGCCCTACTGTTTTCAATATCTTGGGGCTTGTTTAAATATTTAATATAGTTTAGTATAATACAATAAATACTGTAAAATGTCACTATGGATGGTTAGAGATCATTTTAATTCAGGCCTGTTTTATGGCTATTGATGGAAAATAGAATGTTTAAAAGAAATGAACTGTAAATTTTTTTACATGCAATCAACTGCAATTGGATAAAAAGATACTTTTCTCCAATACACAACATTACTGCTCATTTTAACTAAGTAAACTAAAATAATGTGATTATCTAGATTGTATAAAAAATCCGCAGGCCCATATTTTCATCAGAGTGACATCTGTATTTTTTTCATTGAACCCCAGGTATGGTTTCAGAACAGAAGAGCCAAGTGGAGGAGACAGGAGAAGCTGGAAGTGACATCAATGAAACTGCAGGATTCTCCAATATTGTCTTTCAACCGGTCTCCTCAACCATCAGCCATGAGTGCTATTAGCAACAGCCTTCCTCTGGATTCTTGGCTTACCCCATCAATATCCTCCAGTACAGCCCTGCAGACCTTACCAGGGTTTGTAACTACTCCACAAAGTCTTCCAGGCAGTTACACGCCACCACCCTTTATGAATACTACCTCTGTAGGTCATGCTCTCCCACCGTTAGGAGCCATGGGCCCACCACCTCCTTACCAATGTGGGGCCAACTTTGTTGACAAATATACATTAGAAGAAACAGACCCAAGAAATACAAGCATAGCCTCTTTGAGGATGAAAGCAAAGGAACATATCCAGTCTATAGGCAAGCCATGGCAAACCATTTGAACTTACGGACATCACATTGCGTTAATTTAAGGGAAAGGACTTTATCCTCATGTGATGAACATTACAGACTTAATTTCCCTAAATGTTGTGGCTAAAAGGACTGTCATAGTTTTATTAATTGGAAGTAAAAACATTTGGAATAATACATTTCCAGTTCCCAAATGTAAATTCTAGATGTTAGATTTCATTAGGTGAAAAAACAAATCTGGTTTATGTTAAAGCACCAATAGAAGAATTCAGGAAATTTCGGTATTTACGTGGCCCCAAAGTGGAGATCTTCACCTGCCACTGTTTCTATACGAAAATAGGAGATTTCTGTGAATAATTCTTCAGCAATGTCTCCAAAACCCCATGTTGCAGATCAACCAATAGTCAGTGTCCATTAGGATTTACCCTAAATTATTGATATTGTTGAAAATACCCCATTTCCCTGTCAGTTCCCAAATGGTGAATTTTTTTGTGAGGGTGTCACAGTGTTAAACTGGGACTAGAACTGCGTCACTGCTCTTAGATGTATTTGACGTTATTATTATTTAGGCAATATAATAATTTAGTAGAGCAGAGACAGGCTACTTCCATGGGATATTTCAACCATCCCATCCTTAATATTACTACTTACCTTTTCACCTGTTTTAAATGATAGACAATGGATCATAGGCCAGTGTTAGTTTAATCTGCAGGTAAGCAATTAATGTTTAAAGGGTATGTTCACCCTTAAAACAAAAATCTGGTAAATTGTCAGTTTCCTGCCCCCAACCCCAACTGATATATTTTGCACTTTATTACCTGCATTACTAACCAGATATTTAAGGATAATTTTATTCTAGCAGAGTAAGCTGGCCCCTCCCTCCATGCAGTCAATCAAGGCTGTGACAACTGACATCACAACCAATGATTGACTGCTGTATCACCTGCTGCCTCCTCTGCACATGTTCAAGCTTATAAAAAGCTCATTGACAGGGGGAGGAGGCAGATACCTTTGCTAGAAAGGAACAGAACTTATCATTAAATATCTGGTTACAAATGCATGTAATCAACTGGTAAAAATAGCAGTTGGGGTTGTGGGCAGATAGCCAGCAAGTCACCGGTTTTAAGGGTGGACATGCCCTTTAATATAGAATAACCATACAATGAAGCTTCTTACCAAAATGGCAGACTTCTGATTGTCCAAGGGTTGGAAGTTTCCTAGTAAATGTCATCTTCCTAAAACAATGCTACCAGCACCCTTAATGTACATTTGGAGTTTGATAATCTTTCTTTTAAGAATTCGATCACCTTTCTTTCAGTATCCATAATCATTAAATATCCATCAACTACTCCAAATTCCTTTTAATGTGCTCCCTTTTTGCGTCATATGGACCATAAAATCTTCTGTATAAACCAGCGTGGCTACAAACATTGAAATGGGATCTACCAATCAAAACATTTTCTTTTTACCAAAAGCAGCTGTATATTCTTTACTTATTTTAAAGAAAATAGTATGTTCAGTTAAAAGGAACAGCTTTGATGGCTGTCCAGTACATCTAATAGGATATATTCGGTATTTACCCTGAGCTACACCATCTGAGATGATTCTACAGAAATCAAAAGGACATTTTCTTAGAACATTTCAGAGTATTTCATTGAGATTTGGTCAATTCATTTGAATTCATGGTATTTATATGTAGAATTTATGTTTTGCTATTGAAGTTGGTTTCAGTGGAAACCCAGAGCTTATATTAAACCGCCTGCCTCTCGTTTTCATTGGAATATATTTATTACAATGATTTGTGTGAACGATGAACACTTTTTATAGCAACGTCCTTCCACTGAACTAGGTAAAGCTACATTACGCAGCAATGTTATAACTAGCAATGAATAACCCCCCTGCAATATTATGATCTCCTCCCTGCATCATCTGCAGTGGGGAGGCTATAGGGAAAGTTAGAAGGATGGGGATCCTCTTCAGTCTCAGCTGCCCTGGTTGTTAAGCAAAACAGGATCATCCACAATACCTAGAGCCCAGGGAACTTCAGGGGCCCAGCTTCAAAAGCAGTAACTATTGTAGTGCATATTTATTTAATGGGTGAGGATTTCTATACCTTCTATAACTATGTGAAAATGTTAAATATCCTGTAGAGCATGGGCTGGATTTATACTATTTCTCCCCTAGGCCAGCTAACTTGTACTTTTTATCATCCTCTTTCCTTCCTTCTTCTCCCCCAGGTCTTTTTTTTCCATTGTCAAAGATCAATACTAATATTGATCTGGGCCTTTAAATTCTTTCCAAATGTTTAACTAGCAAAGACTTAAAAAAAAAATATCTCTATTTGTAAATGGATCTCTTTAATCCATTCACAAATACTATAGTAAGCTGTCACACTGACAGCTTACTATAGCAGGTACTGAAATGCGATCTGAATGGAGATCACAGTTCAGTACCTTACACTGGACCACCAGGGAACTTCTATTTGTGAACGGATCTCTTTAATCCATTCACAAATACTATAGTAAGCTGGTGTTTAGTTTAATACTGGTTTACTATAGTAGGCTGTTTGTGGAAAGACCAAGGGAGGTCCCTGACGTCAGAGGAAGTCCTCTGACATCACATGGACTCCCTTACTGCTGTGGCTCTGCTCTCGATATATATGATCTGGCAAGTTAAACACCAGCGATTTCCACATCGGTTTAGGGTGAAACCAATGGGGGGTCGAGGGGGCACAGGGGGAACTTAAATGGTGCCCCCGAGCGCTCTCAGCACACACAACTGTTTTTTCTTTAAGTGAGTGCTGACTGCTGATCCAATGATGCCTGCACGTTTTTGTGCCGCCCCTAGCAACTCTGCTGCCTTGGGCCATGGCCTATGTGGCCAAGTGAGATATCCGGCTCTGCCGGTAAGTAAAGTGTTGAAACTCAATGAGTGTTAGAAAATCCACACGTTGACATTGCTTACATGAAAAAAACATTATTATAATGTTATAAAAACACGTGATTTATTTTACGGTTGTTTAATGAGTAATGGGATCAAACATGTTGCTCTGGCCAATAACCAGATCTAGGTATAAAGAAGCTCCAAAGCATCTTGGTCAACCAAAAGTGTCTATGAGGCTTAATACCAATAAGAAAATACCTTCCTATCAGCTTATCTGCCATCTACAACTCAAACCCCCCATGAACAATTTCCTAGCTCTCTTAAAGGGACACATTGTTTAAACATAATTCTGCAATTAATATCATTTTATAATAACCTACAGTAAAGGTCCTAGATGCTTCTCTACTGATAACAACTGATCAGTATTCTGCACTTATCTGTATACACTGTAGCAACAAGAGTCTCTAGATCATCATCTCACCACAGAATCCCAACCTGTGCTGATTAAATAGAAAAACAACCACCAGTATCAAAGGAGGTTACAAATTTTACAGTGAAGAAGATCAGTTGTTTTTACTGTACAAGTAGTCAAGAGATATATCTGTTGTAATCAATTAGATCAACTGGACTTGAAGTTTAGTTCTTGAAGACGTTTCGCTAGTCATCTAACTGGCTTTCTCAATTCAGAATGACTTGTACAAGAATCTGTGGCAATTATGTACCCTGGAAAATCCCAATTAGCATATCACAGCCAGGTGTTAAGGGCGTGATTGGATAGTGGCTAAGAGGTGTTATAGGAACGCCCAGGGTAAGGTGTCAAAAAAGCATTGTACATGGCAGACAGTTGGTGTCGAACCCCCCCACCTCTATTTAGGCTTTGTTTCTTTATTTTCACATAAATGGCCTCCTTGACACCTCTCTTGAACCAGTCATGTTCCTTTGCCAATATGTTAACATTACAATTTTCAACGGTATGTCCTTTATCCTTAAGATACAGGTACATGGCTGAGTCCTGACTCGAGGAATTGGCTCTTCTGTGCTGGGCCATACGTTGATGCAGTTGCTGTTTGGTCTCCCCCACATACAAATCAGAGCATTCTTCACTGCACTGCACTGCGTATATATGATGTCGCTTTTCTTGTGTTTCGGTATTGGGTCTTTCGGATGTACCAATTGCTGCCTCAGTGTGTTGTTCGGTTTAAAGCAGACAGGGATACAGTGTTTTTTCAAAATTCTTCTTAATTTCTCGGAGACCCCTGGTACATATGGGATGACCATGTTCTCTCTCCTGTCTTGCTTTTCCCCTTCACTGTTGGTATACGTGTTCTTTTCTTTCCTTCTACTTCTTTTGACAAAGGCCCAGTCTGGATATCCACAAGTTTTAAGGGCTCCTCTGAGATGTTTCATTTCTTTAGCCTTCACCTCTGTGCTAGTGGGGATGTTCTCTGCTCTGTGTTGCAGGATTCTGATGACACCCAGCTTGTGATCTAAAGGGTGGTGGGAGTCAAACATCAAATACTGATTTGTGTGTGTTGGTTTTCTGTAAACCTCTACTTCCAGTTTACCATTCTCCTTAACTTCTACCAAACAGTCCAAGAAAGCCAGTTTGTTGTTTTGTATCTTCCCTTGTAAAATTTATGTTTTGGTCTACCGCATTAATGTGTTCTGTGAAAGCTTGTACTTCCTTCTGGTGGATTTTAACACAGGTATCATCCACATATCTGAACCAGTGGCTGGGTGCTATGCCCTTAAAGGTTTTTCTACCTCCTCCATGTAAAGGTTGGCCACAATGGGTGAAACTGGAGATCCCACATTAATGCAGTAGACCAAAACATAAATTTTACAAGGGAAGATACAAAACAACAAACTGGCTTTCTTGGACTGTTTGGTAGAAACCCATACCCTCCAACATTCCCCCTTTACTAGTTACACTTATAGAAACACATACCCTCCAACATTCCCCTTTACTAGACACTTTTATAGAAAGCAATACCCTCCAACATTCCCCCTTTACTAGATACACTTATAGAAACCTATACCCTCCAACATTCCCCCTTTACTAGTTACACTTATAGAAACCCATACCCTCCAACATTCCCCCTTTACTAGATACACTTATAGAAACCCATACCCTCCAACATTCCCCCTTTACTAGATGCACATATAGAAACCCATACCCTCCAACATTCCCCTTTACTAGATACACTTATAGAAACCCATACCCTCCAACATTCCCCCCAAAAAAGCAGAAATCTATGTGTTCCATGACCTGTTTACAGAAATGCTTGCATGTTCTTAGAAGACAGAATCCGTTGATACCTTTCGAGACCTGTTACCTGCTCTCCTGGCTCCTGATCGTTTTATTATGGAATGGGAGTTAAGACACAGCTCCTTTACCTCACGTTTTTCAATCAAACTAAATGTCCCAACTTTATTTTTTGAATGGAGATATCCTTTAAGGTATAGCAATAGCAATCGTTAGTTAGCTTAAATGACTCCGGGACTTGGGAAAAACTTCAACCAAATTCGACTTCCAGATTCTAGGGTTACCGGTCTCATGAATTCAAGATTTACCAATATCATCTGGCATATTGGAGTGTTACCAAAATCAAAAATTTCTAATTTGAGGGTAACTAAATTGAACGGCGTATTCAATGGTTACCGACATTGTAAATTCTGAATTTGAGGGTTACTGCAATTTTTGGGAAAGTCTGAAAATTTCGAGTTTCGAAAGTTTAGTTTGATCTTCGAAACCCTCAGATTCGATTGGAAACCAGGTTCTATTTGAACCCACAATACATCTCTCCATGTATATAGTTGCTCGATTCCTAATGTCCTTATATTACACCATAAAGGGTTCACGATCCCATTCATTTTAGTTAACAAAATCCTATAATATATCCGTAGTTCCATTTCAAACCTAATTCCGCAGTCGTCTCTTCTAAAAGTTCTGTTAGTGTTTATAAAACCAGTGAAATAAATTCTCAGAGTTTGAATAACCTTTGTGCCATTTGTAGTCTGTTCTATTCAGGTTCCCAAAACTATTTCAGTGTTCCAGACAGCATATGACAAATACAAACCCAGTATGTGGTGATTACATATCTAAGGCAAACACGCATCATCCTAAAAATATGCCAAAAGGGTTTAGGATCAAATTAAAGGAACATTCAGAAACGTTCCATTGTCTTAAGTAAGAAAAAACCCATATACAGAACATTTTATTTTCCATTATCTCTGTTACCAAATTTAATGTGTACGGGAAGTTTAAGAACCGTTAAAATAAAACACCCCTTATTTTCATGTGAGCCGAGCACTTAACGCAATCTGGAAATTGTGGCAATTAACGTTTCTCATTAGTGGAAGGAGAAGAGGGGCCATTGTGTTCGGAGTTGGTTCAATGAAGCCTGGGAGACCTTTTCTTTCAACGTTTCCCACTCATTGTGCGGAAACAAAGAGCCGCCTCTAATTATATTTTCACAATCTGTGCTTGGCTTAAATAGCTCTGTCTGAGGAAGGGATGTCAACTTTGTTCAGGTTCGTTTCAGAAACTTTTTTTTCTTCCAATTGCCAAATAATTGGGAAACATTTACAGCTCTCAGACTCTCGAGACGAGTTGGACCAGCTCAGAATAATGTCTTCTTTCAATGATGTAGAGTTCTAAATTGTCCAATCTTTCTATGTCCGCAGTAAACACAAGGATGAAATGGGAAAGGGATGGGGGAGAAAGTTAGGATCCCCCAAACCCCCAGATAGATGGATAAATAGACCCAGCAAGATATTAGGTATATTCAACCTTAAATTTATTTGGAACCACGTCCACCTGTGATGTTGGCGATTGAAGGAGTCAAGGTATGGTAGATAAGGTGATGGACTTCTGAGACAGCTGGTGGATAACAACAAGTTATACGGCTCTACAACCTGATGAAATGTCTAATCAAACAAATGAATAGTATAAATGGACCATAAACTCACATGGTCCTGGTATGTAGGTTCCCAAATCAATAGCCAACCGAAACTGAATGTTAATCTTGGGTGGACCAACAGCCGATTGATGCGTGTCATACAGGAATGGGTTGTAACAGTTGTGAACTATCAGAGGGTGTAAATAGTTATGGTATTGTGGCGGCATTTCTTTAGAGTTGTGAACATTCTTAGAAGCTGGTCTGTGGTAATATGGTGCTCACAGCAGCTCATAATAGAACCAAGCATCATTATTGATTATTTATTTATTCTGGGGTAATTATGGTTTACATAGAATTGGGAGAAATGATTGGGAATCAAAGACCAAAACATTGACCAAAATTGGGTCAATGCAGTCCTCCTTTGCTTTTCTGCTTAGCCCCCAACTTCAGCAAGGCCTAGCTCATGTCTTGAACATCTTCTGCTGTTCTCCATGACGGAGGACTTGACACCCCTGGTAGAGCCAAGCTAATAGAAAATGTACTTTTACTGCCCAAACTATTGTTACACTTACCTCTGACATTCCCGCAACGTTCCAGAAAACCGCACAGCCCCAATACTTAGCGACCAAGGTTACAAATGGTCACCAAGCATTATCCATCTGGGAACATTGCAGACACCAGTCCCTGTCCCAACATTACCATTAATTCTATGTTTGTGTTGTTTGGCAGGCAAATGGCCAGTATGCTATGGATCTCCATTTATAGTGATAACCAAATCTGCTTATTGGGAAATATAAATATATCTTTGACCATGAGATCCCTGTTATTCTTGGGCCCTAAATCTCAGCCACAGGATAAACTACCAAACAGACACGCAAACACACACACACTAGACTGGTTCTTTATGGTCTTTTTCTTCTCTCATGTTGCCTTTTAAATCTTAAAGAGCTTGTTTGTTAAGATTGCTGTAAATATCCTGCCCTCGTTAATTAGGTGTTGAGTCTAATAATCCTGCCTCAGCTTGTTAACTGTACAATAGCAGTCAGAGCTAATGACCCATTAGTGATTAATTCTCTAACCAGCATCTAATTGCTCAGGGTAAAACTTTTTTTTCTAAACTGGATTAAATCATCTAGATACTTAACCTCTTACTTGCTATTGCACAGATTAGGATTTGATTCGTAATTAACAGAACTTGTTCTTTGGGGGGTAAAAAGCACTGTAAATCTTTATATTAATAACCAGAGTGTGATAATAAGGAATATAAACATTGGTATAAGTATAAACATTAGTATAAAAATATTTTCAAAAGTGCAGAATTGTATTTGTTGAACCATCTCTGGCTTTTCCTCATACGCTGTCATTAAAGGGCAACCATAATGATAAAATGAAATGCCTTCAATCCAGTACTAGTTTTGTTCAGGTTCAGTAACCCCCCTCCTCCTTCCAACTGACATGACTTTCTGTAAGGTCATGCGTGCTCCGTAATCCTTTTTTCCCACCATGGAATTTACACATACAAACTGTCACCCTTCAAACTGCACACAGCAGTTTATGATAATAAGGAATTTGATTGACAGCTGAAATGTAAAGCTTCGTACAGACATATGATTTTGACACAGTCCCCGACCCAACATATTTCAATACCGTACGATCGTTTAGGCCGATAGTCGCACGTGTGTATGCTTTCGGGCCGAATGCATATACATGTGTGACTATCGGCCAAAACTGTCTGTGTCAAAACCGTATGATGCTTTAGATTGGATATCTAAAGAAATAGGGGGCAGATCCACATAGGTGGGGCTAGCATAGGGGATAGGGAGGCATGTGTATCAAAGTGTAAGAATAAGTTACAGGATCATAATCTAAAATGTATGTTTGCAAATGCGAGAAGCCTGGCTAACAAAATGGGTGAATTGGAAATTGTGGCGTTGAATGAAAAATATGATGTAATAGGTATAGCAAAAACGTGGTTAAACAGTTCTCATGACTGGGCTGTAAATTTAGAAGGATATGACTTGTTTAGGCAGGACAGAGAAAAAAGGAAAGGGGGAGGAGTATGTGTTTATGTTAAAAATTTAAGCCAAATTTAAAAGAAGGGATAACTTGCGATATGGATGATAAAGTAGAGGCAATATGGGTTGAATTAGGCAACAGGAAAGGGGGTAATGTCATTGTTGGTGTCTGCTATAAGCCGCCAAATGCTAGCAGAGAGGAGGTGAGTCAACTTCTTACGCAGTTGGCAAGGGCTGCAAGTTTGGGGAGTGTGCTCATTATGGGGGACTTCAATTACCCTGACATTGATTGGTGTGGTGGATCTGCCATCACAGAAAAAGGCGATGAGTTCCTGAATTTGCTGCAGGATAATTTTCTCTCACAGGTGGTTGAGGTTCCTACTAGGAAAGGAGCTCTGTTGGATCTGGTAATATCTAACATCATGGAGCGCATTATAGCTATAAAGGTAACTGGAGGCTTAGGGAATAGTGACCATGAAATAGTGGCGTTTGGACTTTGTTATCGAAAGGAAAAGTGCGCTGGGTTAACAAAGACTTTTAATTTCAGGAAAGCAAATTTTCCCAGGTTAAAAGTAGCTCTTCAGAATGTCAACTGGGATAATGTATTATCAGGTAAAGGTACTGAACAGAAGTGGACCGTGTTCAAGGGGATTTTAAGCCAGTTCACATCTAAATTTATACCCTTGGGAAATAAATGCAAAAAAAATAAATCCGCGCCCATGTGGCTGAATTCTGATGTAAAGAAAGAGGCAAATGGTAAGGAAGAAAAAGGCATTTAAAACCTTTTAGGCAGAGGGAACGGAAAGGGCCTTTAGGGATTATAAAAACTGTAACAAGGAGTGTAATAAAGCAATCAAACTAGCTAAAATTAATAATGAAGTTAGGATAGCTGAACAAAGCATCACTAAGCCTAAACATTTTTTTAAGTATATTACTAGTAAGAAGATGAGGGCTGAGAATGTGGCACCATTAATTAATGGGGATAAGTTAGTTATGGAGGATGGCGATAAAGCAAATGTCTTGAATACTTTTTTCCCCTCTGTATACACTATAGAAGATCTAAGTACAGATATCATAGAGTATAGTAGCAATAATGGTATAAAAGATTCAAATGCACTTTGGTTAACCGAGGATATGGTACAGAAAGAACTAAATAAGGTAAATATTAATAAATCTCCTGGACCAGATAAAATACATCCTCGGGTACTTAAGGAGCTAAGTTCAGTTTTAGCTAGGCCATTGTTTCTTATTTTTGCAGATTCCCTCATGTCCAGAGATGTGCCTCTGGATTGGAAAAAGGCCGATGTTATTCCAATATTCAAAAAGGGTAGTCGTTCACAGACAGGTAATTACAGGCCTGTAAGTTTAACTTCAGTGGTGGGGAAGATCCTGGAAAGTTTAATAAGGCAACATGTTCTAGAGTATGTTTTAAGGACTGACATTATAAGTAGTAACTAGCATGGATTTAGGAGGAATAGGTCTTGTTGAACTAACTTGCTTGGCTTTTATGAGGAAGTAAGTAGAACTTTAGACTCTGGCATAACAGTAGATGTAGTTTACTTGGATTTTGCAAAGGCTTTTGATACAGTCCCCCATAGGCGACTAATGTATAAGCTAAGGTCTGTTGGTCTGGGGAGTCAAATTTGTACATGGATAGAAAATTGGTTAATGAATAGGATGCAGAAAGTAGTTGTAATTGGGGCTTCATCATTATGGACTAAAGTGCTAAGTGGGGTGCCACAGTGTTCTGTGTTGGGGATGCTTCTATTTAATCTATTTATTAATGATTTGGGAGTGGGTATTGTCAGCAAGGTTTCTGTGTTTGCAAAACTTTGTCGTCCATTAAAAACTTAAGAGGATGTGCAATTGTTGCAGGGGGATCTAGATAAATTGTCACATTTGGCTGATAAGTGGCAGATGAGATTCAATGTTGATAAATGTAAGGTGATGCATTTTGGACTTAAAAATCCTTGTGCTGCTTATACTATAAATGGCTCTGTGTTAAGTGAATCCCTGTTGGAAAGGGATCTTGGAGTTTTGGTGGATGAAAAACTTAAAGGTAGCAAGCAGTGCCAGGCAGCAACAGCCAGAGCCTCTCTTTTATGGTATATAAAGAGAGGTATGGATTCAAGGGAGGAAAATGTACAAAGCATTGGTAAGGCCTTTTTTTGGAATATGCAGTGCAATTTTGGAATCCTCTGTACAAAAAGTACATCTTTGAAATGGAAAGGGTTCAGAGAAGGGCAACTAAATTAATAAGGGGGTTGGGGGAGCTTGAATATGAAGAGAGACTGGAAAAGTTACATTTATGTACGCTGGAGAAAAGGCGCTTGCGTGGGGATATGATTACTGTGTATAAATACATTAACGGGCCATACAATAAACTATCTGGGGCATTTTTCACCAATAGAACATGTCAGAGGACATGTGGACATCCCTTAAGACTGGAAGAAAAAAGGTTTAGGGTTCAAGTTGGGAAAGGGTTTTTCACTGTAAGAACGGTAAAGCTATGGAACTGTCTTCCAGTGGACGTTGTTATGGCAGGTTCATTGGTCAGTTTAAAAAAAAAGCTTGTTCAATATAGACTATTCAATATAGACTGTTCAATATGGGCTGTTCAATATGGGCTGTTCAATATGGGCTGTTCAATATAGACTATTTAATATAGACTGTTCAATATAGACTGATTAATATAGCCTGTTCAATATGGGCTGTTCAATATAGACTATTCAATATAGACTGTTCAATATAGACTGTTTTAATATAGCCTGTTCAATATGGGCTGTTCAATATAGACTATTCAATATAGACTGTTCAATATAGACTATTCAATATAGACTGTTCAATATAGACTGTTTAATATAGCCTATAGGGGCTGTTCAATATAGACTATTCAAATAATACTGTTTCAATATAGACGTGTTAATATAGCCTGTTCAATATGGGCTGTTCAATATAGACTATTCAATATAGACTGTTCAATATAGACTATTCAATATAGACTGTTCAATATAGACTGTTCAATATAGACTGTTTAATATAGCCTGTTCAATATGGGCTGTTCAATATAGACTATTCAATATAGACTGTTCAATATGGGCTGTTCAATATAGACTATGCAATATAGACTGTTCAATATGGGCTGTTCAATATGGGCTACCTTGTACCACAACACTTAACTTACTTCTGGCTATTAAACAAGAATTAACTGGCATATAAAATGTAAGAAACATTTATAAACAAGGTTCAGTTATAAAAATGATGATCTGAACATCTGATCACAATAAGAGAGTGATACAAACAATTATAATTTTATTATGTTCTTAGCATGCTCTGTTGTTGGCTACATGACAAGACCTTGGGCCGTATTTTAGCGATACCGCGACTTTAACAATCGGTAAAACGATTGTTAAACCGATCGTTTATTTCCGATCGGTTTAACGATCATTAATTTACGTTTGTTATCGGAAATTTATGATAAAGATCGTAAATTGCCTATACCGATCGTAAATCTACGATAACGAAATCGTAGATTTAAGATCCCCATAGAATACCATAGCGGTAGTTTACTACTGCACGATATTCTACGACCGAATTTTAATTACCGAACGTTCTTTAATTACCGAACGTTCGGTCATAAATGTACGATCGTGATAGTAAAATTACAACCGCGATCGTACATTAACTAACCCGTGGTATCGCTAAAAAGTGATACCGTGGGTTTTTAAATATGGCCCCTTGTCCTGTATTCATGAGGGCAAAATCATTAATCCTAGGTTCTCACCCCTTTAAAGGAGAACTAAACCCTAAAAATACATTAAAGGACAACTAAAGCCTCAGAACAACATTGAATTAGAAGGCAGATCTCCTTGTTATAATAGTAGTAATCAGTGTCTCACCTCTCACTTTAATATGGTTGTTGAGAAATTGAACTTTCTAACATGAGTTTGTGTCTTATTTCCCAGCATTCCAGTATTGCACAGTGTGGTCACTGGCCATTATGTTCTTTACACATGCTCAGTCCAAAGAACTGCAGGAACTTGTTACAGTTGGTCACACCCACTAGTAGCCTCTAGCCAATCCTTTTACAGGACAGAATAGGCAAGGGAGCATGTGACTGAGATCAGGGGTATGGCCAGTCACTGTACATACTGCTAGTTATTTCATCCAGTTCTTCAGATGGTAACATTTACTTTAATGCTATTTACTGTATTGCTATTTTATAGTTTATTGGTGTTTTTAGAGGGGATATGTTCAGATTATGGAGTGTAAAAATGTGGGTATAGTTTTCCTTTAAGTTTAGGTGATCCCCTATAAATGGGAGGCCTAAATAAGTTTATTTTTTATAATTAATACTAGCAAAAGTGTGCTGGTTGGTGCACAGTGGAAATTATGTGTGTATGTTTTGCTATGTGTAGTTGCAGTGCTCACAGGATCCATCAGGAAACATCCAGGGGGGAAATAAAAAAATTAGTCTGAAGGTCCTAAAAAACCCCCCAAATAATCGCATCATATTAAATGAACAAACACACACTTATATCCTCCCTTACCTATACTACCTGCCAGCAAGAATATAGAGGGTCTATGTGGAATAAACCTGCAGGTCTGAGAACTGACCCAGGCAATCTAAACAGCACCTTTGGGCAATCAAAAGCAGCCTATACATATATCCGATTTTACTTTCCCGACCGAGTGCTCCCGCGACATTAGACTGATCATGCAAGAACCGCCTGTCTGTGGCATAGAAGAATGGGAAAGATGGTTCTGGCAAGAGCAAACTAATATTGTATGAGCGCTTTGTTGGATAAGTAAAATTGGATATATGTATAGCCACCTTAAATCCTATACAGTATCCTGATTAACATGCAAGGTTCATATTTATAACAAGTTTAACTAACCTATGGGGTTAGGACTTGGGACCACAGGATACTGATTCAATATACATGTTAGGGAGAGGTGTGGATAGAGGAGCTAAAAGCTCCACACAGAGTATAAAATGAAATAGAGCCTTCTTATAACAGAAGGTACCTCATAGAATCATGTTATTATAATATCATTGCCTTAATAATCTAACATATAAACACATATTTCTCACTTAAAGAAATGGGTGGGGACATGCAAAGTATCTTATTTATTGCCTGTGGCAAAGGCATGTGTCTAGATATAATACAGCCTAATGGCATAGAGCAGGCGTGTTTAACTTGTGACCTTTTACGTGTTTGAAAACCACAATTCCCAGCATTCTCTGTTTGCAGTTAGTGTCTTCTTAAAGGACAAATCCACCCTCAAAATAACATAATTTACAAAGAATGGACTCTATAAAATATGTTGATATATCATAGTTTGTCCTATGAATTCATTACTGTATGCCTGCTATGCTTCTGGATGC
The DNA here is from genome assembly GCA_019447015.1 of Hymenochirus boettgeri. NCBI lineage: Eukaryota > Metazoa > Chordata > Amphibia > Anura > Pipidae > Hymenochirus > Hymenochirus boettgeri. Next base: position 398,145,200 of record CM033469.1, on the reverse strand, counting down.
CTCATGGAAACTGAGCAATTTAGAAACCTGTACTGAGCCTGTACTGAGCCTGGGCATGCTCAGAAGAGACAGACAGGGGATTAACATTCAGTCATTGTGATGTCAACTGTCAAATCCATAACTGACAGTTACTAACTGGAAGAATCAGGAAGCAAAAATAGGGGAAACAGGAGATTGTGCAGGATTTCAGGTTAGACTTATATATTTCAGATTTTAACTATTACCGTTTAGGGTTTTCAATTTGGGGCTGGACTTGCCCTTTAATGAACTTTTCACATGTTTAAAACTACAACTCCCAGCATTCCCTAATTGCACAGAATTCTGGAATAAAGACATTTTCCTGACTTACAGACATTAAAAGCCCATGGTCATGCTTTAGCGCTTCCTACCCAAGGGTTTGAACATGCAAGTGATTCATCTGCCCTTCCCTTACATCCATAGCTATTAGACTATTGGATTAGGTAAGCATTATATGGGTCGATTGGTTGGCGCAGCCAACTAATAGCTGGCGATAAATACTTATGTGCGGGTGAGATTCACCCAAAATCGCACAGCCTCTGATAAATCCCGTACGGGAGATTTGCTCTGGGTGAATCTCCCTCTTAGAGTCATAAACTTTACCATATTTGCACTCCCTTGCAAATACCATATTCGTGCCGTGTATCGACATTCGTGCCGATAAAGTGCCCATACATGGCACGATTATCGACCGTTCATACACATCGTACGTCACGGCACACACATGTGTGTACGAACTTTAAGGCTGGGTAAACACCAGTAACGAACCAATAGTGCCACGGATTAGTCGGCTGGAAATATGTGATGTGTGGGGCAGCCAGCCGCGACCGAGTTCGGTCGTCCGTATCAGACCAATGGGTCAGTATGTAAATCACGGCCAATCATGCAGTTCCCTATGGGACCACATGATCAGTCTGTTATATACGCTGCTGGCTGCAGCCACTGTTACTGTGACCAACAGTCATCTGTCCTGGCAGGGCTCTCACACAAAGCAGATGCTCAGTTGGGACACATGTATTATATGTATCCAGACAAAATGGTATTAACCTGCAGATCTGAACACAGATCCAGGCAATCCTGCCACAATGTGCAATTCAATCTGAACACCTCCATTGGACATCCTGAGACCCTATACAGGATCCAGAATAACATGCTAGGTTCATACTTATTGGTAATTACCACAGAAAGTTCCAGATTTACAGTCACTATAGGGTTAGGAAACACAGGATTCTGATTAGCTTGACTAGTTATGGAGAGGTTTGGATAAAGGAGTTAAAAGCTCCCCACAGGGTATAAAATGAAGTAGAGCCTTCTTATAACTGAAGGTACCTGACAGCCTCATTGTGTTTAATATATTAATATTGGGGTAAAAACTGTCCATTTCTCTAAGAATGCTGGGTAGTTTCAGAGACATGCAAAGTCATTTAATCATAAACAGACACTTCCTGTCTAGCAAACAGAAACTGGCTTGTCTCATTACTTTCTAAGGAGAGGGGAGGGGGAGTAAATGTGAGAGTCTGAAGAATGTTCTAATTGGCTAAGACTGTCACATGTTTTACAAACAGCACATCTGGGTGTAATACAGGAACTTCCTTACACTTCCTGTCTTGTCATATACAGTGCCTAAGAGAATTTTTTGATTTGCTAACAGTGGAAGATCAGAACCTCTCATTGGATGTTAGTAAAATTTTACTTCCTTTTAGTGTCTACATGGAGACCCTGTAGAAATCCTGGAGGTGTGTCTTAACCTATCATTTTGAGTTTTCCATTCAAACTTAGGGGTGTCAAGTAAAGTAAGTTTAGTTTATTAATTGTATATAAATTGTTTAGTAATTCAGTAGTAGGTAGTAGTACTATACTTTGTATGGTGTTAGTTCTTATGGTGATTTTAATTAAATAGTGATAATTACACACATACATATGGACCTTTCCTATGTGTAATAATGCTATATACCCCCACCTAGTTAGTTGCTCCTAAAAACTCAATGCAATCTCCATAAAAATATAAATTTATATGGCCCAAATACAGTTACAGGTTGTAGAATTGCTACTGATCCAACCACAAAAGTCCTACAAAGGAAAGATCAATGATCATTTTTATCATCATAATCCACACACTAATATGGGTGACATCACAACATCCCAAGCCTCTGAATTTCTTTTACTGTGATTAGTTACTGGTTGCCCTTACACTATTGGTTCTTAGTCACATTACATTATTATTTAGCGTTCCCTTTGAATCTCTTATTATATAATATATTCTGCACTGCATATCACCTGTCATGTCAACACGGCATATCCCACTGACTACACACTATTGGGTCATTCACATGACATGTATGTCCACACGGCATATAGATAGATAGACAGACAGACAGATACCAACATAGAGAGTAGTGTGCAATCTACCTTCAGATACTTTGTAGGCCTGGGTGCTGCTGTGATTCTTAATTATCTAACCATAAAGTAAATTGCAGAGCACTCACAGGGCTTGTGCAGAAGTTCTTGAAAAAGCTTGAGAAGGTCTAGAAAGACACAGACCGAAACGTCGTTATCTGTTTCATTGCACATGAAATAAAGTTGGAACTTCTGCACAAGCCCTGTGAGTGCTCTGTAATTTACTTTATGGTTAGATAGATAGATAGATAGATAGATAGATAGATAGATAGATAGATAGATAGAGAGAGAGAGAGAGAGGGAGAGAGAGGAGAGAGAGAGAGAGAGGGAGAGATGGAGAGAGAAGGAGCGAGAAGGAGAGAGAGCAGGAGGGAGGACGACAGAGAGAGGAGGAGAGATAGATAGTAGTAGTCGATAGATGGTAGATAGAGATTTAGAGAGAGATAATAGATAGTATAGATAGATATAGATAGATAAAGTAGAGTAGATAGAATAGTGAAGACAGAAAGGAAAGATAGCAAGAAGATAGACTAGATAGATCGATAGATAGATAGATTTATAGATGATAGATGCTAAATAGATAGAGAGATATCGATAGAGATAGATAGATCGATCCTAGATAGATAGATAGATAGACAGACAGACGAACAGACAGGGCAGACAGCAGGACAGATAGACAGATAGATAGATAGATAGATAGCATAGATAGATAGATAGAAGAGAGTCATTAGATAGCATAGAGCGATAAACGAGAGAGACGATAAATAGATAGATAGATAAGATCGATAGATAGATAGATAGATAGATAGAAGATGATAGATAGATAGATAGATAGATAGATAGACAGACGACAGACAGGGAGAGAGGATAGATGATAGATGATAAAGATAGTAGATAGATGATAGATAGATAGATAGACTGTAGAAAGATAGATAGATAGATGATAGATAGATAGACAGACAGATTGACAGACAGAAAGACAGATAGATAGATAGATAGATAGAGATAGATAGATAGAGATAACGAGAGAGAGAGAGAGATAAAATAGATAGGATAGATGATAGATAGACAGACAGACAGACAGACAGGGGAGAGAGTAGATAGATAGATAAATAGATAGATAGATGACAGATAGATAGATAAA